>SMMW01000045.1:0-21233 GCA_004794655.1 Marisa cornuarietis
CAGTCGTTATGTTCACTACCTATATGATTTCCTAAACTGTCTCATAGAGAAAGTAGGAAGATACTGCGAGAGAGAGAGAGAGAGAGGGAAAACGGAGAGAAAGAAATGGAAATACAAGAGATGCACACGAGAGATAAACAAATATAAAGAAAGATGTACCCCTACACCCCAAAGAGAGAGAGAGAGAGAAAGAAGACAACAAAAACAACAACACATTTGATTTAAAAATCCCTGAGAGGGTACATGAAATATTTCATCAAAATGTTTTCAATACGACATGCAAAAAAATGTGTCAGCTTTTTCAATAACTTCTTACTGTTTGTGTTGATCCGTTCAAGATAATTAAAACTGTTTGTGTTTCTACTAAAATAGCGAGGAATATATATAATTATGTCTAATACAGGTCACATGTTTTGATTGTAATATATAATGAAATTCTTATCTTGTTTCTTGAGTATCAACAGACTACACAACCTTTCAGCACGTGATATATTTACAATTCTTTCTGATTCGGTATTTGATGATTAAAGATTGTAAAGTGCACCAGTGTAAATAACATGTGATATGGTCAATAATATCAAGGGGGTCGTTGAATCAACTTTCAGAAAAACGTTTCTACAAGAATGCATTGACACTCTCATGTCACAATCATGGACAAAATAAGTATGAGGAGTGAGAACATGAGCTTTTAATTTGAATTATTCTGACAGATTCAGCCTTCACTGTCATTCTAGGAGAAGTAAAGTCTGACTGTCTGCGACAGTGTCGACAACTTCATAGACATCAACAGTCTCGATGACGATGATGAGAAGTAAAGTCTGACTGTCTGCGACAGTGTCGACACCTTCATAGACATCAACAGTCTCGATGACGATGATACTGCAGATGACGAGGTAAAGCTTCAGGGAGTTGAACAGACCTTGTGGCTCATCAAACGACGGTCTTCAAGTAAATGTCTAGGTGATGGATGCATTTGCACATTTACCATGGAAATGGTGAAGGGCCAGGGTCACAAGGACAAGGTGAGGTGACACATACACAGGTTGGAAACGGTGGAAACGGTCGTGGATAGGGTCGTGGAAAGGGAAAGGGTCGGGGAAAAGTCATTGCCTCTCGTTTAGTCAGTAGACGAAGCAGACTTCGCTCTCTAGCATCAGCTGAAAATAAAAAAGAAAGGTTTATCAAACAAACAGATGCAAATTCTATCAAGAACATGTTGCATTCTTACTTTTCTTTGAGGACCATTCAGGGGAGGTCAAGAGGTAGAGATTAGTGAGGAACAGCCGGAGCTAGCGGTATCATCATCCCTACCACCCACCAGGAGTGAGGAACTAATGATGATGATGAATATATGTGATCAATTAAAAAAAATTCCTACAACTGACAGTGCGTGTTCCGTTTTTCTAAATATCATATGTTGCTTCAGCTGCTTAAACAGCTTTCTAAAACTTGAAATGAAGCGAAATAAACGAGGTCATGTAACGGTTATGTCAAGGTAATATCAAGATAATGTCAAGATAATGTCAAGGTAATGTCAAGGTAATGTCAAGGTATAAAGGGCGTGGCCCAGCCTTCTGGTCGTTAGTAATGATGTGCTATAAACATACTTTTCTTGGGAGCAGTTGTTTGTGGGGTGATGCTTATCTCTCCCCCACCTCCTTACCGACCCCACACCTCGACAAGTCGGGTATCCAGTCCACAGCTGGGTAAACTAGTCAAGGGGGGGGGGTGAAGTTCGCTGTTTAACACGGGTTTCGGGTTTGGACTAAAAATCCCGTGTTTACATGTTCAGTATCACCAACATCCCTATCGCTTTGTATTTTGATATATCACGAGTAAACATGCACACGGTTTCCATCTATACATCTCGTAGTCTGCTCATAGAACATAACACTGATAAGCTAGTCACGTGCAATATCTGTTACCGTCTGCTGAAGTGGCAGCGGAGTTTTGTAGCTGACACACCACCACCAGAACAGCCACAACGACCACTAAGTGTCCCCGCATGCTGACTGTCATCCTAAACAACATAGATTCTGTCTGTAAACAACAGCAAATTGTAACAAACATCAGTCACACGGAATGTTGTAAAACTGTTCTCATGTCATCAGACAAGCTTATCACCATATGCTATTGAGTTGTAGACATAATGCACTGTGTTAACTCAGTGTAAACAATGTCAACAAATGTAACTGATTAAGGACGACACAAAATGAAACATCAAAAAGTTTTAAGAAAAATCATGCAAATCAAAAGCAAACATTTGATATCAGATAATACACAATTTACAAACCCACACGAAACTCACGGTTGTTTGCCTCGATCTCTAATTCTAATGAAGAATTAACGGTAACGGTTGACTCACTCAAACCGTAAAAGTGCGGAGCTGTGAGGTGGCATAGTTGTCACACCTTTATATCCTTCCTACAGGAAGACGGACACAGGGGAAGATAAATGAGACCCAGGGGTCAACAGGATGTAGGGCAACAGGCTGATTGGCTTCTTCTTCCTGCGTCTTTGCTTGTTTGTTTACTTTTCCAAAGTAAGTGGCTCACCTTTCGCAGACATTTTTGTTTGCCCTGTAACAACTGTTCTGAAAGGTTGCTGTTTTTATGATGTTAAGATTTTAATATTCATGAGGTAGGCGTCGTTGTGACTGCCCTATAAATGTACTTTAAAAATGTAGTTCCTCCTCGCTGTATGTAGTGAAGCGACTGTGCTTATTTACATGGACAGGGCCATCAAAATATTTCAAAGACCCAACAAGGCGTGAAGAAAGGAAACAATCGTCGGTTAGATGGCTGACTGCCTGATGTAAACATAGTCACAGTGAATAAAACCCAAGGTTAATCAGGGTAATGAATACTAGAGACCAAGGGTTAAAGATAGTGTGCTAAATACTAGAGACAAGCCTCTCTACAGGACCTCGAGTGTGGCTCTGTTGTCATCAAGCTCTAGAAGTCAATAATATTGAGAGATAGCGAGTGAACTTACTGACTTGACCAGGCATTCTCTCTGCACTTGTCTCGGCCTTGATGTGTTGTGATTTGATTGAGCTTTCTTTGACCTCCGTTTCTTTCTCGTCCTCGTGCTGGACTGTTTCAAGTTCCTTGTCCACCATTTTCAACCTTCTCACCAACTGTCAGTCTTTTCTAAATAACACTATAACGAGGTTTCTTTACTGTAAAAATGGTTGCACACGATGCTGACCGCCGCATATAAGCTGGTTGTAGGGCTAACTATTTAACAGCTCGTTTCCTTCCGTTACTGGAACACAACTTGTCTTCTGACTCCATCATCATCATCTGTCTGCTTGCACAGGGTTGCTGCAGTGTCAGTGACTGGAGTCAGTAGTTGAATGCTACACCAGCTACATACCCTGACAGTGTGTGTGAAGGTGACCACAATCACCAGGGGCTACGACTGCACTGTGGACTGTGAAGCTTCCAGTGAAGTGGATGGTCGGCCTGTTGACTGCTGTGCTGGTGTCCCGTGTAACAGGCGGCTGTGTGCTGGTCGTCGTATGGTGCCAGACATTCAGATACTTGTTATACAGCCATGTGATAAGGCTTCGACAGGCAAAGAGGTGAATGTCATGGTGGAGATCATACATCTGACCATCATGACAAGTGGTGGCTAGTCGAGACCATGTGTCTAAAAGATAGGGGGGAAGAGAGATGAAGGGTGTGTCTACTTCTGCTGTGTGTTTTGTGTATCAGAATTGTGAAAGCGGTGATACTGTTTGTGTGATTTCTATGTTTAGATTTATAAACTACAACAAATTCTATAATTTCAGTTACTGGGTGTGTCTAGCATTGGAGTTATTTTGCCCTTCTACATACAAGTAATGTACTCGTACATCGGTGTAGAAGAGATTAATAAAAGTCTGTAGTATAATATTTTTCTCTTAAGCAGCAAGGTAGGATACAAGCCACTAGTGTCTTCTGAAAGATTATTATCACAGGTATGAACACAGATGAGCTTTCTGGGTGCCAAGTGCTTCTGATGAGTATAGCTAGGTAAGTGCTGGATGTGAAGGGTGAACCGTTTAAATACGTTTAGGTCTGAGGTATCTACTAAACATAATGAAAGTGGATTAAGACCTAGTCACGTGACCGTGTTAGCACTGCATGTTGTCGTCTGAAGAGAAAGTCTGCAGAAAACACTGGATGGAATGTATTCAGCTCGACACAATCGGTGTTTGGTGCTCGTCGTGTAACATTTAAATGTTCTTTGAAAAGTGAAATTTAAAAAAAACACATAACACGGTTGGGGAACATTTGAGCAGATTTAAAGGTTAGAAGTTCGTCTTCCTTTTCAAACCTATCTTGCAGCCGGATGCCGAACAAAAGACCTTTGCGAGGACTGGATAAACCAGAATGCTCGGGGCTGCTACAGTTGATGTCATTTCTCTGTTGTTTCTCCAGATGAACCAGTTTGACAGCCACAACACGTCAGGCTGTTTTTTCCAAGAGTTTAAAATTTATGAGGTTTTGGTGGTTTCAAATGATGTATTAGCCAATGTAGGCCATCAAGGAACTCGGTCACGTGTCTTTTTGTCGACGTCGCCCTCAGTATTTGGTGCTGCTAACGAGCTCTGCTGAGTGCACAGGCAACCACGTGACATGACGTCAGTCGCCAAACAAAGTAGTCACGCAGTAAGTAAGCAATAAGTGCAATGAGAGAGAGAAAGTGGGGGACATGGGGTATTAAGAGAAAGAAGATGGGGGGGGGGTAGATGCCAAAGAGAGATAAGAATGTTGAGAGAAGCACTAAAGCAAGGTACTTCAGGTGATTTTCCTTTTCCCCCGCACAACCCTGATCACAGACACACGCAGGTCTCATACTTTGTCTCAAGGCCGGTTCGATACCCTGATCGTGCAGCAAGCTTCTCTCAGTCGACCCAGATGTCGTGAACGGGTACCTGACTCAGAAAGAGGGTTGGAGAAGGTAAGGCAGCGACGGAGAGGATATGAACACCGCCTCACATAAAGATGGTCCCGAGAAAACTCAGGTCTCTAGCATCCCGCTACCTAAACCACTTTCCCTGTACATTTCATGAGAGTGAGTCAGATATTGTCAAAGTGTTATTTCGAAACCAACAAAACACAGGAACATTTAATATGACTAGGATAATGGCAAGTCTCTAGAAGAAATTGATTCACAGTTATGAATATATAAAACTTTCTTGAAGTAGAAAAGAAACATTTACACACACACACACACACACACACACACACACACACACACACAAACACACAAACACACACACACACACACACAAACACACAAACACACACACACACACACACACACACTGCCTCATAGAAATGATGTGCGTGTCAACAAAACACGAGCTCGGCGACTCATTTGTCAACCGCTGTCTGTGAGTCAGTCACACGCCCTCATGTGAGTCTGGGACACAGGCAGTGGAATGAGTGAAGACCGCAGTCACCTCCATCTGTCAGCCTGTCGTCTCACACACCTCCGTCTCCGGGTCACAAGGTCAGGGGATCCCCCTTTATCTAACATGTGAATCAGTTTTTTTTTCATCACTTGACTCCCCTGTTTTAGAAATATTGTTTATTGATCTTTTATTTTTGTTTACATGTAGTGTTTTTCTGTATATGTTTGTTTGTTTTTTGTTTTATCAAGTGCATTTTCTAATCACAAATACCAACAAAGCGGACGGAGGTTTATTAAACAACCCAGACTTTCCTATTCGTAACAATTTTTAGAAGGAACATTTAAAACTACAATAGTTTATCTTTCTTTAAACATACATTGTTTGCAGATAAATGTATTAGGAGTATTTCTCTACACATACTTGAACATTTAATGGACAATGAAATCCCTGAGGACAGTTTCTCACTCACTGCCTGGTGTCCACGCAACTCACTTTGTTTACAAGTTGAGCTTGATGAAACTTGAACAGAAATCATTTCAACCTCCAAATACTGACTGCGGACTAGAAGGTCTATATACGGGTATTCACACACACACACACACACACACACACACACACACACACACACACACACGCACGCACCCACGCACGCACGCACGCACACACACACACACACACACAGGGAGATCAAGTGCTGTGGTCAGCTCTATATAAACTTTAGACAAAATCCTTTTATTATGTTACAATGTTTCTCTTTATGAAAAACCCTGACCTGTGACCCGGACATACTGACACAACTGTCTGTCACATCAAAATCAAATTTCTCGAAACTTTTCTCTCTGTCTTCCTCACTCAGTTGTACATACCTCCCAAACAGCCATTAAACAAATTTCTAGATATTTGTATCAAGTCTTCAAAACCAGAAGTAAAACGGGTACATTGTTGCAAACATACAGAAATGTGAGTTTGTAGAATGTAATGCCTTTGTAAATATTGTTGATGTTGTGTTTATCATTTCCCTCTTCAAACAAAACCAAAAGGTTCGCAAAATAAAATAATCGAAATCACTCAGTTGTGCAAAGCAGTAATAAAAAAATATTAATATAAAGATCGTGATTTTCTTTTCTCAATGAGTTTATTACTTGAAATAAAGACACAAAGTAATTTAACTCTGAAGCAGACTCCTTTATAACCTGTCACGTGACATATAATGCCGCCCTCTTCATGATAATTATTATCTCACAAAGTAGAATTTTGGACTGAAAATTAAATAAATCTTTTTTTTAAAATCACACTTGAAAAAATATCATCGTAAAGCTTGAATGTTATTGCGGGGTTGCTACATACAGATATATGATGGTAAGATTATGTTACATTACTGTGATATTGTTTGGTAACATTAACAAGACTTTCAGGGTGATTTCATCACTAGTTTGTCATTTACCACATGAAGAAAGAAAACTGATATTCCTGTCTTCAGGAAAGTCAAGATATGTACAAAGGTTTCAGGCAAGTGACCTGAGATTAAACTTTTTCCACCCTGGACAGGGACACGGGGCTTGAAGACAGTCGCAGATGACTGGAGGAGCTACCTTCCGCGGGAAAGGAACCCAGCGACGAGGGCGAGGAGGTGGAGGTGGAGGTTGTACAATCAGGTAGGGTCTCTTGTAAGGCGGCAGAGAGAATGCCTGGTCATGTCAGTAATGTGTTTTTAATTTAATTTTATACCATATGCTATATTTTATGTGGTATACTATATTATTAGAGATTGTTTTTCTGTTGTACATGTGAAGGGCTATTGCAGTCGTTATGTTCACTACCTATATGATTTCCTAAACTGTCTCATAGAGAAAGTAGGAAGATACTGCGAGAGAGAGAGAGAGAGAGGGAAAACGGAGAGAAAGAAATGGAAATACAAGAGATGCACACGAGAGATAAACAAATATAAAGAAAGATGTACCCCTACACCCCAAAGAGAGAGAGAGAGAGAAAGAAGACAACAAAAACAACAACACATTTGATTTAAAAATCCCTGAGAGGGTACATGAAATATTTCATCAAAATGTTTTCAATACGACATGCAAAAAAATGTGTCAGCTTTTTCAATAACTTCTTACTGTTTGTGTTGATCCGTTCAAGATAATTAAAACTGTTTGTGTTTCTACTAAAATAGCGAGGAATATATATAATTATGTCTAATACAGGTCACATGTTTTGATTGTAATATATAATGAAATTCTTATCTTGTTTCTTGAGTATCAACAGACTACACAACCTTTCAGCACGTGATATATTTACAATTCTTTCTGATTCGGTATTTGATGATTAAAGATTGTAAAGTGCACCAGTGTAAATAACATGTGATATGGTCAATAATATCAAGGGGGTCGTTGAATCAACTTTCAGAAAAACGTTTCTACAAGAATGCATTGACACTCTCATGTCACAATCATGGACAAAATAAGTATGAGGAGTGAGAACATGAGCTTTTAATTTGAATTATTCTGACAGATTCAGCCTTCACTGTCATTCTAGGAGAAGTAAAGTCTGACTGTCTGCGACAGTGTCGACAACTTCATAGACATCAACAGTCTCGATGACGATGATGAGAAGTAAAGTCTGACTGTCTGCGACAGTGTCGACACCTTCATAGACATCAACAGTCTCGATGACGATGATACTGCAGATGACGAGGTAAAGCTTCAGGGAGTTGAACAGACCTTGTGGCTCATCAAACGACGGTCTTCAAGTAAATGTCTAGGTGATGGATGCATTTGCACATTTACCATGGAAATGGTGAAGGGCCAGGGTCACAAGGACAAGGTGAGGTGACACATACACAGGTTGGAAACGGTGGAAACGGTCGTGGATAGGGTCGTGGAAAGGGAAAGGGTCGGGGAAAAGTCATTGCCTCTCGTTTAGTCAGTAGACGAAGCAGACTTCGCTCTCTAGCATCAGCTGAAAATAAAAAAGAAAGGTTTATCAAACAAACAGATGCAAATTCTATCAAGAACATGTTGCATTCTTACTTTTCTTTGAGGACCATTCAGGGGAGGTCAAGAGGTAGAGATTAGTGAGGAACAGCCGGAGCTAGCGGTATCATCATCCCTACCACCCACCAGGAGTGAGGAACTAATGATGATGATGAATATATGTGATCAATTAAAAAAAATTCCTACAACTGACAGTGCGTGTTCCGTTTTTCTAAATATCATATGTTGCTTCAGCTGCTTAAACAGCTTTCTAAAACTTGAAATGAAGCGAAATAAACGAGGTCATGTAACGGTTATGTCAAGGTAATATCAAGATAATGTCAAGATAATGTCAAGGTAATGTCAAGGTAATGTCAAGGTATAAAGGGCGTGGCCCAGCCTTCTGGTCGTTAGTAATGATGTGCTATAAACATACTTTTCTTGGGAGCAGTTGTTTGTGGGGTGATGCTTATCTCTCCCCCACCTCCTTACCGACCCCACACCTCGACAAGTCGGGTATCCAGTCCACAGCTGGGTAAACTAGTCAAGGGGGGGGGGTGAAGTTCGCTGTTTAACACGGGTTTCGGGTTTGGACTAAAAATCCCGTGTTTACATGTTCAGTATCACCAACATCCCTATCGCTTTGTATTTTGATATATCACGAGTAAACATGCACACGGTTTCCATCTATACATCTCGTAGTCTGCTCATAGAACATAACACTGATAAGCTAGTCACGTGCAATATCTGTTACCGTCTGCTGAAGTGGCAGCGGAGTTTTGTAGCTGACACACCACCACCAGAACAGCCACAACGACCACTAAGTGTCCCCGCATGCTGACTGTCATCCTAAACAACATAGATTCTGTCTGTAAACAACAGCAAATTGTAACAAACATCAGTCACACGGAATGTTGTAAAACTGTTCTCATGTCATCAGACAAGCTTATCACCATATGCTATTGAGTTGTAGACATAATGCACTGTGTTAACTCAGTGTAAACAATGTCAACAAATGTAACTGATTAAGGACGACACAAAATGAAACATCAAAAAGTTTTAAGAAAAATCATGCAAATCAAAAGCAAACATTTGATATCAGATAATACACAATTTACAAACCCACACGAAACTCACGGTTGTTTGCCTCGATCTCTAATTCTAATGAAGAATTAACGGTAACGGTTGACTCACTCAAACCGTAAAAGTGCGGAGCTGTGAGGTGGCATAGTTGTCACACCTTTATATCCTTCCTACAGGAAGACGGACACAGGGGAAGATAAATGAGACCCAGGGGTCAACAGGATGTAGGGCAACAGGCTGATTGGCTTCTTCTTCCTGCGTCTTTGCTTGTTTGTTTACTTTTCCAAAGTAAGTGGCTCACCTTTCGCAGACATTTTTGTTTGCCCTGTAACAACTGTTCTGAAAGGTTGCTGTTTTTATGATGTTAAGATTTTAATATTCATGAGGTAGGCGTCGTTGTGACTGCCCTATAAATGTACTTTAAAAATGTAGTTCCTCCTCGCTGTATGTAGTGAAGCGACTGTGCTTATTTACATGGACAGGGCCATCAAAATATTTCAAAGACCCAACAAGGCGTGAAGAAAGGAAACAATCGTCGGTTAGATGGCTGACTGCCTGATGTAAACATAGTCACAGTGAATAAAACCCAAGGTTAATCAGGGTAATGAATACTAGAGACCAAGGGTTAAAGATAGTGTGCTAAATACTAGAGACAAGCCTCTCTACAGGACCTCGAGTGTGGCTCTGTTGTCATCAAGCTCTAGAAGTCAATAATATTGAGAGATAGCGAGTGAACTTACTGACTTGACCAGGCATTCTCTCTGCACTTGTCTCGGCCTTGATGTGTTGTGATTTGATTGAGCTTTCTTTGACCTCCGTTTCTTTCTCGTCCTCGTGCTGGACTGTTTCAAGTTCCTTGTCCACCATTTTCAACCTTCTCACCAACTGTCAGTCTTTTCTAAATAACACTATAACGAGGTTTCTTTACTGTAAAAATGGTTGCACACGATGCTGACCGCCGCATATAAGCTGGTTGTAGGGCTAACTATTTAACAGCTCGTTTCCTTCCGTTACTGGAACACAACTTGTCTTCTGACTCCATCATCATCATCTGTCTGCTTGCACAGGGTTGCTGCAGTGTCAGTGACTGGAGTCAGTAGTTGAATGCTACACCAGCTACATACCCTGACAGTGTGTGTGAAGGTGACCACAATCACCAGGGGCTACGACTGCACTGTGGACTGTGAAGCTTCCAGTGAAGTGGATGGTCGGCCTGTTGACTGCTGTGCTGGTGTCCCGTGTAACAGGCGGCTGTGTGCTGGTCGTCGTATGGTGCCAGACATTCAGATACTTGTTATACAGCCATGTGATAAGGCTTCGACAGGCAAAGAGGTGAATGTCATGGTGGAGATCATACATCTGACCATCATGACAAGTGGTGGCTAGTCGAGACCATGTGTCTAAAAGATAGGGGGGAAGAGAGATGAAGGGTGTGTCTACTTCTGCTGTGTGTTTTGTGTATCAGAATTGTGAAAGCGGTGATACTGTTTGTGTGATTTCTATGTTTAGATTTATAAACTACAACAAATTCTATAATTTCAGTTACTGGGTGTGTCTAGCATTGGAGTTATTTTGCCCTTCTACATACAAGTAATGTACTCGTACATCGGTGTAGAAGAGATTAATAAAAGTCTGTAGTATAATATTTTTCTCTTAAGCAGCAAGGTAGGATACAAGCCACTAGTGTCTTCTGAAAGATTATTATCACAGGTATGAACACAGATGAGCTTTCTGGGTGCCAAGTGCTTCTGATGAGTATAGCTAGGTAAGTGCTGGATGTGAAGGGTGAACCGTTTAAATACGTTTAGGTCTGAGGTATCTACTAAACATAATGAAAGTGGATTAAGACCTAGTCACGTGACCGTGTTAGCACTGCATGTTGTCGTCTGAAGAGAAAGTCTGCAGAAAACACTGGATGGAATGTATTCAGCTCGACACAATCGGTGTTTGGTGCTCGTCGTGTAACATTTAAATGTTCTTTGAAAAGTGAAATTTAAAAAAAACACATAACACGGTTGGGGAACATTTGAGCAGATTTAAAGGTTAGAAGTTCGTCTTCCTTTTCAAACCTATCTTGCAGCCGGATGCCGAACAAAAGACCTTTGCGAGGACTGGATAAACCAGAATGCTCGGGGCTGCTACAGTTGATGTCATTTCTCTGTTGTTTCTCCAGATGAACCAGTTTGACAGCCACAACACGTCAGGCTGTTTTTTCCAAGAGTTTAAAATTTATGAGGTTTTGGTGGTTTCAAATGATGTATTAGCCAATGTAGGCCATCAAGGAACTCGGTCACGTGTCTTTTTGTCGACGTCGCCCTCAGTATTTGGTGCTGCTAACGAGCTCTGCTGAGTGCACAGGCAACCACGTGACATGACGTCAGTCGCCAAACAAAGTAGTCACGCAGTAAGTAAGCAATAAGTGCAATGAGAGAGAGAAAGTGGGGGACATGGGGTATTAAGAGAAAGAAGATGGGGGGGGGGTAGATGCCAAAGAGAGATAAGAATGTTGAGAGAAGCACTAAAGCAAGGTACTTCAGGTGATTTTCCTTTTCCCCCGCACAACCCTGATCACAGACACACGCAGGTCTCATACTTTGTCTCAAGGCCGGTTCGATACCCTGATCGTGCAGCAAGCTTCTCTCAGTCGACCCAGATGTCGTGAACGGGTACCTGACTCAGAAAGAGGGTTGGAGAAGGTAAGGCAGCGACGGAGAGGATATGAACACCGCCTCACATAAAGATGGTCCCGAGAAAACTCAGGTCTCTAGCATCCCGCTACCTAAACCACTTTCCCTGTACATTTCATGAGAGTGAGTCAGATATTGTCAAAGTGTTATTTCGAAACCAACAAAACACAGGAACATTTAATATGACTAGGATAATGGCAAGTCTCTAGAAGAAATTGATTCACAGTTATGAATATATAAAACTTTCTTGAAGTAGAAAAGAAACATTTACACACACACACACACACACACACACACACACACACACACACAAACACACAAACACACACACACACACACACAAACACACAAACACACACACACACACACACACACACTGCCTCATAGAAATGATGTGCGTGTCAACAAAACACGAGCTCGGCGACTCATTTGTCAACCGCTGTCTGTGAGTCAGTCACACGCCCTCATGTGAGTCTGGGACACAGGCAGTGGAATGAGTGAAGACCGCAGTCACCTCCATCTGTCAGCCTGTCGTCTCACACACCTCCGTCTCCGGGTCACAAGGTCAGGGGATCCCCCTTTATCTAACATGTGAATCAGTTTTTTTTTCATCACTTGACTCCCCTGTTTTAGAAATATTGTTTATTGATCTTTTATTTTTGTTTACATGTAGTGTTTTTCTGTATATGTTTGTTTGTTTTTTGTTTTATCAAGTGCATTTTCTAATCACAAATACCAACAAAGCGGACGGAGGTTTATTAAACAACCCAGACTTTCCTATTCGTAACAATTTTTAGAAGGAACATTTAAAACTACAATAGTTTATCTTTCTTTAAACATACATTGTTTGCAGATAAATGTATTAGGAATATTTCTCTACACATACTTGAACATTTAATGGACAATGAAATCCCTGAGGACAGTTTCTCACTCACTGCCTGGTGTCCACGCAACTCACTTTGTTTACAAGTTGAGCTTGATGAAACTTGAACAGAAATCATTTCAACCTCCAAATACTGACTGCGGACTAGAAGGTCTATATACGGGTATTCACACACACACACACACACACACACACACACACACGCACGCACCCACGCACGCACGCACGCACACACACACACACACACACAGGGAGATCAAGTGCTGTGGTCAGCTCTATATAAACTTTAGACAAAATCCTTTTATTATGTTACAATGTTTCTCTTTATGAAAAACCCTGACCTGTGACCCGGACATACTGACACAACTGTCTGTCACATCAAAATCAAATTTCTCGAAACTTTTCTCTCTGTCTTCCTCACTCAGTTGTACATACCTCCCAAACAGCCATTAAACAAATTTCTAGATATTTGTATCAAGTCTTCAAAACCAGAAGTAAAACGGGTACATTGTTGCAAACATACAGAAATGTGAGTTTGTAGAATGTAATGCCTTTGTAAATATTGTTGATGTTGTGTTTATCATTTCCCTCTTCAAACAAAACCAAAAGGTTCGCAAAATAAAATAATCGAAATCACTCAGTTGTGCAAAGCAGTAATAAAAAAATATTAATATAAAGATCGTGATTTTCTTTTCTCAATGAGTTTATTACTTGAAATAAAGACACAAAGTAATTTAACTCTGAAGCAGACTCCTTTATAACCTGTCACGTGACATATAATGCCGCCCTCTTCATGATAATTATTATCTCACAAAGTAGAATTTTGGACTGAAAATTAAATAAATCTTTTTTTTAAAATCACACTTGAAAAAATATCATCGTAAAGCTTGAATGTTATTGCGGGGTTGCTACATACAGATATATGATGGTAAGATTATGTTACATTACTGTGATATTGTTTGGTAACATTAACAAGACTTTCAGGGTGATTTCATCACTAGTTTGTCATTTACCACATGAAGAAAGAAAACTGATATTCCTGTCTTCAGGAAAGTCAAGATATGTACAAAGGTTTCAGGCAAGTGACCTGAGATTAAACTTTTTCCACCCTGGACAGGGACACGGGGCTTGAAGACAGTCGCAGATGACTGGAGGAGCTACCTTCCGCGGGAAAGGAACCCAGCGACGAGGGCGAGGAGGTGGAGGTGGAGGTTGTACAATCAGGTAGGGTCTCTTGTAAGGCGGCAGAGAGAATGCCTGGTCATGTCAGTAATGTGTTTTTAATTTAATTTTATACCATATGCTATATTTTATGTGGTATACTATATTATTAGAGATTGTTTTTCTGTTGTACATGTGAAGGGCTATTGCAGTCGTTATGTTCACTACCTATATGATTTCCTAAACTGTCTCATAGAGAAAGTAGGAAGATACTGCGAGAGAGAGAGAGAGAGAGGGAAAACGGAGAGAAAGAAATGGAAATACAAGAGATGCACACGAGAGATAAACAAATATAAAGAAAGATGTACCCCTACACCCCAAAGAGAGAGAGAGAGAGAAAGAAGACAACAAAAACAACAACACATTTGATTTAAAAATCCCTGAGAGGGTACATGAAATATTTCATCAAAATGTTTTCAATACGACATGCAAAAAAATGTGTCAGCTTTTTCAATAACTTCTTACTGTTTGTGTTGATCCGTTCAAGATAATTAAAACTGTTTGTGTTTCTACTAAAATAGCGAGGAATATATATAATTATGTCTAATACAGGTCACATGTTTTGATTGTAATATATAATGAAATTCTTATCTTGTTTCTTGAGTATCAACAGACTACACAACCTTTCAGCACGTGATATATTTACAATTCTTTCTGATTCGGTATTTGATGATTAAAGATTGTAAAGTGCACCAGTGTAAATAACATGTGATATGGTCAATAATATCAAGGGGGTCGTTGAATCAACTTTCAGAAAAACGTTTCTACAAGAATGCATTGACACTCTCATGTCACAATCATGGACAAAATAAGTATGAGGAGTGAGAACATGAGCTTTTAATTTGAATTATTCTGACAGATTCAGCCTTCACTGTCATTCTAGGAGAAGTAAAGTCTGACTGTCTGCGACAGTGTCGACAACTTCATAGACATCAACAGTCTCGATGACGATGATGAGAAGTAAAGTCTGACTGTCTGCGACAGTGTCGACACCTTCATAGACATCAACAGTCTCGATGACGATGATACTGCAGATGACGAGGTAAAGCTTCAGGGAGTTGAACAGACCTTGTGGCTCATCAAACGACGGTCTTCAAGTAAATGTCTAGGTGATGGATGCATTTGCACATTTACCATGGAAATGGTGAAGGGCCAGGGTCACAAGGACAAGGTGAGGTGACACATACACAGGTTGGAAACGGTGGAAACGGTCGTGGATAGGGTCGTGGAAAGGGAAAGGGTCGGGGAAAAGTCATTGCCTCTCGTTTAGTCAGTAGACGAAGCAGACTTCGCTCTCTAGCATCAGCTGAAAATAAAAAAGAAAGGTTTATCAAACAAACAGATGCAAATTCTATCAAGAACATGTTGCATTCTTACTTTTCTTTGAGGACCATTCAGGGGAGGTCAAGAGGTAGAGATTAGTGAGGAACAGCCGGAGCTAGCGGTATCATCATCCCTACCACCCACCAGGAGTGAGGAACTAATGATGATGATGAATATATGTGATCAATTAAAAAAAATTCCTACAACTGACAGTGCGTGTTCCGTTTTTCTAAATATCATATGTTGCTTCAGCTGCTTAAACAGCTTTCTAAAACTTGAAATGAAGCGAAATAAACGAGGTCATGTAACGGTTATGTCAAGGTAATATCAAGATAATGTCAAGATAATGTCAAGGTAATGTCAAGGTAATGTCAAGGTATAAAGGGCGTGGCCCAGCCTTCTGGTCGTTAGTAATGATGTGCTATAAACATACTTTTCTTGGGAGCAGTTGTTTGTGGGGTGATGCTTATCTCTCCCCCACCTCCTTACCGACCCCACACCTCGACAAGTCGGGTATCCAGTCCACAGCTGGGTAAACTAGTCAAGGGGGGGGGGTGAAGTTCGCTGTTTAACACGGGTTTCGGGTTTGGACTAAAAATCCCGTGTTTACATGTTCAGTATCACCAACATCCCTATCGCTTTGTATTTTGATATATCACGAGTAAACATGCACACGGTTTCCATCTATACATCTCGTAGTCTGCTCATAGAACATAACACTGATAAGCTAGTCACGTGCAATATCTGTTACCGTCTGCTGAAGTGGCAGCGGAGTTTTGTAGCTGACACACCACCACCAGAACAGCCACAACGACCACTAAGTGTCCCCGCATGCTGACTGTCATCCTAAACAACATAGATTCTGTCTGTAAACAACAGCAAATTGTAACAAACATCAGTCACACGGAATGTTGTAAAACTGTTCTCATGTCATCAGACAAGCTTATCACCATATGCTATTGAGTTGTAGACATAATGCACTGTGTTAACTCAGTGTAAACAATGTCAACAAATGTAACTGATTAAGGACGACACAAAATGAAACATCAAAAAGTTTTAAGAAAAATCATGCAAATCAAAAGCAAACATTTGATATCAGATAATACACAATTTACAAACCCACACGAAACTCACGGTTGTTTGCCTCGATCTCTAATTCTAATGAAGAATTAACGGTAACGGTTGACTCACTCAAACCGTAAAAGTGCGGAGCTGTGAGGTGGCATAGTTGTCACACCTTTATATCCTTCCTACAGGAAGACGGACACAGGGGAAGATAAATGAGACCCAGGGGTCAACAGGATGTAGGGCAACAGGCTGATTGGCTTCTTCTTCCTGCGTCTTTGCTTGTTTGTTTACTTTTCCAAAGTAAGTGGCTCACCTTTCGCAGACATTTTTGTTTGCCCTGTAACAACTGTTCTGAAAGGTTGCTGTTTTTATGATGTTAAGATTTTAATATTCATGAGGTAGGCGTCGTTGTGACTGCCCTATAAATGTACTTTAAAAATGTAGTTCCTCCTCGCTGTATGTAGTGAAGCGACTGTGCTTATTTACATGGACAGGGCCATCAAAATATTTCAAAGACCCAACAAGGCGTGAAGAAAGGAAACAATCGTCGGTTAGATGGCTGACTGCCTGATGTAAACATAGTCACAGTGAATAAAACCCAAGGTTAATCAGGGTAATGAATACTAGAGACCAAGGGTTAAAGATAGTGTGCTAAATACTAGAGACAAGCCTCTCTACAGGACCTCGAGTGTGGCTCTGTTGTCATCAAGCTCTAGAAGTCAATAATATTGAGAGATAGCGAGTGAACTTACTGACTTGACCAGGCATTCTCTCTGCACTTGTCTCGGCCTTGATGTGTTGTGATTTGATTGAGCTTTCTTTGACCTCCGTTTCTTTCTCGTCCTCGTGCTGGACTGTTTCAAGTTCCTTGTCCACCATTTTCAACCTTCTCACCAACTGTCAGTCTTTTCTAAATAACACTATAACGAGGTTTCTTTACTGTAAAAATGGTTGCACACGATGCTGACCGCCGCATATAAGCTGGTTGTAGGGCTAACTATTTAACAGCTCGTTTCCTTCCGTTACTGGAACACAACTTGTCTTCTGACTCCATCATCATCATCTGTCTGCTTGCACAGGGTTGCTGCAGTGTCAGTGACTGGAGTCAGTAGTTGAATGCTACACCAGCTACATACCCTGACAGTGTGTGTGAAGGTGACCACAATCACCAGGGGCTACGACTGCACTGTGGACTGTGAAGCTTCCAGTGAAGTGGATGGTCGGCCTGTTGACTGCTGTGCTGGTGTCCCGTGTAACAGGCGGCTGTGTGCTGGTCGTCGTATGGTGCCAGACATTCAGATACTTGTTATACAGCCATGTGATAAGGCTTCGACAGGCAAAGAGGTGAATGTCATGGTGGAGATCATACATCTGACCATCATGACAAGTGGTGGCTAGTCGAGACCATGTGTCTAAAAGATAGGGGGGAAGAGAGATGAAGGGTGTGTCTACTTCTGCTGTGTGTTTTGTGTATCAGAATTGTGAAAGCGGTGATACTGTTTGTGTGATTTCTATGTTTAGATTTATAAACTACAACAAATTCTATAATTTCAGTTACTGGGTGTGTCTAGCATTGGAGTTATTTTGCCCTTCTACATACAAGTAATGTACTCGTACATCGGTGTAGAAGAGATTAATAAAAGTCTGTAGTATAATATTTTTCTCTTAAGCAGCAAGGTAGGATACAAGCCACTAGTGTCTTCTGAAAGATTATTATCACAGGTATGAACACAGATGAGCTTTCTGGGTGCCAAGTGCTTCTGATGAGTATAGCTAGGTAAGTGCTGGATGTGAAGGGTGAACCGTTTAAATACGTTTAGGTCTGAGGTATCTACTAAACATAATGAAAGTGGATTAAGACCTAGTCACGTGACCGTGTTAGCACTGCATGTTGTCGTCTGAAGAGAAAGTCTGCAGAAAACACTGGATGGAATGTATTCAGCTCGACACAATCGGTGTTTGGTGCTCGTCGTGTAACATTTAAATGTTCTTTGAAAAGTGAAATTTAAAAAAAACACATAACACGGTTGGGGAACATTTGAGCAGATTTAAAGGTTAGAAGTTCGTCTTCCTTTTCAAACCTATCTTGCAGCCGGATGCCGAACAAAAGACCTTTGCGAGGACTGGATAAACCAGAATGCTCGGGGCTGCTACAGTTGATGTCATTTCTCTGTTGTTTCTCCAGATGAACCAGTTTGACAGCCACAACACGTCAGGCTGTTTTTTCCAAGAGTTTAAAATTTATGAGGTTTTGGTGGTTTCAAATGATGTATTAGCCAATGTAGGCCATCAAGGAACTCGGTCACGTGTCTTTTTGTCGACGTCGCCCTCAGTATTTGGTGCTGCTAACGAGCTCTGCTGAGTGCACAGGCAACCACGTGACATGACGTCAGTCGCCAAACAAAGTAGTCACGCAGTAAGTAAGCAATAAGTGCAATGAGAGAGAGAAAGTGGGGGACATGGGGTATTAAGAGAAAGAAGATGGGGGGGGGTAGATGCCAAAGAGAGATAAGAATGTTGAGAGAAGCACTAAAGCAAGGTACTTCAGGTGATTTTCCTTTTCCCCCGCACAACCCTGATCACAGACACACGCAGGTCTCATACTTTGTCTCAAGGCCGGTTCGATACCCTGATCGTGCAGCAAGCTTCTCTCAGTCGACCCAGATGTCGTGAACGGGTACCTGACTCAGAAAGAGGGTTGGAGAAGGTAAGGCAGCGACGGAGAGGATATGAACACCGCCTCACATAAAGATGGTCCCGAGAAAACTCAGGTCTCTAGCATCCCGCTACCTAAACCACTTTCCCTGTACATTTCATGAGAGTGAGTCAGATATTGTCAAAGTGTTATTTCGAAACCAACAAAACACAGGAACATTTAATATGACTAGGATAATGGCAAGTCTCTAGAAGAAATTGATTCACAGTTATGAATATATAAAACTTTCTTGAAGTAGAAAAGAAACATTTACACACACACACACACACACACACACACACACACACACACACAAACACACAAACACACACACACACACACACAAACACACAAACACACACACACACACACACACACACTGCCTCATAGAAATGATGTGCGTGTCAACAAAACACGAGCTCGGCGACTCATTTGTCAACCGCTGTCTGTGAGTCAGTCACACGCCCTCATGTGAGTCTGGGACACAGGCAGTGGAATGAGTGAAGACCGCAGTCACCTCCATCTGTCAGCCTGTCGTCTCACACACCTCCGTCTCCGGGTCACAAGGTCAGGGGATCCCCCTTTATCTAACATGTGAATCAGTTTTTTTTTCATCACTTGACTCCCCTGTTTTAGAAATATTGTTTATTGATCTTTTATTTTTGTTTACATGTAGTGTTTTTCTGTATATGTTTGTTTGTTTTTTGTTTTATCAAGTGCATTTTCTAATCACAAATACCAACAAAGCGGACGGAGGTTTATTAAACAACCCAGACTTTCCTATTCGTAACAATTTTTAGAAGGAACATTTAAAACTACAATAGTTTATCTTTCTTTAAACATACATTGTTTGCAGATAAATGTATTAGGAGTATTTCTCTACACATACTTGAACATTTAATGGACAATGAAATCCCTGAGGACAGTTTCTCACTCACTGCCTGGTGTCCACGCAACTCACTTTGTTTACAAGTTGAGCTTGATGAAACTTGAACAGAAATCATTTCAACCTCCAAATACTGACTGCGGACTAGAAGGTCTATATACGGGTATTCACACACACACACACACACACACACACACACACACACACACACACACACACACGCACGCACCCACGCACGCACGCACGCACACACACACACACAGGGAGATCAAGTGCTGTGGTCAGCTCTATATAAACTTTAGACAAAATCCTTTTATTATGTTACAATGTTTCTCTTTATGAAAAACCCTGACCTGTGACCCGGACATACTGACACAACTGTCTGTCACATCAAAATCAAATTTCTCGAAACTTTTCTCTCTGTCTTCCTCACTCAGTTGTACATACCTCCCAAACAGCCATTAAACAAATTTCTAGATATTTGTATCAAGTCTTCAAAACCAGAAGTAAAACGGGTACATTGTTGGAAACATACAGAAATGTGAGTTTGTAGAATGTAATGCCTTTGTAAATATTGTTGATGTTGTGTTTATCATTTCCCTCTTCAAACAAAACCAAAAGGTTCGCAAAATAAAATAGTCGAAATCACTCAGTTGTGTAAAGCAGTAATAAAAAAATATTAATATAAAGATCGTGATTTTCTTTTCTCAATGAGTTTATTACTTGAAATAAAGACACAAAGTAATTTAACTCTGAAGCAGACTCCTTTATAACCTGTCACGTGACAT
Source organism: Marisa cornuarietis (assembly GCA_004794655.1). Lineage (NCBI taxonomy): Eukaryota > Metazoa > Mollusca > Gastropoda > Architaenioglossa > Ampullariidae > Marisa > Marisa cornuarietis. The sequence goes on from SMMW01000045.1 coordinate 21,014, forward strand.
ATAATGCCGCCCTCTTCATGATAATTATTATCTCACAAAGTAGAATTTTGGACTGAAAATTAAATAAATCTTTTTTTTAAAATCACACTTGAAAAAATATCATCGTAAAGCTTGAATGTTATTGCGGGGTTGCTACATACAGATATATGATGGTAAGATTATGTTACATTACTGTGATATTGTTTGGTAACATTAACAAGACTTTCAGGGTGATTTCATC
>SMMW01000445.1:5000-7500 GCA_004794655.1 Marisa cornuarietis
TGGGAAACGCGGCCGGAAAAAAAGCCGCGAATCGCCAAGCCTGCCAACCCGTACCGTTCCTTCTTCGGTCCGCAAGACGCCGTCGGCAACCGATAAGGCCGGTTGCCGGCGGGCAGTCACACCGCCTGCGCGGGCTCGCTAAAAGCGGGACGCACACCTTGATCCCTCTCGACCAAGGGCGTCGCACGCCGTGCGAGCGCTAGAATGCCAAACTTTTTCGTTTCATATTGCTTCGAGGGGACGAGGAAGCACAGCTTTTCTTTTCACTCGCATTGCTGAGGACCTGCTACCCCCTATATATAGCGTCTACCCTAATCGTGTCTGCCACGGCCCCGCCCCCTCATATAGACAAAGAAGGGCGGCGCATGGGGGGGTACGCGTTATGCTGCGTGGTAAAGGCATCGTTCCGGCCCGACTGCGTGTCAATTTTGCCGCCTCTTGACGTAAGAGGGTTCCCGCTAGCTATTCCCCCCACCCTGGGGGTCAAGCGTCACCACTGATCCAAACTAACGAACCTTTTAGCGACGAAAACGAAAATTTGCCCATTTTGGGCGAACACAGGTTTTATAGCCCTAGGCGCTGTCAACGGTGTAGCGGGCATGGCAAAAGTGACTTTTTCCTCACCACGCCTCCTTCGCACACCTCGCGCATCACTTCACTTCATTCCCATCCCATCCCTTCGATTTATCTGCTCAGAGGCAGTTTATCACCAGGCCCTCTCCTTACGCTCACCAGGCCCTCCTCCCCCGTTGACCAATTTTTCAACCCGCGCGTCGGTTGCCGCGAGCTGCCCACAGCGTGCGAGGCCCGGCCCCAGCCTCGCGCGTGACTCGAGAAAAAGTTTTTCTTACACCCGGTGTGCCGGTTCACGCGACCCGGCCACCGCGTGCTCGGCGCGGACCCGGCAGCGCCGGTTCACGCGACCCGTACACAATGTGCGCGGCGCGACCCGGCAGCGCCGGTTCACGCCAGCCACGCGGCTCGACTAATTTTTCAACCGGCGCGTCGGTTGCAAGCCCGGCGCCCCAATTCTTGTTTACAACCGACGCGCCGGTTGCAACTCCGGCGCCCCAATTTTTGCTTACAACCGACGCGCCGGTTGCCATTTTCACTTGTCAGGCCCTCCCACTTTTTCTTTCCCACGCCCTTGCCTCTACTACCACGCTGGTTTAAACCCGCCAACCAGCCACAAATCGACAGAAAGCAAGGCCGAACACTAGCAGAACGACGCGCGATCCTAATTCTCTCTTCTCCTAGTTTCCATGCCTACATTATGACTCGTCACCAGGCATCGACCATGCAGCACAAATCAAGGAAGGAAGAAAGTGAGAAAGAAAGAAAGAAAGAGAGAGAGAAAGAGAGAAAGAACCAATGCCCGAACACAATGTGCGCGGCCCGACCCGGCAGCGCCGGTTCACGGCAGCCATGCGGCTCGACCAATTTTTCAACCGGCGCGTCGGTTACGGCGAGCCACGCGGCTCGACCAATTTTTCAACCGGCGCGTCGGTTACGGCCAGCCACGCGTCTCGACCAATTTTTCAACCGGCGCGTCGGTTACGGCGAGCCACGCGGCTCGACCAATTTTTCAACCGGCGCGTCGGTTACGGCTAGCCACGCTGCTCGACCAATTTTTCAACCGGCGCGTCGGTTACCGCGAGCTACGCGGCTCGACCAATTTTTCAACCGGTGCGTCGGTTACCGCCAGCCACGCGTCTCGACCAATTTTTCAACCGGTGCGTCGGTTACCGCCAGCCACGCGTCTCGACCAATTTTTAAACCGGCGCGTCGGTTACCGCGAGCCGGCCACAGCGTTCGCTTGTGCGTGTGCGTGTGTGTGTGTGTGTGTGTGTGTGTGTGTGTGTGTGTGTGTGTGTGTGTGTGTGTGTGTGTGTGTGTGTGTTTAGTTACATCCTGGGGGGGGGTGAAACCTGTGTTCTTTCCTCGCAACTTCCAACACACCTACTGCAATGCTCTGTCTACACGCTTTCAAGAGAGTCGCGCGTGGCCGACGACTTGCTTGGTAATTACCGGCCGTACAATCGCCGTCACGGGCTGCGCGCTCGCTCGTCTGCCCGCGGGCGCCTCGCCTGGCCAGCCGTATTGACACAAACAAGAGGTGTGCTTGCCTTGAACATCAGTTTCTCGAGCAAAGAGAAAACCACTGACTGGCCCAATTCCTTTCACACTACAAACCAAACAAGCCGTCGCTCTCTACATTTTTAACTAACCCTAACCCTATCCCAGACAAACAAGAGAGAGAGTGTGTGTGTGTGTGTGTGTGTGTGTGTGTGTGTGTGTGTGTGTCTGTTTGTGTCTCACTCTGTGTGTGTGCTTGTGTGTGTGTGTGTGTGTGTGTGTGTGTGTATTTAGTTTCATCCTGGCTATAGAGGCACGGACATTCGGCATGACCGGATCGGCAAGCGCGAGGAGGCAGACAAAAATAAAAAAAGAAGAAAAAATAAAAGAATCACAAAATCGCCGTGTCCATGTGGGAAACCTG
>SMMW01000446.1:10000-12116 GCA_004794655.1 Marisa cornuarietis
CTGCCGGGTCGGGCCGCGCACATTGTGTTCGGGCATTGGTTCTTTCTCTCTTTCTCTCTCTCTTTCTTTCTTTCTCACTTTCTTCCTTCCTTGATTTGTGCTGCATGGTCGATGTCTGGTGACGAGTCATAATGTAGGCATGGAAACTAGGAGAAGAGAGAATTAGGATCGCGCGTCGTTCTGCTAGTGTTCGGCCTTGCTTTCTGTCGATTTGTGGCTGGTTGGCGGGTTTAAACCAGCGTGGTAGTAGAGGCAAGGGCGTGGGAAAGAAAAAGTGGGAGGGCCTGGTGACAAGTGAAAATGGCAACCGGCGCGTCGGTTGTAAGCAAAAATTGGGGCGCCGGAGTTGCAACCGGCGCGTCGGTTGTAAACAAGAATTGGGGCGCCGGGCTTGCAACCGACGCGCCGGTTGAAAAAGTAGTCGAGCCGCGTGGCTGGCGTGAACCGGCGCTGCCGGGTCGCGCCGCGCACATTGTGTACGGGTCGCGTGAACCCGCGCTGCCGGGTCCGCGCCGAGCACGCGGTGGCCGGGTCGCGTGAACCGGCACACCGGGTGTAAGAAAAACTTTTTCTCGAGTCACGCGCGAGGCTGGGGCCGGGCCTCGCACGCTGTGGGCAGCTCGCGGCAACCGACGCGCGGGTTGAAAAATTGGTCAACGGGGGAGGAGGGCCTGGTGAGCGTAAGGAGAGGGCCTGGTGATAAACTGCCTCTGAGCAGATAAATCGAAGGGATGGGATGGGAATGAAGTGAAGTGATGCGCGAGGTGTGCGAAGGAGGCGTGGTGGGGAAAAAGTCACTTTTGCCATGCCCGCTACACCGTTGACAGCGCCTAGGGCTATAAAACCTGTGTTCGCCCAAAATGGGCAAATTTTCGTTTTCGTCGCTAAAAGGTTCGTTAGTTTGGATCAGTGGTGACGCTTGACCCCCAGGGTGGGGGGAATAGCTAGCGGGAACCCTCTTACGTCAAGAGGCGGCAAAATTGACACGCAGTCGGGCCGGAACGATGCCTTTACCACGCAGCATAACGCGTACCCCCCCATGCGCCGCCCTTCTTTGTCTATATGAGGGGGCGGGGCCGTGGCGGACACGATTAGGGTAGACGCTATATATAGGGGGTAGCAGGTCCTCAGCAATGCGAGTGAAAAGAAAAGCTGTGCTTCCTCGTCCCCTCGAAGCAATATGAAACGAAAAAGTTTGGCATTCTAGCGCTCGCACGGCGTGCGACGCCCTTGGTCGAGAGGGATCAAGGTGTGCGTCCCGCTTTTAGCGAGCCCGCGCAGGCCGTGTGACTGCCCGCCGGCAACCGGCCTTATCGGTTGCCGACGGCGTCTTGCGGACCGAAGAAGGAACGGTACGGGTTGGCAGGCTTGGCGATTCGCGGCTTTTTTCCGGCCGCGTTTCCCACAGCTCAGGCGCGTGCTGGTGTAGGGGAGGTTTTCGAAGGCTGTCCCTGTGCCAGTCGCGTCGGCGCATCGTATAACGCTTGACCTAGTCTCGAGTGAAGGAGCGCACCCGTGCTCATCGGGTCAGCGTTCCGCATGTGGAAGAAAAAATTGAACCGACGTCGTCGGTTGCGATTTTTTGGTTTTTCGAGAAGCGAAAAATTTTTTTTTCTGTCGTGTGATTCCACGCACAGATGTGTGTAAGAAAAATGGAAAAACAGCATTCTGGTTGATCCTGCCAGTAGTCATATGCTTGTCTCAAAGATTAAGCCATGCATGTCTAAGTTCACACCCTCGTACGGTGAAACCGCGGATGGCTCATTAAATCAGTCGAGGTTCCTTAGATGATCCATTTCTACTTGGATAACTGTGGCAATTCTAGAGCTAATACATGCAACCAAGCTCCGACCCGGTGTCAAAGCCGGGAAAGAGCGCTTTTATTAGTTCAAAACCAGTCGGGGTCTCGGCCCCGTCCCTTTTGTTGACTCTGGATAACTTTGTGCCGATCGCATGGCCTCGAGCCGGCGACGCATCTTTCAAATGTCTGCCCTATCAAATGTCGATGGTACGTGATAGGCCTACCATGTTGACTACGGGTAACGGGGAATCAGGGTTCGATTCCGGAGAGGGAGCATGAGAAACGGCTACCACATCAAAGGAAGGCAGCAGGCGC
>SMMW01000447.1:5000-7500 GCA_004794655.1 Marisa cornuarietis
CGGTAGTGCAAGTTCATGCGCCGACCACCGAAAGCGGAGACAACGAGGTGGAGGTGTTCTATGAACAGCTGGTGAAAACGATTCGAGGGATCTCGAAGCGAGATTTCATAGCAATTGTAGGAGACTTTAACGCGAAGGTCGGCCCTGACGCATTCGGCGACTGGGCCGGCACCGTGGGGCGGCACGGCCTCGGTGTGACGAACGAGCGAGGCCGCCGCCTGCTTGAGTTCGCCGGATCCCACGGCTTTGTCCTTGCAAACACCTTGTTCCCGCACAAGGTATCTCGAAAGTCGACCTGGACCTCACCCGATGGCGCGGTCAGGAACCAGATCGACTACGTACTTGTGCCCCGCCGCTTCCGCTCAAGCATTCTGCAGTCTGGGACACGCTCTTTCCCAGGCGCGGACATCGGGAGTGACCATAAGCTCGTGATGGTCTCCCTGCGCTTGAAATACTCAATGAAGTGGCAGGCACAAGGCACGCGCCCCCGATGGAACCTGGAGAAACTTGAACATCCAGGATTCGCGTCCGCCTTTCGTGTCGAGGTGGGTGGAAGGTTTCAAGCCCTAAGCCTCCTCGACAACGACCCAGACGTGGACACGCTCTCAGCCCACGTCAGGGAGGTACTCATATCCTCAGCCGACAAGGTGCTGGGGAGGAAGAAGCATTCAAAAGTACCGTGGATCACAGGGAAAGTTCTCAGTCTCTGTGAGACCCGCAAGAAATTGAGGCTTCAAAGGCGAGTGAGTCCTAAGGCGGACAAAGAATATAGGAAAGTCCATCGGAAGATTCAAAAGAACATGAAGGCTGCAAAAGAGGCCTGGTTTGAATCTCAGTGCGCGGAAGTCGAGGAGGGCATAGCGTGGGGCGACTACAGAAAGGCTTTCAGCTTGATCCGAACTCTCACGAAGGATAGGAGCCGCTCCAAAAAGGTCCAAATCGAGGACAAACAGGGCCGCCTGTTGACAAAGGAAAAAGAAGTTCTCGAGCGTTGGACGGAGTATTGCGGTGAGCTTTACAACGAGCCGATCGCCACGGACAGGAGTGTCCTGGCAGAGGTAAAGCCACCACTCGTCGACCCGGAGGACCTGCAAGTCCTGCAAGGAGAGGTCGACGCTGCAATACGGGACATCCCTGCCGGGAAGGCAGCGGGTATCGACGATGTCCCGGCGGAACTTATCAAGGCGGGGGGTGAAGATCTGGCGAAGGTGCTAACGAAACTGTGTCGCAAAATCTGGCGAACCAAGCAGTGGCCACGTGAATGGTTGCATTCCCTGGTGGTGCCCTTACCGAAGAAGGGCAACAGTCACAAGTGCGAGAATTACCGGACCATTAGCCTCATCTGTCACACGGCAAAGGTGATGCTGAAGGTGCTCCAGCGCCGCCTCTCGGCGGTGGCAGAGGAGCTATTAGCTGAGGAACAGGCCGGATTTCGGGCCGGCCGCAGCACGATAGAACACATCGTGAGCAGCCGCCTGCTCATCGAGAAACACCTTCAGCATGGTAAAGCTCTGTACCACAACTTTGTCGACTTCAGAAAGGCTTTTGACCGAGTATGGCACGAGGGGCTGTGGAACGTACTGCAATCATTCAACGTGGAAGAAGGATTGGTAAGCACACTTAAATCTCTTTATCAAGGCTCCAAAAGCTCGGTCCTACTCAACCGGAAAGTGGGGGAGTCGTTCCCCACGACGGTAGGTGTTCGCCAGGGCTGTCCTCTCTCTCCTGTGCTTTTCAACATCTTTCTCGAACGGATCATGCGAGATACTCTAGCCAACCACACAACCTCCGTGGCCATAGGAGGTAGACCGTTGAGCAACCTTCGCTTTGCTGACGACATAGATCTCATGGCGGGCAGCAACGACGAGTTGCAAGAGCTTACAGACAAGCTCAACGCATGCTCGAAGGCATTCGGGATGGAGATTAGCTCGGAGAAGAGCAAAGTGATGGTGAACACACGCGGCCCGGAAAAGGCCGTGATCCGGTTGAACGGCGAGCAACTGGAGGAAGTGCAGTCCTTCAAATATCTAGGTTCCATCCTCACCAGAGAGGGTTACAGCACTGAAGACATTCGGCACAGGATAACAGCCGCAACGGCGGCACTGATGAGGCTTGGAAAATCTGGGATAGCAGGAGCATCAGCTTCAAAACTAAATTCAGACTCTACAAGACTCTCGTTCTGTCGGTTCTGCTCTATGGCTGTGAATCTTGGTCGTTGCAGTACGAAACACTGCAACTGCTAGCAGCGTTCGAGATGCGATGTTACAGGAGATTGCTCCATATCTCCTACAGAGAGGAAAAAACGAATGAATTCGTGCGTAACCTGGTTCTCAGTCTGGTAGGATTCCAGATACCACTAATCACGGTCGTTAAGCGGAGGAAGCTCAAATGGTTTGGCCATGCCGTCCGGCATGACGGGTTACCTAAAGTAGTGATACAAGGGTCCGTGGATGGCAAGCGTCAACGAGGAGGCCGCAGGAAAATGTGGCTCGATGATGTG
>SMMW01000447.1:22500-24988 GCA_004794655.1 Marisa cornuarietis
CAGGAACCAGATCGACTACGTACTTGTGCCCCGCCGCTTCCGCTCAAGCATTCTGCAGTCTGGGACACGCTCTTTCCCAGGCGCGGACATCGGGAGTGACCATAAGCTCGTGATGGTCTCCCTGCGCTTGAAATACTCAATGAAGTGGCAGGCACAAGGCACGCGCCCCCGATGGAACCTGGAGAAACTTGAACATCCAGGATTCGCGTCCGCCTTTCGTGTCGAGGTGGGTGGAAGGTTTCAAGCCCTAAGCCTCCTCGACAACGACCCAGACGTGGACACGCTCTCAGCCCACGTCAGGGAGGTACTCATATCCTCAGCCGACAAGGTGCTGGGGAGGAAGAAGCATTCAAAAGTACCGTGGATCACAGGGAAAGTTCTCAGTCTCTGTGAGACCCGCAAGAAATTGAGGCTTCAAAGGCGAGTGAGTCCTAAGGCGGACAAAGAATATAGGAAAGTCCATCGGAAGATTCAAAAGAACATGAAGGCTGCAAAAGAGGCCTGGTTTGAATCTCAGTGCGCGGAAGTCGAGGAGGGCATAGCGTGGGGCGACTACAGAAAGGCTTTCAGCTTGATCCGAACTCTCACGAAGGATAGGAGCCGCTCCAAAAAGGTCCAAATCGAGGACAAACAGGGCCGCCTGTTGACAAAGGAAAAAGAAGTTCTCGAGCGTTGGACGGAGTATTGCGGTGAGCTTTACAACGAGCCGATCGCCACGGACAGGAGTGTCCTGGCAGAGGTAAAGCCACCACTCGTCGACCCGGAGGACCTGCAAGTCCTGCAAGGAGAGGTCGACGCTGCAATACGGGACATCCCTGCCGGGAAGGCAGCGGGTATCGACGATGTCCCGGCGGAACTTATCAAGGCGGGGGGTGAAGATCTGGCGAAGGTGCTAACGAAACTGTGTCGCAAAATCTGGCGAACCAAGCAGTGGCCACGTGAATGGTTGCATTCCCTGGTGGTGCCCTTACCGAAGAAGGGCAACAGTCACAAGTGCGAGAATTACCGGACCATTAGCCTCATCTGTCACACGGCAAAGGTGATGCTGAAGGTGCTCCAGCGCCGCCTCTCGGCGGTGGCAGAGGAGCTATTAGCTGAGGAACAGGCCGGATTTCGGGCCGGCCGCAGCACGATAGAACACATCGTGAGCAGCCGCCTGCTCATCGAGAAACACCTTCAGCATGGTAAAGCTCTGTACCACAACTTTGTCGACTTCAGAAAGGCTTTTGACCGAGTATGGCACGAGGGGCTGTGGAACGTACTGCAATCATTCAACGTGGAAGAAGGATTGGTAAGCACACTTAAATCTCTTTATCAAGGCTCCAAAAGCTCGGTCCTACTCAACCGGAAAGTGGGGGAGTCGTTCCCCACGACGGTAGGTGTTCGCCAGGGCTGTCCTCTCTCTCCTGTGCTTTTCAACATCTTTCTCGAACGGATCATGCGAGATACTCTAGCCAACCACACAACCTCCGTGGCCATAGGAGGTAGACCGTTGAGCAACCTTCGCTTTGCTGACGACATAGATCTCATGGCGGGCAGCAACGACGAGTTGCAAGAGCTTACAGACAAGCTCAACGCATGCTCGAAGGCATTCGGGATGGAGATTAGCTCGGAGAAGAGCAAAGTGATGGTGAACACACGCGGCCCGGAAAAGGCCGTGATCCGGTTGAACGGCGAGCAACTGGAGGAAGTGCAGTCCTTCAAATATCTAGGTTCCATCCTCACCAGAGAGGGTTACAGCACTGAAGACATTCGGCACAGGATAACAGCCGCAACGGCGGCACTGATGAGGCTTGGAAAATCTGGGATAGCAGGAGCATCAGCTTCAAAACTAAATTCAGACTCTACAAGACTCTCGTTCTGTCGGTTCTGCTCTATGGCTGTGAATCTTGGTCGTTGCAGTACGAAACACTGCAACTGCTAGCAGCGTTCGAGATGCGATGTTACAGGAGATTGCTCCATATCTCCTACAGAGAGGAAAAAACGAATGAATTCGTGCGTAACCTGGTTCTCAGTCTGGTAGGATTCCAGATACCACTAATCACGGTCGTTAAGCGGAGGAAGCTCAAATGGTTTGGCCATGCCGTCCGGCATGACGGGTTACCTAAAGTAGTGATACAAGGGTCCGTGGATGGCAAGCGTCAACGAGGAGGCCGCAGGAAAATGTGGCTCGATGATGTGAAGAAGTGGACAGGCCGTCCACTAGGCGAGTTGATTCGGATCGCGGATGACCGAGGGAAATGGCGAGGTTTCATTGATTGGACTCTATCAATTGGTCGCCTAAGACAGGAGAGGGGCACCGGCTCGTAGCAGCTCCACAAATCTATGACAACCTGTCACGGTCATATCGGGTCAGAAAAGTTACCACAGGGATAACTGGCTTGTGGCAGCCAAGCGTTCATAGCGACGTTGCTTTTGATCCTTCGATGTCGGCTCTTCCTATCATTGCGAAGCAGAATTCGCCAAGCGTTGGATTGTTCACCCACTA
>SMMW01000449.1:12500-15858 GCA_004794655.1 Marisa cornuarietis
GAGTAAACCCCGAAAATAAATCTTTGACAGAGAGGAATGGGTTCCGCTGTCTCATAAGACCCAAGAACACTAATGATAAGTACAATTAATGAAACCTATACTGGCTCCGACGCCGCCCAGGATAAAAAGGTCGGCTGGGTACGGCGCCTGGCAAGTCCCAGAAATAATGTGACACCAGGCGAAGAACACAGTCGACGGGCAAGGCGTCGGGAGGTGCAGCCAGCAGAAGATGGCCGAGGGACGGATGCATGGAAGCAAGTTCGTAAGAAGAGACCCGCAAGGGATCGTCACCAGATCTCCACTCCCGCACAGGTAAGTGCACTAAAACTAACTGAAGGCCTCGTAGTAGGAACGTGGAACGTCCGTACGCTCCACAAGTGTGGTAAAGTGCACGAGCTCTGTCGGGAGCTCGAGGAGTATGTGTGGGATGTGGTAGGACTGGCAGAAATGCGGTGGACCGGTTCGGGCGAAACAGGGACCCCCGGAGGTCACAGGCTTTTCTACAGTGGACACACGACCAAGCGGGAGCTTGGCGTCGGGTTCATTGTGAAGGAGAGATTAGCCAAGGCGGTGATGAACTGGACGCCTATCTCGGACCGACTCGCAACCATACGCATAGCTGCCAAGCCACAGAATCTGACGGTAGTGCAAGTTCATGCGCCGACCACCGAAAGCGGAGACAACGAGGTGGAGGTGTTCTATGAACAGCTGGTGAAAACGATTCGAGGGATCTCGAAGCGAGATTTCATAGCAATTGTAGGAGACTTTAACGCGAAGGTCGGCCCTGACGCATTCGGCGACTGGGCCGGCACCGTGGGGCGGCACGGCCTCGGTGTGACGAACGAGCGAGGCCGCCGCCTGCTTGAGTTCGCCGGATCCCACGGCTTTGTCCTTGCAAACACCTTGTTCCCGCACAAGGTATCTCGAAAGTCGACCTGGACCTCACCCGATGGCGCGGTCAGGAACCAGATCGACTACGTACTTGTGCCCCGCCGCTTCCGCTCAAGCATTCTGCAGTCTGGGACACGCTCTTTCCCAGGCGCGGACATCGGGAGTGACCATAAGCTCGTGATGGTCTCCCTGCGCTTGAAATACTCAATGAAGTGGCAGGCACAAGGCACGCGCCCCCGATGGAACCTGGAGAAACTTGAACATCCAGGATTCGCGTCCGCCTTTCGTGTCGAGGTGGGTGGAAGGTTTCAAGCCCTAAGCCTCCTCGACAACGACCCAGACGTGGACACGCTCTCAGCCCACGTCAGGGAGGTACTCATATCCTCAGCCGACAAGGTGCTGGGGAGGAAGAAGCATTCAAAAGTACCGTGGATCACAGGGAAAGTTCTCAGTCTCTGTGAGACCCGCAAGAAATTGAGGCTTCAAAGGCGAGTGAGTCCTAAGGCGGACAAAGAATATAGGAAAGTCCATCGGAAGATTCAAAAGAACATGAAGGCTGCAAAAGAGGCCTGGTTTGAATCTCAGTGCGCGGAAGTCGAGGAGGGCATAGCGTGGGGCGACTACAGAAAGGCTTTCAGCTTGATCCGAACTCTCACGAAGGATAGGAGCCGCTCCAAAAAGGTCCAAATCGAGGACAAACAGGGCCGCCTGTTGACAAAGGAAAAAGAAGTTCTCGAGCGTTGGACGGAGTATTGCGGTGAGCTTTACAACGAGCCGATCGCCACGGACAGGAGTGTCCTGGCAGAGGTAAAGCCACCACTCGTCGACCCGGAGGACCTGCAAGTCCTGCAAGGAGAGGTCGACGCTGCAATACGGGACATCCCTGCCGGGAAGGCAGCGGGTATCGACGATGTCCCGGCGGAACTTATCAAGGCGGGGGGTGAAGATCTGGCGAAGGTGCTAACGAAACTGTGTCGCAAAATCTGGCGAACCAAGCAGTGGCCACGTGAATGGTTGCATTCCCTGGTGGTGCCCTTACCGAAGAAGGGCAACAGTCACAAGTGCGAGAATTACCGGACCATTAGCCTCATCTGTCACACGGCAAAGGTGATGCTGAAGGTGCTCCAGCGCCGCCTCTCGGCGGTGGCAGAGGAGCTATTAGCTGAGGAACAGGCCGGATTTCGGGCCGGCCGCAGCACGATAGAACACATCGTGAGCAGCCGCCTGCTCATCGAGAAACACCTTCAGCATGGTAAAGCTCTGTACCACAACTTTGTCGACTTCAGAAAGGCTTTTGACCGAGTATGGCACGAGGGGCTGTGGAACGTACTGCAATCATTCAACGTGGAAGAAGGATTGGTAAGCACACTTAAATCTCTTTATCAAGGCTCCAAAAGCTCGGTCCTACTCAACCGGAAAGTGGGGGAGTCGTTCCCCACGACGGTAGGTGTTCGCCAGGGCTGTCCTCTCTCTCCTGTGCTTTTCAACATCTTTCTCGAACGGATCATGCGAGATACTCTAGCCAACCACACAACCTCCGTGGCCATAGGAGGTAGACCGTTGAGCAACCTTCGCTTTGCTGACGACATAGATCTCATGGCGGGCAGCAACGACGAGTTGCAAGAGCTTACAGACAAGCTCAACGCATGCTCGAAGGCATTCGGGATGGAGATTAGCTCGGAGAAGAGCAAAGTGATGGTGAACACACGCGGCCCGGAAAAGGCCGTGATCCGGTTGAACGGCGAGCAACTGGAGGAAGTGCAGTCCTTCAAATATCTAGGTTCCATCCTCACCAGAGAGGGTTACAGCACTGAAGACATTCGGCACAGGATAACAGCCGCAACGGCGGCACTGATGAGGCTTGGAAAATCTGGGATAGCAGGAGCATCAGCTTCAAAACTAAATTCAGACTCTACAAGACTCTCGTTCTGTCGGTTCTGCTCTATGGCTGTGAATCTTGGTCGTTGCAGTACGAAACACTGCAACTGCTAGCAGCGTTCGAGATGCGATGTTACAGGAGATTGCTCCATATCTCCTACAGAGAGGAAAAAACGAATGAATTCGTGCGTAACCTGGTTCTCAGTCTGGTAGGATTCCAGATACCACTAATCACGGTCGTTAAGCGGAGGAAGCTCAAATGGTTTGGCCATGCCGTCCGGCATGACGGGTTACCTAAAGTAGTGATACAAGGGTCCGTGGATGGCAAGCGTCAACGAGGAGGCCGCAGGAAAATGTGGCTCGATGATGTGAAGAAGTGGACAGGCCGTCCACTAGGCGAGTTGATTCGGATCGCGGATGACCGAGGGAAATGGCGAGGTTTCATTGATTGGACTCTATCAATTGGTCGCCTAAGACAGGAGAGGGGCACCGGCTCGTAGCAGCTCCACAAATCTATGACAACCTGTCACGGTCATATCGGGTCAGAAAAGTTACCACAGGGATAACTGGCTTGTGGCAGCCAAGCGTT
>SMMW01000450.1:5000-7500 GCA_004794655.1 Marisa cornuarietis
CGCCGACCACCGAAAGCGGAGACAACGAGGTGGAGGTGTTCTATGAACAGCTGGTGAAAACGATTCGAGGGATCTCGAAGCGAGATTTCATAGCAATTGTAGGAGACTTTAACGCGAAGGTCGGCCCTGACGCATTCGGCGACTGGGCCGGCACCGTGGGGCGGCACGGCCTCGGTGTGACGAACGAGCGAGGCCGCCGCCTGCTTGAGTTCGCCGGATCCCACGGCTTTGTCCTTGCAAACACCTTGTTCCCGCACAAGGTATCTCGAAAGTCGACCTGGACCTCACCCGATGGCGCGGTCAGGAACCAGATCGACTACGTACTTGTGCCCCGCCGCTTCCGCTCAAGCATTCTGCAGTCTGGGACACGCTCTTTCCCAGGCGCGGACATCGGGAGTGACCATAAGCTCGTGATGGTCTCCCTGCGCTTGAAATACTCAATGAAGTGGCAGGCACAAGGCACGCGCCCCCGATGGAACCTGGAGAAACTTGAACATCCAGGATTCGCGTCCGCCTTTCGTGTCGAGGTGGGTGGAAGGTTTCAAGCCCTAAGCCTCCTCGACAACGACCCAGACGTGGACACGCTCTCAGCCCACGTCAGGGAGGTACTCATATCCTCAGCCGACAAGGTGCTGGGGAGGAAGAAGCATTCAAAAGTACCGTGGATCACAGGGAAAGTTCTCAGTCTCTGTGAGACCCGCAAGAAATTGAGGCTTCAAAGGCGAGTGAGTCCTAAGGCGGACAAAGAATATAGGAAAGTCCATCGGAAGATTCAAAAGAACATGAAGGCTGCAAAAGAGGCCTGGTTTGAATCTCAGTGCGCGGAAGTCGAGGAGGGCATAGCGTGGGGCGACTACAGAAAGGCTTTCAGCTTGATCCGAACTCTCACGAAGGATAGGAGCCGCTCCAAAAAGGTCCAAATCGAGGACAAACAGGGCCGCCTGTTGACAAAGGAAAAAGAAGTTCTCGAGCGTTGGACGGAGTATTGCGGTGAGCTTTACAACGAGCCGATCGCCACGGACAGGAGTGTCCTGGCAGAGGTAAAGCCACCACTCGTCGACCCGGAGGACCTGCAAGTCCTGCAAGGAGAGGTCGACGCTGCAATACGGGACATCCCTGCCGGGAAGGCAGCGGGTATCGACGATGTCCCGGCGGAACTTATCAAGGCGGGGGGTGAAGATCTGGCGAAGGTGCTAACGAAACTGTGTCGCAAAATCTGGCGAACCAAGCAGTGGCCACGTGAATGGTTGCATTCCCTGGTGGTGCCCTTACCGAAGAAGGGCAACAGTCACAAGTGCGAGAATTACCGGACCATTAGCCTCATCTGTCACACGGCAAAGGTGATGCTGAAGGTGCTCCAGCGCCGCCTCTCGGCGGTGGCAGAGGAGCTATTAGCTGAGGAACAGGCCGGATTTCGGGCCGGCCGCAGCACGATAGAACACATCGTGAGCAGCCGCCTGCTCATCGAGAAACACCTTCAGCATGGTAAAGCTCTGTACCACAACTTTGTCGACTTCAGAAAGGCTTTTGACCGAGTATGGCACGAGGGGCTGTGGAACGTACTGCAATCATTCAACGTGGAAGAAGGATTGGTAAGCACACTTAAATCTCTTTATCAAGGCTCCAAAAGCTCGGTCCTACTCAACCGGAAAGTGGGGGAGTCGTTCCCCACGACGGTAGGTGTTCGCCAGGGCTGTCCTCTCTCTCCTGTGCTTTTCAACATCTTTCTCGAACGGATCATGCGAGATACTCTAGCCAACCACACAACCTCCGTGGCCATAGGAGGTAGACCGTTGAGCAACCTTCGCTTTGCTGACGACATAGATCTCATGGCGGGCAGCAACGACGAGTTGCAAGAGCTTACAGACAAGCTCAACGCATGCTCGAAGGCATTCGGGATGGAGATTAGCTCGGAGAAGAGCAAAGTGATGGTGAACACACGCGGCCCGGAAAAGGCCGTGATCCGGTTGAACGGCGAGCAACTGGAGGAAGTGCAGTCCTTCAAATATCTAGGTTCCATCCTCACCAGAGAGGGTTACAGCACTGAAGACATTCGGCACAGGATAACAGCCGCAACGGCGGCACTGATGAGGCTTGGAAAAATCTGGGATAGCAGGAGCATCAGCTTCAAAACTAAATTCAGACTCTACAAGACTCTCGTTCTGTCGGTTCTGCTCTATGGCTGTGAATCTTGGTCGTTGCAGTACGAAACACTGCAACTGCTAGCAGCGTTCGAGATGCGATGTTACAGGAGATTGCTCCATATCTCCTACAGAGAGGAAAAAACGAATGAATTCGTGCGTAACCTGGTTCTCAGTCTGGTAGGATTCCAGATACCACTAATCACGGTCGTTAAGCGGAGGAAGCTCAAATGGTTTGGCCATGCCGTCCGGCATGACGGGTTACCTAAAGTAGTGATACAAGGGTCCGTGGATGGCAAGCGTCAACGAGGAGGCCGCAGGAAAATGTGGCTCGATGATGTGAAGAAGTGGACAGGCCG
>SMMW01000450.1:12500-15852 GCA_004794655.1 Marisa cornuarietis
ACACCTCTTGTTTGTGTCAGTGCTGCTGGCCAGCGAGGAAGAGGTCATATGACACCTAGCCCTCCCGCCCTCCCGCCCGCGGGCGGACGAGCGACCGAGCGCGCTGTCCATGACGACGATTTTGTGGCCGGTAATTAACCAAGCGAGACGTCGGCTACACGCGAATCTCTTGAAAGCGGCTAGACACAGCGTTGCAGAAGGAGTGTTGGAAGTTGGGAGGAAAGAAAACAGGTTTCCCACATGGACACGGCGATTTTGTGATTCTTTTATTTTTTCTTCTTTTTTTATTTTTGTCTGCCTCCTCGCGCTTGCCGATCCGGTCATGCCGAATGTCCGTGCCCCTATAGCCAGGATGAAACTAAATACACACACACACACACACACACACACACACACACACACACACACACACACACAAGCACACACACAGAGTGAGACACAAACAGACACACACACACACACACACACACACACACTCTCTCTCTCTTGTTTGTCTGGGATAGGGTTAGGGTTAGTTAAAAATGTAGAGAGCGACGGCTTGTTTGGTTTGTAGTGTGAAAGGAATTGGGCCAGTCAGTGGTTTTCTCTTTGCTCGAGAAACTGATGTTCAAGGCAAGCACACCTCTTGTTTGTGTCAATACGGCTGGCCAGGCGAGGCGCCCGCGGGCAGACGAGCGAGCGCGCAGCCCGTGACGGCGATTGTACGGCCGGTAATTACCAAGCAAGTCGTCGGCCACGCGCGACTCTCTTGAAAGCGTGTAGACAGAGCATTGCAGTAGGTGTGTTGGAAGTTGCGAGGAAAGAACACAGGTTTCCCCCCCCCCCCCAGGATGTAACTAAACACACACACACACACACACACACACACACACACACACACACACACACACACAAAACAGAGACAAACAGACACACACCCGTTATTGTCTGGCGGCCAACTTCTCGCTCTGTCTCGTCTCTTTCTACCGCTTAATCGTTGCGCGTTTTTAATGAAAGCAAGCGGCGCATGACATCGAGTTAGCGACACCACCAACGGTTGTAATCACTGATGAGGCGAGTCATCGTTTGCAGCGCCAGGTGAAAAGAGGTCAGTTGATTACTAACGCGCGGCACCGGCGATGGCGAGTTTGGCGGCCTTAATTTAACAAGCAAGACGCCGGCTACGCGCGACCCCTCTCTTGACATCGGTAGGCACATCATCGCAGAATGTGTGTTTGAAAATTCGAGGAATGAACACAGGTTCCCCTCCGCCCGTGGACATGGCGAGTTTGCGTTTCTTTTATCTTTTTCTTCTTCATTTTTGTATTGTTGTTTGCCCTCGCGTATTTTGCCGATCCGGTCATGCCGAATGTCCGTAGTCGTAGTGCCTCTATAGGCAGTGGATGAAACCAACCACACACACACACACACACACACACACACACACACACACACACACACACACACACACGGCCAGCGACGGCGATGTTATGGCCGGTAATTAACAAGCAAGCCGCCGGCTCAGCGCGACTCTCTTGAAAGCGGGTAGACACAGCATCGCAGTAGGTGTGTTGGAAGTTTCGAAGAAGGAACACAGGTCCCCCCCCCTCCCGTGGACACGGCGAGCTTGCGTTTCTTTCATGCGTGTCTTACAACAATGGCTGACCTACGCGTATCACGGGAGTGATGTGTGTAGACCGAAAGTCGTTAAGTTGACGTCGATACAATGACACACGTACGCAACACACACACACACACACACACACACACACACACACACTCACACGAGGGCACTCTCTCTCTCTCTCTTGTTTGTCCGTATGTTCGTGTTTGTTTGTGTTAGGGTTAGGATTAGTTGAAAAGAATGTAGAGAGCGACGGCTTGCTTGTTTGGTTTGTAGTGTGAAAGGAATTGGGCCAGTCAGTGGTTTTCTCTTTGCTCGCGAAACTGATGTCGTTCAAGGCAAGCACACCTCTTGTTTGTGTCAGTGCTGCTGGCCAGCGAGGAAGAGGTCATATGACACCTAGCCCTCCCGCCCTCCCGCCCGCGGGCGGACGAGCGACCGAGCGCGCTGTCCATGACGACGCTTTTATGGCCGGTAATTAACCAAGCGAGACGTCGGCTACACGCGAATCTCTTGAAATAGGGTAGACACAGCGTTGCAGAAGGAGTGTTGGAAGTTGGGAGGAAAGAAAACAGGTTGCCCACTTGGACACGGCGATTTTGTGATTCTTTTATTTTTTCTTCTTTTTTTATTTTTGTCTGCCTCCTCGCGCTTGCCGATCCGATCATGCCGAATGTCCGTGCCTCTATAGCCAGGATGTAACTAAATACACACACACACACACACACACACACACACACACACACACACACACACACACACACACACACACACACACACAAGCACACACACACAGAGTGAGAGACACAAACAGACACACACAATAACACAACTCTCTTGTTTGTCTGGTTAGGGTTAAGCTGTCGTAGAGAGCGACGGCTTGTTTGGTTTGTAGTGTGAAAGGAATTGGCCAGCTTCAGTGGTTTTCTTTGCTCGAGAAACTGATGTTCAAGGCAAGCACACCTCTTGTTTGTGTCAATACGGCTGGCCAGGCGAGGCGCCCGCGGGCAGACGAGCGAGCGCGCAGCCCGTGACGGCGATTGTACGGCCGGTAATTACCAAGCAAGTCGTCGGCCACGCGCGACTCTCTTGAAAGCGTGTAGACAGAGCATTGCAGTAGGTGTGTTGGAAGTTGCGAGGAAAGAACACAGGTTTCACCCCCCCCCCCAGGATGTAACTAAACACACACACACACACACACACACACACACACACACACACACACACACACACAAACAGAGACAAACAGACACACACCTGTTGGGTTGTCTGGTGGCCACTTTCTCGCTCTGTCTCTGTCTCTTTCTTTCTCTACTGCTTAATCGTTGTGCGTTTTTTTAATGAAAGCAAGCGTGGCATGACATCGAGTTAGCGACACCACCAACGTTGTAATCACTGACAGAGGCGAGTCATCAAGTTTGCAGCGCCAGGTGAAAAAGAGGTCAGTTGACGGCTTACCCTCGCGCGGCGGCCTGCGATGGCGAGTTTATGGCCTTAATTTAACAAGCAAGACGCCGGCTACGCGCGACTCTCTTGACATCGGGTAGGCACATCATCGCAGAATGTGTGTTGGAAAATTCGAGGAATGAACACAGGTTCCCCCCCCTCCCGTGGACATGGCGAGTTTGCGTTTCTTTTATCTTTTTTTCTTCTTCATTTTTTTGTATTGTTGTTTGCCTCCTCGCGCTTGCCGATCCGGTCATGCCGAATGTCCGTAGTCGTAGTGCCTCTATAGGCAGGATGAAACCA
>SMMW01000451.1:0-402500 GCA_004794655.1 Marisa cornuarietis
CCTAACCCTAACCCTAACCCTAAACCCTAACCCTAACCCTAAACCCTAAACCCTAACCCTAACCCTAACCCAAACCCTAACCCTAACCCTTACCCTAAACCTAAACCCTAAACCCTAACCCTAACCCTAACCCTAAACCCAAACCCTAACCCTAACCCTAACCCAAACCCTAACCCTAACCCTAACCCTAAACCCTAAACCCTAACCCTAACCCTAACCCTAACCTAACCCTAACCCTAACCCTAACCCTTCCTTAAGGCAGCCACTCAGAAAGAGCTTTAGCTAGGACACGGCTACCTTGATGTAGTCTTACACAGGTTTACTTAAGACACGCCTACATTAATGTATTGAATGTATTACATCAGAATAAAATTTGCATAAGACACGCTTACCTTAATGTATTCCATTACAAAGTAATTTGCAAATAAGGAACGCCTACCCAATCAGAAAGAGCTTTAGCTAGGACACGGCTAGCTTAATGTAGTCTCTTATTAGTGGTTTAGTTAATGTAATCCATCAGAAAGAGGTTTAGCTAGGAAATGCTACTTCTTTCTGTAGCCTATCAGAAAAAGGTTTAGCAAAGGCACGCCTATTCTTACTGTAGTTAATCAGAAAGAGGTTTAGTAAAGACACGCCTACCGTACAGTAGCCTATCAGTGCACTGTACACTGTGTTGAATGGTGTATAAAGTGATGGTCTGGCGATGAGTATGTTTTATGTACGATGTGCTGTACACTGTATTGGATGGATTATCAGGGGATAGTACATATTTTAAGATGACCATGTCTTATTCTACGATTGTTGTGTCCTATTTTAACATCGCCGTGTCTATTTTTAAGATCATGTTTTATTTTAAGATCGCCATGTCTTAAGATGGCCATGTCTTATTCTGATACGGTCATATCTCATTACAAAATGACCATAGCCACCACCATAGCCCAAAGGAAACGTCACAATACGGCACCAAGCCGTCTGCATGTTCCTAAACCTGAATTAGATGACAAGGTAGGAACTAATTCAGCTGCAACAAGAGGACCTGACACTAAACCCCCGTCGAGCAGCAGCTTTTCAATACAGAGACACGAAGCATAGCTTTCAGTATCAAAAGGTGTTAATTCACACTATCAGCAGCAAAATTGTCACAGTCCAACAAGTGGTACTTCTACTGAAGCTCTGGCCATCAGTTTTGTGTGCAGCACATGATTGTCTATTGTCTCGGCATTCAGGGAGTATGTGCCTTTTTTTCTTTTTTTGCGCACTCATGGTCATCATCGGCCCCCGATGGACGAACGAATGAATAGTCTGGCCTTTCAGGGATCGCGTACTAACCACCTGATGGTGGCCAGGCGTACAAAGTGATACAAGAAAGTATTGCCAGACGTGTTACATTTGTCAGAAGACGTCGTTCATGGACGGAACCGACCGGTACTATTGTTGCACGTGCCTGTTATAGAGGTACCTTTTCAGCGTGTGGCCATAGACATTATGGGTCCATTTCCCCCACGCTCAAGTGAAGGCCAAACGCATATTCTTAATATTATTAATATGGCATCCTGTTATCCGGAAGCCGTACCTCATAACCGGATAGACAGCGCCACAGTCGCTGAAGCTCTTCTGACAGTGTTTGCAAGAGTTGGGTTGCCCCCCAAAATTCTTTCAGATCAAGGCACCCAATTTATATCTGACATCATGCAAAAATTCTTAAGGCCTCTTTCAACTTGTTTTGATTTCTATTAAATTTTGTTTCTATCAGCTTGTGCACATGTGGACATAAGTGGTTCTGCAATGCGTCTGACTGGGTGGAGCATAGTACTTCTGTGTGTGTCCGTGTACAGGAGACTTTGGAACAGCTTTCTTATAGGGGAAGGGGGGAAACACGGCGGCCATAACAGAAATGGCTCGCGGCATTATCTGCTCGCTCATCTCAATTGCCCAATTGTACCTAATAAACTAAACCTAACCCTACCCCAAACCCTGACCCTAACCCCAAACCTCTGACAAAATAACATAGACCAGACTATGACGTCACATTCCCCCCATAAGAAAGTTATGCTGAGACTTTTTCCTCTTCTGAACCTTCGATCGGTCAAAATGGCGACGTAGCCATGCTGGTTTACAATGAGACTGGAACAGCTTACTTATAGGGGGGCAACACGACTGCCATAGCAAAAATGGCTTACCTGTAGGTGGATAGTCACTATCACGTTACTCATCTTCTGCTCTCTCCTCGCTAATCTCCCCTGATATCGTCTGCTCCATCTTCTTCGAATCCTCTCCAATTTTTCCGAGAAATAATATCCAAAAATGAACAAAATTTGTCCTGATGTCGTCTTCTCCATCCATTCTCAACTTTTTTTTGCTCTACTTTCCAGTCTCCGCACCTCTCAACTTTTCTTTGAAAGCCAGAACTGCACCACAAGTTTTCCCAAAATTTCCATCCACGCTCGTCACCTTGTCTCCTCTCGACTTTTTCTCGTCTGCTAACATGAAATCAAATCAACAAACTTTCCCCCGCACCAAATATCACATGATTAAAACCATCCCAAAACCAGCCAATCATTTAACACACCTCCATGTCAATCACCAATACGTCACTCGACCAGTCCTCAACATTTGTCGTCTGCTCGATTCATTACAATATAACCAAACCCTACCCCTAACCCAAACCCTAAACCTAACCCTTCATAAATCACACACACCAACCAACGCCCAACCTCATACCCCTCTCAAACATCGATCCTACCCGCTCTCCCCTCTCACAAAATAGCATAGCCCGCCCTATGACGCAGCTTGTTCCCCTACATGAAAGTTCTGCCTCGAGACTCTCTGCTATCGTTGCGGCAGAAGGCCACACAGAAACAGACTAAAGAAGACAGGGTGCCGACATCCATTACCAGCCATCACTCTGTCTAGTGTGCGCTCCCTTCAAAACAAACAGGACGAACTCTCTGCGCTGATTAAATTCGATGGGGACTCCCGACGTTGTGACCTCTTCTGTCTTACTGAAACTGGTTACAACGGAGGGAACTACACAAATAAAACCGTACCTTTAAGCCCGAGGATTCTTTCAATTTTAAATTCCTCTTTAATTAGTCAACGCAGATATCTTAACAACTATCCCAGGTCAATTTGACAGATGTCGTGTGCCACCTCCTAGTCTGGTTACTGAAATTCACTACTTTTATATTCAAACAGTCTTCCTGTCATGCATTCATGAAAACTTGATCCCCTCCCAGAGTTTATAAAGATAGGACAGCAGTTTTGTGTGTACTGCAAGACACCCAGGGTTACAAGTCCCCCTAACACTGCAAGACACCCTAACCCTAACCCAAAACACCCAGGGTTACAAGACACCCCAACACCGCAAAACACTCTAACCCAGGTCATAAACACACAGTAGGTTACAGCAGTCGATCACTTTACATTAAGTAGCACCCTAAGCCCTATGTAGTGTGTGCACAAGTGTTGGACAACATGCATATGCGGTGAGGTCTGTCAAACAGCATGTATATGACGTGAGGTCTGTCAAACAGCATGTATATGCGGTGAGGTCTGTCAAACAGCATGTATATGAGGTGAGGTCTGTCAAACAGCATGTATATGGGGTGAGGTCTGTCAAACAGCATGTATATGAGATGAGGTCTGTCAAACAGCATGTTTATGAGGTGAGGTCTGTCAAACAGCATGTATATGGGGTGAGGTCTGTCAAACAGCATGTATATGCGGTGAGGTCTGTCAAACAGCATGTATATGAGGTGAGGTCTGTCAAACAGCATGTATATGGGGTGAGGTCTGTCAAACAGCATGTATATGAGGTGAGGTCTGTCAAACAGCATGTATATGAGGTGAGGTCTGTCAAACAGCATGTTTATGAGGTGAGGTCTGTCAAACAGCATGTATATGAGGTGAGGTCTGTCAAACAGCATGTATATGAGGTGAGGTCTGTCAAACAGCATGTATATGAGGTGAGGTCTGTCAAACAGCATGTATATGGGGTGAGGTCTGTCAAACAGCATGTATATGAGGTGAGGTCTGTCAAACAGCATGTATATGAGGTGAGGTCTGTCAAACAGCATGTATATGAGGTGAGGTCTGTTGGAAAGTGGAAACATATATAAGGGGAGGTCTCTTGAGGGTGCTTACTGACTTCATAGACTGTGCAATAAAGTGTTCCATATGATGAACACAGCACTGTCAAATTGTGATAATTAACCTTCTACTTGAGTGATTTCAATAAATCAATATTCACTATAAATGTCTGGAATATGAAAATTATATCTAGACTGATTATAATACACTACTGATATATTCATAACATAGTCCTTTTCAACATTCTGATTATAATACACTGCTGATATAATTGTAACAGAGACAGTTGCTTTCAACATCCTCCACATCAGCAAAATCAAAAATGATAATTAACTTTTTATTTACATTTTCCCAAAAAGTGTCATAAAATTATCAACTAATAGATACAGCTAATCGTAAACTTGTTCAACTTTCACAAAATCAGAATCCTTTATGCTAATTTGTAAAATCATGCTTGTAGCTACTGATGCATATTATAGGATACATTAATCAATAAAAATGATGCCTACTGTCATAAACTGAAGTGTAAATCACATTTGTAAATCATATATTTTATTTACCAAAAACACTCATTTCCATATGACTTTTCTCTACATTGAGACTATATATATATATATTCTCTATATCAGAATCTGGTACACATGTTAACATCCTCATTCCACCTCCATGTTGCTATGTCAAAAATAAAATAAGACTGAAATGAATAATTCCCATGTATCAAATAAAATCTGAAAATATTGCATTTGAAACATCAAAACACTCTGGTCATCAGTTTGCTAGAAGTTTCAGGGCCCGCACTGCAGGGATTACTTGATCCATGCGCTCCACACCTAAGATACAACAAAACTTTAAAAAAGTAGTATATCTTACAAAACTCTTTTTAAGTTCTATGCCACCCTTTGTCCTCCCCCTAAACACATGTGCACACACACACACACACACACACACACACACACACACACACACACACACACACACACACACACACAAATATGGTTGTACATGTACAAACTAAAATATCATCTCATTCATTCACCCCAAACAGTTCATTATATTCCTCACACATTTTTCTCTCTCCTTCTCTGCACCCAAACCAGATGGTAACCTGATAATTGATAATTTTATGTCTCATTACAAATGAAAGTCACAACTGGCAAAAATGTGTTATGAGTATGTCCAGAAGTCACAGCAATACTTTGACTAATCTTTCTGCCCCTAGCTCATCTGGTCTCCCCTGCACTAACAACTGTGCTTTCCTTTCAAGGCCTGGGATCTCTTGTCAGCGTTAATGTCTCAGGTCTCTGTCAGGGTTATTACCTCTGCCACAGGTATCTAGATTACAATGAGGTCAAAGGCCTAACTTTGACTGATATTTTAAGTAGGATGTGGCATCTGATATGACATACACTTTCCTGTTTATCTTGATTTTCCATGAAAATGCAACCCTGACAAAGACACCTTGATCACATACAGTAGAACCTCGATTATCCGGTTTAATGATAGGCAAATGCACTTATCCTGTATAAACGTTAAATGTCTAAACATTTCTATATGGCTATCTTGGTTTTTAACAAAACACTTTGAGATCCACTGCTAATATGAGGATGATCTTTGCACGTAAGTTTTAATGAACTGCATATTTAACTTACCAAGAATCTCTAAGAGTTTGCTCATTATCATTCTGAAAGCTGGGAAAAACTGCTTGTGTTCATCCAGTCGTCGAATCACACTGTGATAAACAAGCAAAAGGTTAGTTTATATTCTAATAACAGATGAAAGTCAAACTCACATACATCGCAACAGTTGACACAAACTGAGATACTATCTTACAAATGACATATCAGAATTATCCCTATACCCACAATTTTATAATTTGTTCTTTATATAAGAGCGGTCTTGTTATTTTTTCACATTAATTTAGCAATTACAATACACAATCAATTACATTAGGTGCCGGCACACAAGCCTTCCCACTGCTAGAAAGCGGGCGATCGCACAAAAATCGCTTGTTTTCAATTCAAAGTATCTCGTGGACTATCAGAAACAAAAGTATCACTTTTAAATCACAATAAAGAACAACTTTTCGTAATGTGTTTAAAGTATGTCTTTGTTTTGTGTGAGTGGAAGAATAATGTGTGTTTTGTGAGGATAAATGGCAGCCGTGCGGTGACCATTGTCCTTGTGCCGTGTAACGCGTTTTGATGGATGGGTAGGTGTTTGTGCTCGTGTTCACAAACGTTTGCATGGATATTGCTGTGTACATGTTGAATTAAGTCAGAAAAGATTGGCGGACATGACGATGTATTTTTTTATTTAAAAAAATGCAAAGGTTCTAAAGCACTGTAACGGACGAAGATAAATATCTGTCAAGCATGAAATGACGTAGCTCGACCCACGTGCAAAATACCGCGTGCTTCCCTAGGTGAGCATGAAAAAGCAGTTTCTGCTGAATCCGGTGGTGTATGACATAGCGGTTTGGAGTTTATTATAGCCAACTGTTTGGCGGGCAAAGACACCGACCCTTTTTCAAAACGTTGGTACGAGCGTGTGGTCAAATGGCGGCTAACCAGGCAGTTACAGCAAGTAATGCTAAGGCAGCGGGACAGATTGACGCAAATATACAGAAGTACTTAGGTGACTATTCATTTGAACACTAATTTGACGAATGCTTGTGTTAAATGTGATTTATTTTGTGACAGTTCTGTTCTGCCAGTCTTGGGGCAACTGTGGCTGAACCTGCTTCAGGATCAGATCGCCAGTTTACATTTACAAAACCTGGACAGAATGTTGCAGTTTATGATGACGACTGTTAATATATATAATAACAATAAATGAAGATTTTCATAGCCCATATTCACACTCATACAGAGCATGCTCTTGGCGCTTAAAATGGAGAAGAGATATGGACTAATTTAAATGGATATAACACGAGGGACGGAAGCATAAACGACAAACAGAAAACAAAGATAGAAAACACAAAAAGGAACAAGTAACAGTAACAGAGAATATAGTGATTCTGCAGAGAAAGATGGGGAGAAAAGTAGCAAGAGCGGGAAGGGGAGGGTAAGAAGGATGAGCATTGTGTGGACTGTGTTAGGAGTAATGCTCAAGGAAGAGGTGAGTTTTCAGTGCAGATTTGAAAGATTCAGTTGTAGGAAGGTGGCGGATATGGAAAGGGAGAGAGTTCCATTGTTTTGATGCACAGCAGCCGAAAATTCTGTGACCATATGTTGTTGTTCTGTGGACAGGAACAGTGAGGATACGGTCATCAGAGGAAGTGCGTAGCTGTCTGGCCGGAAAGTAAGGGATAAGAAGTTCAGAGATATAGTCAGGACAGGAGCCTGCAAAGAAATTAAAACACAGCACAGACAGTTTGTACTGAATGCGAGGACAGATGGGTAGCCAGTGTTGGAACTGTTTGTGACACAAGGAATGAAGCGATTATCACATTCTGAAGAAAATTTCTTTTGAGAATAATACATATAACTGGCCTTCACATCTTGATAAAGACAAAGTAGAAAATATATTTGTATTTGCATGGAACTTATCTATCTCTCCAGCATCCAGCAACGGTCGCATATAGAGAGTAGATCAGCAACATAACCTTCACCAAAAATAGGACTTTACCATCAGATATAAGCTTTTAATGCCTTGATAATTAATGGTTCTTTTTTAGTTTACGGGTGGCCTTTTGGGCCACAAAACCTCCTTTTTGTTTACATGTTACCCACTCTTTTATTTTATTCTTCCTTCTTGTGTTGGCTTTTATTCTAGATGTTATGATTACGTTACACCATTTGGGGGGGTTTTGTCCCTAAACATTTTAAAGTAAGATAACTTTTTCTCGCCGTGATATAGCCTTAGCTGCTGGCATGGCGTTAAATACATATCAGGAGGAAGTGCTATCTCTACAAAATACCCTAGGTATCCTATGACAGAATCACCAGGTGAACGAGTGCCTAAACTCTAGAAAGTCCCCAATGGCTGAGCAGACAGAGGAGGAAGTTTTCCCAATGGCTGTGAAGATGAATAAAGGCACAAACTATGGTAAACTAGTCAGGCAGATAAGGCTCATCAGATTTTCAAAAATATTCTGTCTAGGAGAATGACCACTCTAATATAAAACACTCTGGTCGGATGTGCTGGGCCTGCTACAGGTGCAAAATGCAGCACAACACATCAGTGTTAAATGACACAACTAGACCTACCCTTCGACATGGTGCTCTACCACTAAAGTCCCACTAGGGTGGAAGAGTTCCCGGCTCCTCATTTCAAAGGAGCCCAACCCAAGCTACTACTGAATATCATACGTCATATAGTAGCGAAGACATAAAGCCAGGCGATAGGGATACGCAATTGGCTACGACCAAAATATGGATGCAGGGTGACAGGAATAAGGGCTAATGCCAGTGACTCCCACAAAAATATTGAAACAGAGTTAAGGCTTGGGTGTGCGGGAGCGCAGGGGGCATCTTCCAAAAAACCCAACCTCCTTTTTCCTGCAAGACTCCACAGAGAAGACCCTGAGGTGCCTTGCATCCAGGAGGCACATCTCACAAACAATCCCTGCTTCACTGTAAGATGCCACCAGACCTACAGAGTAGACTAGAAGGACCGAATCATCTTGATCAGAAATGACACCACAACGAACACTTAATAGTAGGCACAAACGGACAGACAGAAATCACAGGAATGGAAATCTCTGAGCATGATCAACTGATCATTGTAATACATACTGCCCTGCGCACTGAGAATTATCTTTGCACACAATGAAAATTCCAAAGAACTGCATTATCGTTGGAGAGTTCAACTCCCATTCCCAAAGTTGTGGATACAGCAAAGCAGTCTACCAGTAGAGGAAGTAGAGAATTGGGACAGCAAGATGAAAATCAGCTACAGACCAGATGACATTCCAAATCTCTTGTCAAGTAGATGATTAAGCACTATAACTCCTGACCTAGCCCTTGTGACAAACAACCTGCTGGGCAGTGCACACAAAACCATGCTTTGCCAGTTGGCATAAAGTAACCACCACTGACAAACAATCTGCTGGGCAGTGCATAAAGAACCATGTTTGACCAGTTGACAGGAAGTGACCATCACAGACCTGTGAAGATCCTCTTGAAAGTCATCAAACAGAAGAATCAGGCCACTACGTAGGTGGAACTATAAGAAAGCAAGACGTCAAGATGACTCCCTGAAGAAGTCTCCCTGCTGACAGACGAATACACTGCACACATCAACACCCACAAGAAAGACACCAATGGGATGGTGAAACATTTCAATGAGGCAGTCCTGAAGGCAGCCCTTAAGACAATCTCTAGAGGAGCAAGGAAAAATTACAGACCCTATTGGATAGAAAAGTTAGAAAAACAGGTCATTACAGCTAGAGAACAAGTAGAGAAAGAACCGTCACTCCAGAGCAATACAGAACTTCAAGAAAAGACTGCAAACTACAAAAAGCTCTCACCAAGCAGAGAAACAGCTGGATAAAGAAGACTATGGAATCTATCAAGAATAATGAACATAGAAAAACCTCCTAAAGCATTAAAATAAGAGTGGAAATGAAAAACGAAGCTGCTGCTTACAAACACATCAGTTTCTTCACTGAATCCAGCAACATCAATATCCTAGAGGAAATTTAAGAAGAATTGAAATGGTATAAAAAGGTAGAATCAGAAGTCATCAATAACCCCTTTACTGTGCAGAAATTAGAAGTTGGAATCAAGCAGTCATCAAATAAAATATCACCAGGGTCTGATGATATCACCAACTATTGAAACATTAAGGATTACTTAAGTATAATCTTTATGAATGATGTCCTTGATGATATTCCAAACTGAATCCATGTAGCCCTCTATGCAGATAACTAAGTCATGTGGTGTTTTGAGGAAAGTGTCACTACATCCAACATGAGGATGTAGGACTCGGAAGAAAACTGAGAAACGGACTGAAAAGTGGTTAGTGAAACTGAGTGCCAATTAGTTTCTGTTTGATTCCTCAAGCTGTACATACCTGCCAAGGTCATCAGTCTCAAACAGTTGCTGCAGATGTTGTGATGTCGTTGAGTTCTGCATCTGACATAACCTTCCCACAGCATCTACCACTGATGAATTACTGACCTCCACTGAAAAGCAATATCAACCAGCTAACATTACACATCATCAAATGCAATATCAATAGGATATTAACATTACACAATACATCATCAAAATGTGTTCAAGAAGTCAGGCAAACTTTGGCACATTTTTATAAAGTACTACATTCCTTTACCATCATACAAAGGAAAAAAAGACATAGGTCACTAGGCAATGCACATACTATTTATCCAATGAACACTGACTTGTTGCTCATTTGACATCATCATCATGTACTCATACCACTTCTCCAATTTAAAACTCACTCAGCCCAAGGAGATGTCGAACAGTATTGAGTACATTCTGTGCTTCTCCTAGATGCTGATAGAGTTCATTCATACGTGGCAAAACTCCAGACACACTTGAGACATCAAACAGGCTTTGAAAATGTTTCACGATGCTCTCTAATGTCGTCCGTGAAATATGTTCCACTCCATCCTTAAAAAAAAAAAAGCCACAAAGTAATCATCATAACAGCTGAACATAAATGATCACAAGTTTCCCATTCTTTTCAGGGTTGCACTCCACATCCACATCATTGCTGGAACATGTAGCAGTAGCGCTTGTTTGGGACAGTGTGTGTGTGTCTGTGTGTGTGTATACCACTGACAGCACTTGTTAGGGACAG
This sequence comes from Marisa cornuarietis, assembly GCA_004794655.1. Lineage (NCBI taxonomy): Eukaryota > Metazoa > Mollusca > Gastropoda > Architaenioglossa > Ampullariidae > Marisa > Marisa cornuarietis. Next base: position 10,855 of record SMMW01000451.1, read on the forward strand.
TGTGTGTGTGTACCACTGACAGCACTTGTTAGGGACAGTGTGTGTGTGTGTGTGTACCACTGACAGCACTTGTTAGGGACAGTGTGTGTGTGTGTACCACTGACAGCACTTGTTAGGGACAGTGTGTGTGTGCGTGTGTGTGTACCACTGACAGCACTTGTTAGGGACAGTGTGTGTGTGTGTGTACCACTGACAGCACTTGTTAGGGACAGTGTGTGTGTGTGTACCACTGACAGCACTTGTTAGGGACAGTGTGTGTGTGTGTGTGTGTACCACTGACAGCACTTGTTAGGGACAGTGTGTGTGTGTGTACCACTGACAGCACTTGTTAGGGACAGTGTGTGTGTGTGTGTGTGTGTGCCACTGACAGCACTTGTTAGGGACAGTGTGTGTGTGTACCACTGACAGCACTTGTTAGGGACAGTGTGTGTGTGTGTACCACTGACAGCACTTGTTAGGGACAGTGTGTGTGTGTGTGTGTGTGTACACCACTGACAGCACTTGTTAGGGACAGTGTGTGTGTGTGTGTGTACCACTGACAGCACTTGTTAGGGACAGTGTGTGTGTGTGTGTGTGTGTGTACCACTGACAGCACTTGTTAGGGACAGTGTGTGTGTGTGTACCACTGACAGCACTTGTTAGGGACAGTGTGTGTGTGTACCACTGACAGCACTTGTTAGGGACAGTGTGTGTGTGTGTACCACTGACAGCACTTGGTAGGGACAGTAAGGTAAGGTCATCTCATAACCTGTTCAGGTGGTTGGGGAGTGAGGTGTTAGAGACCCCACTTTTCTCGGGGCCGGCTTTTACATGAGGGTGGTGCCAATCTCCTCTCCCTCGCTGCCTTACCTTCCCCAACCCTCTATGGAGTCAGGTACCCATTCCCATCAGCTGGGTCAACTGGGGGAAGTTTGCTGCGCTTATCGGGAATTGAACCAGCGCGCTCTTGGTTCGGAAGCCAGCGCTCTAACCACACGGCCATCCGCTTCCCCTAGGGACAGTGTGAGTGCATGTGTGTGTGTGTACCACTGACAGGGCATGTTAGGGACAGTGCGTGTGTGTGTGTGTGTGTGTGTGTGTTTGTGCCTGTACCAGGCTGCCTGGTAGTGTAGTGGTTAAAACACTCACTTGCCACCACTGCAGTGAGAGGTCCTGGGTTCAGACCTCGTTTCAAGACACTCTTTGTGACACCTGTTTGCAGGGTGGGCTGTAGGAGGTTTTATCCAGGTACTCTGGTTTTACCACAGCATGAGGGGTCATTCCTTCTTTCCCCTAGTTTGAGTTTTGGTCTGCTGTCAAGTGGCTCATATACATTGAAATCCCTTTTTCTCTCCCCTTGCTCATCAGTAACTTAGTAACTTAAGTAGCAGTAGTCATTAGAAGAGGTAGGTGTTAGATATGTGTAGGATGGGGGGAAATTTGTATGTAGGTGTGAATAAAATTGATAACTCTGTTTTAAATTTACACACCCCTTTATGTATGCAACTTGTCAAGTGAACATAATAAACATATATTCCTTGGGCTCATGAAACTTGTTTCATTTTGTGTATGGTAAAATCATGAACTATAGAAGTTGCGGAGCACAGAGCACACATGATAAGCCATCTGATTTTTAGCTGAAAGACGCACCGAAGACAACACATTTGTAAAAAAAAAAAGCAGGGTCTTTTGTGGATTTTCAGGTTGGCTAAGTGTGGGTGAGAAGAAATTTCTGTCATCCTTCCCTACCGCAGTGTCTGTCCATAAACAACTCAACCATTCCTTTCTCTACCTCTGTCTGCAGTTCGGGTGTCATTTTCGATCAGAGTTTGACTTTTCATCAGCATATTTCTCATGTCTGCAGAACTGATTATCTTGAACTTTGTAGGATCAGTACCACTCATCATTACCTCACCACTGATGTGACTAAAACTCTAATCTGTGCCTTTGTGCTCTCGAGGATTGACTATTGTAATTCTCTTCTAGCTGGAATTCCCAAGTATCTTCTTGACAAACTTCAAAGGATCCAGGATAAAGCTGCTTACCTCATCTGCCGACCATCTAGATATGAACATATATCAACTATCATGTGTTCTCTTCACTGGCTGCCATGTATAGGCTACAAATTTTGCACTTTGACTTGGTACCTATCCGAACTCACTCCCATCTATACACTCACAAAACTTCTTCGCTCATCTTCTGACACCAAGATTCTTCAAGTCCCACTAACTAAGACAAAGACTATGGACAGAGGTCTTTCTCCTACCAAGCCCCATCAACTTGGAACAGATTACTGCCAGCCTTCATCATGCTCTTTTACCACCTTTAAGCCTAAACTTAAGATGGCGACTTTACTGTGACCCTGTCCAGACCATGAGCGTGCATAATGCGTCTGTAATTTACTTTGTATATGAGCAGGTGTCTGTTGTAGAAGTGAGTGTGTGCATAGTTGTTGGTGATTCAGTCTGTATATCATTTCTTTAAAGCTCTCTGGGCAAATCATTGGAAAAGTGCTATATAAATACTCATTATTATTATTATTATTATTATTAGATAGAAGGAAAACAAAAAGACATTATGAGGTGTTAGACTAAATAGCACACCCAATGAGTAAGAGCTAGAATTTTGTCTTCTTCCATGGAACAACATAGAGGAATGGACTGATTGGCGCTAAGGCTTTTAGGCACCACGACTAACTGATGGTCTGGCCACAGTGTTTAGTTAGCCACATAGAAAGCAGGTCAGCCTAGTTACACGCCTACAATTTTAACAATGTTGATTGTGCACAACATTCTCCATTACACCTATGAGTTTCATCTCAAAACAACTTTCCCTGTTCTTAACAATCTCCATAATATCTTTAGTAATATGTAACTACTAATATGCATTTAGAAAAAAGAGCTAGTGTTATCTCTTCTTGTTTGTCATTACAGAACTCTTCTTCAGATTTATTAGTATTTGAAGCCCGAAGAGAGGAGGTGAATATACCACTAAGATATCAATCTCTTACAAGGGAGGCTTGCGTTGGTTCTTACCAGTGTGAAATGGGAAGACAGAAACACTTTTCAACGCAATCTACTGCACCCTGATTTTAGCAGTCATTCAGGCGGCTTATGCAGCACTGTCCGACAGCGGCTTGTCTAGTTGGAAGGTCCATGCATTGAGGCTTGAGCTGTTGCCACTAGCTCAGCCTTTGGGATATGCAGCTCTATAGTTATTTAGGCTATAAGCTGACGCTCTCGTGTGATTCGCTAGGTTCTACCTATGGATTTTGCAGCCCATTCTGACTCTGTGGTTGCAGTTGGCTGGGTATCGGCAGCATAGCAGGGAGTAGATATGGCAGCCTGTTCGGCAGGTCCGAGGCAGCTTTGCATAGCTCAGTCATGGCGGCCTCAGTCTACAGCCCGGCTGGATTAGGGGTGTATTTTTTTGTTGTTCACCTAGGATGACAGGTGTTCTTACAGGGTGGGCGGCCACTTTTTTCCGCCTGCCGCAAGGGAAACAGTCTACTTGCACCACAATCCTAGCCAAGGAAAAATGGGCCCACTGCCTTGGGGGAATCTTGGGAAAGATAAAGGCTAAGGGAGTAAAACCCTACAGAAAATCCTGATACTAACACGGCATCAGCAGGCGAAAACTTTCCATGACAAGGACTGGGCAATCACCAACTCATGCTCAGGGACCAGAGACTGTTTTAGTGTGGAAACATTGCGAGAGAAGTCATGTTTCTCAAAACGGGCACAAAAAGAATTAAGCAGATTGGGAAGATCACCTCTTGAGGCGAGTAAATGTTAACAAGGCTCCGGGTCCAGATGGGATCTGTGGACGCACCCTTCATCACTGCGCCGAACAACTTAGCAGAGTTTTACAGCATCAATTCCAGCTGTCTGTAGATTCTGGTCATATCCCTGATATTTGGAAACTTTCACATATTGTGCCTGTCCCAAACATCACTAGGCCCAGTCAACCCAACGACTTCACATCAGTCGCTCTTACCTCAATCCTCATGAAATCACTTGAGAAAATCGTAAGGAGCGAGGTTGCTGTTTATCAACATCTTGACCTGCTGCAGTTTGCCTATAGACGTGTAAGAGGTGTCAATGATCCTAAACTGTTTATACTAAATTCGCTGTACAAACACCTGGAGAAACCTAAAGCTCATGCCAGGCTTCTCTTTGCTGATTTTTCTTCTGCTTTTAACACTGTGCAACCTCACTTGTTAGCGGAGAGTCTAGTCTCAGTCAGACTTCCATCTCTCCCACCAACTAACTCTTTGCATTCTGGACTTTTTAACAAACAGACGGCAGAGAGTCTCTGTTAACGGTCTTCTCTCAGACCCTGTTGTCACCTGTACAGGTTCCCCTCCAGGCTGCTGCTTGTCTCCACTACTGTTCATACTCTATACTAACAGTTGTAGAAGTACTACTGATAGGAGCTTTCTGATAAAATTTGCTGATGATTCTGCCCTCCTGTCACTTCTGTATGATAATGAACATGTTCACAGTGGCTTAGTCCGCTAGTGTGATGAACATTTCCTGCTGACTCTGTCCTCCTGTCACTTCTGTATGATGATGAACATGTTCACAGTGGCGCTCTTCCTGACTTTGTCCGCTGGTGTGATGATCACTTCTCTGTCTTGAATGCCTCAAAGACTAAGGAAATGATCTTCGACTTTCGGGTGAACAAGCCTGAGGCAGTCATCAATACTATCCATGAGGATGCCATCGAGATAGTCGACTCTTACAAATATTTAGGTACCATCTTCGACAACAAGCTTAAATGGAACATCAACACAGACATGATCCTTCGTAAGAGTCAACAATGCCTGTACCTCCTACGGAAACTCAAATCTTTCTCTGTCAGCTCTGTCATCCTCACTCGGTTATATCAGTCCTTCATTGAAAGTCTCATCACTTTTTCTTTCATCTCCTATTTCCACAACCTCTCCCTAGGGAACAGGAATAGTCTTGTCTCCCTTGTTAATATCTGTTCCAAGGTCACCCGAACCAGGGAGAGGGACTTGGCAGCTTTCTGTCATCAGCAAACCCTTAGGAAGGCATCTCGTATCCTCTCTATTTCTGATCATGTGTTGACACGTGAATTCTCACTCTTGCAGTCTGGCTGTAGGTATATGATGCCTGTATGCAAAACGAATCACCACCGCAATTCATTCATTCCACATGCCATTCACCTGATCAATTCTACTGGCCGTGAACTTGTACTAGCCTGAGGTGACCTAATGTCACCACTATATCCCTTATATCTACTGTTACTGGGAATGTGTGTGTGTGTGTGTGCACGCGAAAGAGAAATAAATTATTTCAACATGTATACATTATCTCTTTTTTTATATCATGTATATGTATTTATTATCTCTTTATATCATGTATGTATTACTGCTAGTACGAGCACTATTTGGAATTGCCCTTGGGGATAAATAAAGTGGTATTGTATTGTATAGAGGATGGAATGGCACGAGGTGACAGCAAAAAGGCCTATCAACTTCTACAGACCTTCACTAAGATCAGCAGAAGACCTCAGTCATCAAAGACACCAATGGTCACCTTCTCACAGAAGGCAATGCTGTACTCAACTGATGGACGGAGTACTGGTTGACGAAGTTGGTTTATTCTTTCCAAAGTAGATAGCAGCTATCTAGCATAAAAGTTTTCATAAACAAGAAGTTCATATCTGCTTACTACAGCTGCTTTATAGCAGAGAGTGTGAGATGATAAAATAGAACTATTGTAACAGAATATTTGTAATATACTTGGGACACATGAGTAGTTTCCTCCTTAGCAAGATCATCAATGATGTCTGCCATGCGCTTGACTGTATGATCCCCAGTCAGATGGATGCGGGCTCGGGGTAAAAGCTTCCCCAGAAGTTGATTCAGTGCAACTTGCAATTTCTGCTCAAGTAAGGGAAAAAAATTCATGGTGAAATACAAATAAGTCTTTTCTATGCCACATACTTTCAAGTCAAGCTATGGCTTTAGCACACATTATATCAGCACACAGCACATCACTTTTTAGTCTAGAAAACTATGCACTATTTTTATGAGTACAAACCTCAGCATGCATAAAGACAATGTTCATATATCACGATGTAAGCTATTCATTGCATACTTCTAACAAAGCTGTCAAGAAAATACCTGAAGGTTTTTCACATCTTGTCTCCAGCTACTCGTGTTAACAGTGTCAAACACACTCTCAGACAGTGTGTTGCTTGACTGTGTCTGCTGCTTCCCTGGAAATGTGCTGGCACATGATGCTGCATACAAATGTGAGGCAGTTCTCTGCATATTCCTATTCTCCTGCATCACCAATGGGACATCCTACAACAATGGAAGGGTTTTGGAGGAAACATTTTTATATATTAATAATAATGAAGATTTTCATAGTGCATATTCACACTCATAGTGAGCATGCTCTTAGCACTTAAAATGGGGAAGAGACATGGACTACATGGATATAACACAAGGGATGGAAGAATAAACGACAGTACTGACGACAAACAGAAAACAAAGATAGAAAACACAAAAAGGCACCAAGTAACAGGAACACAGAAAATATAGTGATTCTGCAGTAAAAGATGGGTAGAAAGTACCAAGAGTGGAAGGGGGGAGGGTAAGAAGGACAAGCATTGTGTGGACTGTGTTAGGAGTAATGCTCAAGGAAGAGGTGAGTTTTCAGTGCAGATTTGAAAGATTCAGTTGTAGGAATGTGGCGGATATGGAAAGGAAGAGAGTTCCATTGTTTTGCAGCACAGTAGCCAAAAATCCTGTGACCATGTGTTGTTGTTCTGGTGACAGGAACAGTTAGCATACGGTCATCAGTCGAAGAGCGTAGTTGTTGGCCGGAAAGTAAGGGATGAGAAGTTCAGAGAAATAATCAGGACAGGACCCTGCAAAGAAATTAAAACACAGCACAGACAGTTTGTACTGAATGCGAGAACAGATGGGTAGCCAGTGTAGAAAACGAAGGAGTGACATGGTCCCATTTCATGGCTCTAAGCGCTAGTCATGCAGCGGAGTTTGGTACTTTCTGGAGTTTCTCAATGAGGGATGAGGGGCAGCCTGCCAGCAAGGAGTTGCAGTAGTCAAGTCGAGAAAGAACAAACACACAGACAAGAGTGTTGGTAGCGCATGTAGAGAGAAAGTGACAGATGGCACTGATCTTACGGAGCTCATAATAGACAGACTGACAGACAGCTGTAACATGTTTATCATAATAGACAGACTGACAGACAGCTGGTAGGAACGTGTTCATGGAGCATCCTGGGAGGACATCACTGGAGATGTTGTCAAGTGCCGACACTGAGTCTAAAGATGATCGAATGTCTGATATCTTTCTGGTGAAATAATCGCTGAAAACGTGCCGCAGGTGTGAAACAGGGTAGGCAGTGGGCAGTGGTGATGCCGTACGATATCCAGTCATTTGATTGCAAATGGCAAATAGTTTCTTGGAGGAGGTGCAGTTAATTATTTGGGCCTGAAGATATGATGTTTTAGCCTTGTAAATGCATTTTGCAACACTTCGCTTTGTGGCATTATAAATTTCTTTGTGGATGGCGAGTCCAGTCTTCCGCCTAACACGTTCAGCTCGCCGACGAGTGCGCGTCAGGTCATGTAGCTCCACAAGGATCTGTGAATACCAAGGTGCACATTTAGACTGGCGCATCAGATGTCGAGACACTGGGGCATGTGGTCATCAACCACTCTACGCAAAACACAGTCAAGTTGCTCAACAGAGGGTGGTTGGAGGAGCACCATCTGCAGCTGTGCTTTGAATGCCAGTCTATATCCTAGAATAGTTGTAGAACCAGGGAGATCATTTGTGTGTATTTGTATGTCCTTTAGTCTTACAATTAGAAAGCCAGTATGATTACCACTTGCCCACTTCTTTAGTGTGACACATGCACAATCGAACTTCATCAGCCCTCTAACGCTGGCCTACTCCCTTAGTGTGACAAAAAGTGGAGTAGCAGCCAACACAAAACTACATACCGTGAACATGATCATCATTCAATGTTTTTAATTTGGTGATCCAAAACACATAAAAAGTGCAGACAATTTAACAATGTACCTCTAAAGTGTGCGAAAGTCAGTGTGCAAAATATGCTGACTAGTGCATACTTCACTTAATCTCTTTAAAAACAGCTAAAGGCCCGCTGCCGCGTCTATCCATGTGCTCCTCCCAACGCCAGGTGCCAGGCATGGAACGACTGACTGACTGACTGAAAGGCCTTCAGGTAGTGCCAGTGCAATGAACTAAAAAGTCACATCAACAAAATTAACTTTTTCTTCAACAGCACAACTTTACATCAGACCAAACACCTCAAAGAATAGTGGCAAAATAGACCTATACATCAGACCAAATACCTCAAGGAATAGTGGCAGAATAGACCTATACATTAGACCAAACACCTCAAGGAATAGTGGCAGAATAGACCTACACATCAGACCAAATACCTCATGGAATAGTGGCAGAATATGGGTCCTCTGGTGGAAAGACACGTACTGTTCCCATATACCTTCTGTGGGACCCATATGTTTACAGCATTCTATGGATAGCACCATCAGCTAATAAATGACAGGGTTTACCTGGATATGTAACAGAATATTTTAATTATTTACATGTCTACGGGATATTTTAATTACCTACATTTACCACAGTTTGGAGGTAAAAGTGTTTTTTTCAGCCCAGTAGAAGGATCAATAAAGCTAAAAGGTGAGTTGACAATTTAACAATGTAAATTACATGGAATAAAATCGGTTTTCTGCACAGGTGGACATGAGGAAGTGTGGCAAGCCACCTGAGAATGAAGGCTGTGAAATTTGACATGCATGCCTCTTGTATACAAACATAGATGAGTGTAGCCCTAACCCTTAGAATGAAGGTTGTGAAAATTGACTAGAATTCTTTTCTTCTTAACACTGGTTGTAGATAAGGGGGAAAAAAGCTTTTTCAATATTTTGCCCAATATTTGTACATCAACATAATTTATTACTGTAAAGTTACAAATAAAAAGTTGAAATACATCAGCTGTTCCAACCTCTTCTACTGTGTAGTTCCTGGCCATGTGCCTTAGTAGCTGTTGTATTGCAGGTACAAGTTTCTCTGCATCCCTCACACCCAGTTCTTTGCAGGCAGCCTGTTGTGTACAAATACACTTTAATGAGTGCATACAGCCACACTCACACCCCTTGACGCTCAAATGCTTTAGATAAAGCGCTAAGAGCATGCTCTCTATGAGTGTGAATATGCGCAATAAAAATCTTCATTTATTATTGTTATTATTATAAAGTAAATTGTATGGCTAAAGGGATGAATTTCTGCATAAAAGTTTGAAATCAAATTTATCTAATCAAACTCAGTCTCATTTAAGGAATTTATGTGATTTGTACATGCAAATATCCTGTCATTGTATACAACAAGCTGGCTAGCAGTTCATTATAATGAAAGTCCATAGATCGGTTTTTAACTAAGGAATGGGTATATTTAACAGCCTCTCAGTAACACCAGCAACAAAACAACAATTCCCTTGCAACACATGGCTATGTCTCTGATTGGAAGCTCCATGGTACAGAACAATGACGATACCAAAGAAACAATGCAAAAAATGAAACTGAAAAAAGCACTCATATATATATATATATAAGAGAGAAAGTCTGCCAATTGTTGGTACAATGTGGGACTTCCTTCCATTCACTGAGTATCACTCGGTATTGCTGCTATGATTTTGTCTAGCTGACCATAACACTCTTCCATTTCATGAGTCGAGTGTTGACCTGGACTATGGCAATATTGTGGGGGTTGACCTGGACAATAGCAATATTGTGGGGGTTGGCAGAAAAGCAGACAGAAATCAGTCAACTTAAAATATGTATTCTGCTAAGGACGTTTCTAACCATGTTTTTCCAAGATAATAGAGCGTAAAATTACCTTTCAACTTCTCATCAGTCACAGAATAAATACAGCTGAGGATGTTTCTAACCATGTTTTTCCCAGACAATAGAGTGTAAAATGATCTTTCAACTTCTCTTCAATTATAGGATGTATTCAGATGAGGATGTTTCTAACCATGTCTTTCCCAGACAATAGAGTGTAAAATGGCCTTTCAAGTTCTCTTCAGTCACAGGATGGAATGAGCTGGACAGCCTACTACAAAGTATAATTATGCTGGTGTTCCATGCAGGTGAAAGGGCTCACAACAAATATTTGCAACCTTATTTTTGAAAAAAAAATTGCTTTACGCAGTTGACAAGAGGGATACATGGTCAGAAGTAGGGTGTTACTGCCAGTACTACAGACCTGCTATCTACATAAAACAACGGTGAACAGGTTCACAAAGGCAAAGGTGTATATATAGATAGATATATCATAGAAGCTGGCGGAAGCAAAGATGAGTAAGGTTCAAACCCTAATAATCTGCTGTGTACTGCATCTGGCCTCGCTGGATGAGCTTGTGGACAATGACTTATCCCTCTCATCTATTACCTGCTCTTGAAGCCTGCAATAAACAAAAATATTGGTTAATGCTACTGACACCCTGCATACTTCATATCTATCTGCAACATGTTTGCTTTCTTTCATAAGCATTATTTAGGTATGTCTCACTTGTTGGGCGCATATGGGGTGATGGCTAGAGGAGGGATGTGGGTGGGAGGCATTCTCAACAGATCCCCCACTCCACCTGGGCGTCATAGTAGTCACCTGAATGCTATCCTTGCAACTGCAGAGATTTGGAGAAGGTACTGGCACCACCAGACTATATACCAACAGTAGAAGTTAGCCTTAGGTTCAGTTTGTTACACACTATACTGTCTGTTTTGTTCAACTGCTTCTCATGAAGCTCTCTGTTTTTCTCTTCAATGCAGGATGATGTCATTCCTTTTGATGTGTCACAGTTAGGTGACATAGTGTGCCTGTCTTCCCAGCAAGGTTTTTGAAACAATTTTTGTCATCTTGTTCAAATTGTTCAAAATTGGTTTTTGAAAGAATTCTAATTTAAGTCAAAAAATAATTTGTTTGTGTCACAACTCCTATTTATTGTAACACTGTTAAATTGGTACAGTTTTTGTGTCATGACCCTTGTTTATTTTAACACTGTTAAATAGGTACAGAGACTTTGCAAACTGCTGGACAGAAACCTCAATAAACCTTCTGTAATAATCAATGATAATGAGAAATTGCTTGCCATTGTACTGGAACCAGTCAACGGCAAGTTTTTCCCAAAGGTAAAGATGCTTCTCATGTAGCATTATGGGCTCCTTGCATTGATTGTACTGGAACTGGCTAAGGTGAGAATCTACACCAATTACACCACAAAGTAAATTAATGTATTTGATCGGCATGGATCCCACTTAGTCACCGAGCTGTTTAGCATGCGACTGGTCAGAACCTGTGGACGGGGAATTAAGTTAGACAGCTTAACGTTTCCCCGGGCATTCAGTGGAGATCTTGCAGTCAAGACTGACCTGCATGCCACCAGCAGACGTTTTATAACGGACGCTGACATCTCTCTGCCGAAGGGTAGAAGTTGGAAGCCTGCTTACACTGGGGTGTAAGGTTAGGGTTGGGGTGTAAGCACTGCTAAGCTGAGTTCCATATTCAGCTGACATCCTTCCAGCAAGAGTGACACAGAGACGGCAGTTGTCCACTTCACTTCGCCAGGGACTCTTCTTCCAAGTGGGATTCGTCAGAGATCTCTGAGGTTCTGCGGTCTTCCACAGTGGTAACCACAAACGCTCAAAACATTCCTGCCGAAGGGCGGCGCTGAATTGTCGCAGACTGAGAATGCCTACAGCAAGGCTGGTCTTCAAGCTGGGATCTACTCTTGTGTTCCATGGGGATCTTTATATTGTGATTCGTGAATGTGGATGGACTTTTCCGTGCAATCTTACACTTGTTTTGGATACAGTTCACCAGTCAGCAACCCAGGTGAACCTATATGCGGGCTGTCCACCTACCTAGGATATACCTGACCGGCGAAACGACAAAGCAGACAGGTGACACTTTCCGGGGAAAAGGGGACCCTAACCTTCAGTATTAGTCAGTTTTATTAGTTCTAGACAGTTCTCTATTTTTTTACCATCTCATTTCTACTTTTCTTTTGGAACATTAAATATTCTCCAGCACTGGGTCTTAGCTCATTTCTTTCTCTCAGTTGAGCTTGGCATACAGCTGACAATGAGGTGAACTCACAGTTGTCATTTGAAGGTGAATGTATTGGAAGCACAGCCCTAGATAGATGTATTTATTTTTCTACTTTTATACTTCAACAGATGCAGCAGCATTCTTTGGAGATGTTGTTGACAATGGCTGATTCCTGGGGCTTATGGTCACTTTCTATACTGGGCGCCAACTGAAGTAGTAGTAGAAGTAGTCCATATTGAAAATCACTGCCAACATTTCTTCTTCTATTTATGTTTAATGACATAGTGCATTTTCTCAGCAATGAAAACAGACTCACAACACATTAACATCCATAAATACACGAAGGTGCATGCCAACCACATTATGCATGCCTGTACACACATGCATACACACAAAATCACGCAAAGCACAGAAGAGTGTGGAGGGATTGGTGTTTTACACCAAGCCAGCAACTAAGCTATATCATGGCAAGGCAACCAGCCCTGTAAACAGATGCCGCATGCAAAGAAAGAACAGCGTGTCCAAGACGAGATCTGAACCCAGGACAGCCAAACCTCACTGTATAGGTGACAGGAACTAACTGTTGTACCATCGGACTGCCTACACAGCATGGAAGAACTGGACAGTCAGCCCTGCAAAATTTGGGCATATTATTTCGCTCAGTCACTTTTAAATCACTCAGGAATCTTGAAGTGAAGGTTACAGGTTCTTGCATCAGCAACATACTGAATTCATCTGGTGATGCATCCACTGACAGAACACTGGGCTTACTTGTATCACAGCAGACCGAAATTTGAGACAGAGGAACGTTTGAATTCATTGATTTAAAATAGAACAAATATTATTATTTTGTGTTTATGCATTGATGTTTGAATCACAACACAAGTGTTAGTGTGTTGGAAAGTGAAGGAATTTTTACAAATTTAAGTCACAACCACAACAGCTTGGTCAGTGATGAGTACCTACTATTATTTACTCTTCTTCATGTTCCCATATTGTTTATCTACAGTTGAAGTGAACCAATCGCACAAAGTCAATGATGCCAGTTTACTGTAATTGATCTGAGCAAGCAAGCAAATATAAACAAACCAAAAAAAATCACTCAGCCTCTGACATATAGGACTTTTAGGTTTACTTCAGCAGCCCAAAAATAGTAGCTAATTTGCCATGCAATTTTACTTCACCAATTGAAAAAGAATGGCTAATTTGACACAAAGTGTTTTCTTACACAGCAAAAATGTTTGTACATGCACACACAAACACACAGCAAGAACTACACACCTGGTCAAATCAAGCTGCTGCTTCACATCACTAAGCTGCTTTTCATACACATCAATGACATCCAGCAGCCTGCAACATTATTAGGCAGAGTTTTATATATATATATATATCCTATCTCTCTACTATAGAGCAGACTCTATGTGCTTTACACAAATAAAAACAAATAACATCTAAATACAGATTCAAAATTGAATAGTACACATTCAAACACATAGCAAACATAACACCAAACAATTATGCAGACCAGACATAGTCACAGAAATACATTTAAGGCACACATTCAAACACAGAACAAACATGTCACCAAACAATTATACACAGTCACAGAAGTACAAGGCACACAATCAAACACATACCAAACATATCAGCAAATATTTATACACAGTTGCAGAAATGCAAGGCACACATTCAAATACAATTATACAGACACAGTAACAGCCATACAAGACAGAAAAAGCATGCCGCAACAACATGGCATTAAAAGGTTGGGCAGTCATGGCAATTCAGAGTTCAAAGTTGTGATTTGAATGATTTGAAGGCCGTGTATCTCAGCAGAGACAGGTAACTGTGAGGTAAGGCAGTCATGGCAACGATAGGTTGAAAGTTGTGTGTTGAATGATTCAAGGGCCAAGTATCTCAGCTGAGACAGAACAGTTACAGTGCACACAACTCAAGATGCCCAGTGCAAGCATTAATGCATGTTCAAACAGTAGTGAAGACAAGTAGACTGCAAGGCACATGGCTGTCCCTATTTGGCGTGCACACAATGCAGTGGAAATGCAGGACAGTGCAGAAGAGATCTGCGGGCTTTATTCTACACTGTTGACACAGGTAGATCCTGAATCTAAAGCGCTAGAAAATATAGTGTGGCAGGACTGATCCACTTTTTACAAGGTTAACTACACACTGCAGCCAGACCATCGGCGCTAGTGCCAATCAGTCCATTCATCTTTGCTGTTCCAGGGAAGAGGACAGAAGTTCCCAAGGAGACTCTTCCATCAAAATTCTAGCTCTTAGTCGGGTGTGCTATCTAGTCTAATACACCCTGCATTGTGTTCTTTTTTCCTATCATCTACTACACACCCGCAGTGAGCCATCATGAAAGGAGGGATTTATTACTTTGTGCTTTAATGAATGTTGTGAATTAGGTTAATCATTATTTTGTTTTTAATGACCTTATATTTATTTCAGATTAAATTATTAAACTCAGATTTTGTTGGTGTCTGAACGTAACTGCAGAGTTGCATGCAACAATCAATGTCCACAATGCCCAAAGACACAATTCCAACTCCTCTCGTCCTTTTCGGTTTTTTCTTCCTCTGTTCTAACTCCCCACTTTAAATTACAGTACTATCTAGTTTACAATATTTAGTGAGCTGATAACACTTTTTGTTTTACAAGCACTACCATTATGTTACGGAACACGTATCTGTGACATTATCCCACTACTTACTTACTTAGTTTTCTTCATACCTAAGGTGGTGCATAAGGCATCCACTAGAGACCTCCATCTTTGTCTGTCAGCAGCAAGTTTAGCCATGCTGTTCCACGACAGTTTCTAGTCCTTTAGTTCTCTTTCTACTGACCTTTGTCATGTTTCTTTTGGCTGACCACACTTCCTCTTGCCATCAGCTGTCCAATGAAGGGCTATTTTGGGTGGTGCCTCTGGTTTTATTCTGCACACATGCCCTAGCCATTCCCATCTTTTTTTTTTTTTTTTTTTGGTTTATGGTTGTCATATTTGTGCAGCTGGCTCTTGTAAGGATGTCTTTGTTAGTAATTGTGTTAGGCCAGATATCTTGAAAATTTTCTTTAGACATTTGGTTTGGAAGGTCTCTAGTTTCTGCTTGATTTTTGCTATCCTTGCTTTTTTAACAATATCTCCCACTAACTCCTGCAGCCTTGCCAAAAACACTTACTGTCAAATAACTTACTGTCAAGAAAACATTTAAGGAAGTCTTCAGAAAATCAGTGTTTGTGAAATGAGGAGATATTGACTGATAGGATCACATTAAGTATAAGCAAATTCACTGCAACTTAAGGTTTTCGCAGTGAAAAAAAAATGACTGAAGTGAATGACATGCTTCAGAGTAGAAAGTCGTTAAACAGAGCCAATCAATCTGTATTTTTGTCTAATAGAGAAGAATAAATGAAACTACCAACACGTTTCTTACCACTCCAGTCTCCAACACACATCACTTCTTACCACTCCAGTGTCCTACACGCATCACTTTGTTGCCATCCACTCCAGTCTCCAACACACATCACTTCTTTACCATTCCAATCTTCTACACACATTACTTACTTCTTTACCACTCCAATCTCCTACAAACATCATCTTACAACTCCAATCTCCTATAAACATCACTTATTTCTTACCACTCCAATCTCCTATAAACATCACTTACTTCTTACCACTCCAATCTCCTACACACATCACTTACTTGCCATCCATTACCGAGTGAGCTCTAGCTGTATGCTTCATAAATTCCTGGAAAACTTTATTTTGACGGAAAATTCGTTTTTCCTCCTGGGCAAAAAATTTAAACAAGATAAGATAATATTTTATTTGTCCCGAAGGGCAATTCAGTGGCAGCTCAATAATAATAAAAAAATTCATACACATTTGTATACACAAAACAAACATCCACATTCATGTTTCATTCATTCGCACAGCGCCATTCAAAAGTTGCACGGCTGAAACAACGAATGACAGCCACAGCCTATTGGTCCTGCATGCAGGCACACAAAATCAGTGGCCTGATGGGAGCTGGACAAATTCTCTCGACAGGACATGTCTGTCATCACGAAGGATTGCGGACACTTTCAGAAATTACATTAAATAAAATGGATAATGTATATTTACCCTCCTAAAATACAAATAATGTGGTCATGAAAAAAGACTTTCACAAATAGGTTTAGAAAAGCAGGGACATAGTATTTTTATTTCAATACCTGGTACTACCTGTATTATTATCTCACTTATGAAACAAATCTAAGCTCACTCTTTACAGCAAAAAATACAGCACTACATTCTTGTGGGAACAATGCTTTAGTGTTACTCTTGTAAGCAGTTTGTCCAGTAAATAGCAATGTCCCTTCATTTTCTTTGCATAAAACTCTTTTCGCTTGCTTGACCATTTACCAGTGTTTCTCCCCAACACAACAAAAACTGTTACTGAAGAGAAGCACAGATATGTTTAGTCTGTCAATTATGTACTAGTGCTACCTCCTATGGTTTGAATGGGACACAATTGTAACAAGTCCTTGTTTTCATGGACATAAAAATAGCCACCTTAAGTTGTTTGCATTGAACATAATATTACATCAAACACAGCAGTGGCCAGCAAATGCTGTCTGTATGATGCTTAACAATAGCCAGCTCTTTATGTTGTCATTAGACAATAACAGACAGCTGTTGTTGATACCAGCCACAACAGTAGCTACCTTGTTTTTAAGACACAACTCTGGTGAGCAAATGTTGTTTGCATAGGTCCTAACTACAGCCAGCTCTTATTATTTGCACAGGATGCAAAATCAAAGATGCTGATTCTGACGAAAAGAAATTGAAAGATAGTGGGTACCTGTTTCTGAAGAAGATGAATTTTTTTGTGCAGTGTATCCAACTCCAATTCTCTCTGAGATAACTCTGCCTCCAGCTGTTGACAGTGTTTTAAAGTATTATTATGCAGATTTCTCTCCTTCTTCCCCTCATCTGCATGATGTGAATGTCTGCCATTTTTCTCCTTTTCAAGTTCCTGAAAATAAAAGTTTGATTGCTTAACGTGATCAAATTTGCTTTGCTGATTAAATTCAGTTACAAACACATACAAACAAACAAAAGTATGTTCATACATTAACAATGCTCTGCACACATATACTTGCTACTTTAAACAGTGTAGGTGTACATGTGTATTAAACGTTGTTTTGTGGGGATATATGTTTATATGTTTTACGCTATATGTTTATATGTATGATTTGTGAGCAAAAGAGGAATTTCTGTGCTAGACTCTGGCTTGTACAGACAATAAAGATTGATTGAATTGATTAAATTGAATTGAACTGGATTACTCAGCACTTTTAACAACATGCAATGCAAATGTTCTTTTATGCCAGAAATATTTTTTTCTTAGAAGACTACCATATAAGATGGCCACAAGAAAATAAACTTCAGGTGTTACAATTACAGAACAGAAATGTAACTGTCTTTGAGATAACTAGGGCCTAAAATCAAAACAAGTACCTCTAGGCACATAGAGAAAAAAGACATCAGAGACTAGCTTATCTGTTGATAGCAGATACCTACTCTTTCAGTCTCATTCATAGCAGTAGCCGTCAGATGCAGATAAATCTCAAGTTTGAAGATCTACCATGTACTCTTATAATCTTTCTTATAATCAACAAGCTGTCACACATCCGCTGAGGAGGTGATCTTCAAACAAAAAACTTTTGGTGCTGGAAAACTAACTGAAACTTCCATAAGCTTTTGGGGCACTGGACTGAAATTGCTATTTGCTTCTGGGATACTGGATTTTCAAGTTACCTGCACTCTGTCTCTAGAGCACTCCAGCATAATCTTTGTGTCCTTGAGCCGACTGTGGAACTTCTCAGCTTTCTGTTTCAGTTCTGCAGCATCCTCCCTGTCACATCAAAATGTATTCTAAAGAAAAGACAATACACTTGACTTTAAGAAGGCATTTGACAGAGTCTGGCACGAGGGGCTATGGCATGTGATGCGGAAATTCAACATTGAAGAAGGGCTTGTCCAAGTCGTTAAAGCGTTGTATAACAGCTCAACGAGTACAGTTTTGCTTAACAACCAAATAGGAGCTTACTTTCGTACCACAGTAGGGGTACGTCAAGGATGTCCCCTATCACCCGTGTTGTTTAATATATTCTTGGAGAACATCATGCTTGAAGCTCTTCATGACCACCATACCTCCATTTCAATCGGTGGAAGACCAATCTGCAACCTACGCTTTGCAGATGATATAGATCTGTTAGCAGGTACAAACAAGGAACTGCAAGACCTCACTAACAGACTGACAGACAGCTCAAACGCATATGGAATGGAGACAAGCACAGAAAAGAGCAAAGTTATGATCAATGGCAACGGCAAAGCAGAGATCTATATGAACGGGGTACAGCTCGAAGAGGTAAGCAGCTTCAAGTACTTGGGAGCCACTCTCTCCAAGGACGGCAGCTCCACGCAAGATATCCGCATCAGGATCGCAACAGCAACAGCAGCAATGGCTAGGCTAGATAGGATCTGGCATAGCCACAAGATAAGGTTCACTACCAAGTACAGGCTATACAAATCCCTGGTAGTGCCGATCCTGCTCTACGGATGCGACACGTGGACTCTACTCGCCGAAACAGAAAGGAGAATCCAGGCATTCGAGCACAAGTGTCTGAGGAGGCTGCTCCGGATCTCATACAAAGAACACAAAACCAACGACTTTGTAAGAAACAAGATTGCCACACTGGTAGGACACCAGGAACCTCTACTATCAACAGTCAAGCGACGTAAGCTGGTCTTCTTTGGCCATGTAACCCGGCACGACACCTTGTCGAAGACTATCCTTCAAGGCACCTTGGAGGGTAGCCGACGCCGCGGTGGTCAGAGAAAGAACTGGCTTACGAACGTCAAAGACTGGACTGGTCGTCCTGTACAGGACCTGCTGACTATTGCCCAAAACAGGCAAGAGTGGTGGGCCCTATCAGCTGCCGCGTCTATCCATGTGCTCCCCCCAACGCCAGGTGCCAGGCAAGGGACGACTGACTGACTGACATGAAATGAACATTTCACAAAATGAATTCTTTATGGTATCCCATCTACAAGATGGACACCATCAAACTGCCTATCTTAATGCACAATGGAAAGTACATTGTTACCTACACAGAAGCCTCCTCTGGGATTAAGATGATCTTGAGTACATTTCCTATCAGTCTTTTACCCATCAAAACTGACACTTTCCAGAGATATGAAAAAAACCCTGACACGCAAGCACACAACTCAATAACTCAGTCCCCAAACCTGTCTCTTCTCCCTTCACCCAGTAACCCTCAAGACATATAGTGAATTCTACACACACACACACACACACACAAAGAGGAAGGGGTTTGTGGAGGCTGTGATTCAAACCTAATTCATATCTTTTTCTGAACGCCACCAAATTGAGCAGGAATAGTCATTTCAGCTCAAATATGGCTCAGCTGTTTGGTAAGTGAACATTGCTCTGGACCGTATTTATTTTTGCAAGCTTATTGTCACAATTTAAGATGTTACTGGTAGCTTCAAATGAAAAATACTATGCATGTCACTACTGTGCAGAACATGAGACTGTCTTGATGAGAGGGACAGAGGGGAAGGGAAGAAGTAAGAGAGTGAGCAAGAGTTAGTTGACGGTGGGTAGCACCACAACAATTGTTATCTTCCTCTTCACTCAAAACTTTGCACCCCTTGCTAAACATGAGCTGTCAACCTGTCAGTCTAGAGACATCAAGAATACAACTGTTTCACTATTTTGTTACACTCACACAGTACAATACAACTTTATTAATCTACAAGGGCCATTCCAGGTAGTGCTCATATGCTAGCAATATACAGATAAGTGCATACATTTACATGCTGAAATAATTTCTCTCTCTCTCTCTCTCACACACACTATATATATATATACACACATACATACTCCCAGCAACACTGAGATACAGTTGGTGAACTTAGGTCACCTCAGGCTAATACAAAGATCACGGCCAGTAGAGCTGATCAAGTGAATGGCACGTGGAATGAATGAGTTGCAGTGATGACTGGTTCTACATACAGGCACTGTGTACCTACAGCCAGACCGCAAGAGTGAAAACTCACATGCCAATACGTGATCAAGAATAGTGAAGATGCAGAATGCCTTTCTATGGATTTGCTGAGGACATAAGGCTGCCAAGTCCATCTACCTGGTTCCGGTGATCTTGGAATAGATATTCACAAGGGAGACAAGACTGCTCCTGTTCCCTATGGAGAGGCTGAGGAATCAAGAGACGAAAGAAAAAGTGATGAGACTTTCAATGAAGGACTGATAGAACCGAGTGAGGATGACAGAGCTGACAGAGAAAGACCTGAGTTTCCTTCAGAGGTACAGGCGTTGCTGGCTCTTACAGAGAAAATTATGTCAGCGTTGACGTCCAATTTAAGCTTGTGATCGAAGATAGAACTTAAGTATTTATAAGAGTCGACTACCTCAATGGCATCATCATGGATAGTACTGATGACTGTCTCATGTTTATTCATCCGAAAGTTGAAGATCATTTCCTTAGTCTTTGAGGCATTCAAGACAAGGAAGTGTTGGTCACACCAGTGTTCAAATATAACTGATGTAAGAGCAACTGGTCTGAAGTCGGGTTGACTGGGGCTAGTGATTTTTGGGACTGGCACAATGTGCACAAATATCTGGAATGTGGCCAGAATCTAGAGAGAGCTCAAATAGATGCTGTCAAACTCTGTTAAGTTGTTCAGCACAGTAATGGAGCATTGTTGACATATACTTCAAAAACGTTGACAATAACACCTCTGCTGGAATAGTTAATGGCAGAAATCAAACTGGGGAAATCAGTTATCCCAGCTAGTACACCTCCCCTCCCTCGTATACACACATATAACAAATTGCTGCAATGATTCGCCTCTCAAATCTTCATTCTCAAAACTTTCAGGCTTATTTTGATGTTACCTCAGTCTACCTCCATCACAAATATTATTGTCATCATAATAATAAGTATTATTTGAAATTGTAAAGTGCATTTTCCCATGTGTAAACAAGCATATGAAAGACTTAAAATGAACTGACAGTCATCCGTACAATAAGCATAAGCATCAACGAGCAGATAACGCCATGAAAAAAATGCATGGAGAAGAATTGAGGAGTGGGTAAAACTATAGTCTTGGTTATGTGATATATTTCTTGAAGAGATGGGTTTGGAGGCTGGATTTAAATGATTTAAATATACAGTTTGAAGAGAAAGGGGAAGAGAATTCCAGTGGGATCTCAGAAGGAAAAGAAGCATCTGCCGAATTTCTCCTACCTGATGCATACCACAGAGAAAAAGGCAAGACAAGCAGACTGAATAGACGGACCCAGGTGGTAAGCCATCAGATAAGTATACTAGGGCCAGGTCATGACCACAACAGTAGAGCAGTGTGGCCATTTTGTAATCAATGCGAGCTTGGACTGGCAGCCAGGTAAGCTCATGGGGGCAGGGTGTAACATAGTCCACTTTTTGCTTTTGGAAGATGACACAGTCTGCATTATTTTGAGCCCTTCGAAGTTTCTCCAGCAGGTGGTTAGGGAGATTGATGAAAAGAAAGTTACAGTAGCCAGGATAACACAAAAGCAGACATAAGCTTTTTAGTGGCAGAAACTAAAAGGAAGGGTCAGCTGTGACTCATTCTGTGAAGCTCAAGGAATATGAACAAACAGACTGCATTGATGTGACAGCCATGCTTGAACTATGTAGACTGACACTCATATGTATGTCAGTTTACTTATCTAGCTACTACTGCATTCATTGATGATGTCGTTGCCTTTTTCCTTGGCTGTTGCTAGTTTCCATCCATCCATCTTTCTCTAGCCAGCATAAGATCTTGTATGTGTCTCTATACTTATTTCTGTAGCCAGCCTAAGATGTTGCCACAGTCCTTAACTCCCTTGGTGATGCATACTACATCATTGCTCATAGTTCCTTGCGGCTGACTACCATCTGCCTACCGGGTCTTCAGGAGGCTGATCTGTCTTGTCTAGGTGGCAATGTCAGGCAGGTGGTATTTCCAAGCAACTCCTTCAGACTCTCCATAGGTGTAAAACTACAAGACTCTCATGATTTGACTGCAGTTATGCAGTCTTGTTGTCAGCTTCCAACTCTTTTGGTAAACAGGGAAAAAGTCTGAATGACAGTACCCAGTGGCCAGTGAAATAAAGTAGCTTTAATTCTTGAAGCAGCTTGAATAAGCCCAGAAAAAGACTATGGATAGCCAATGCAGAAGAAACAACATTCGATCAGTCAAGGGCCCAGATCAATAGGTGACTGAAATGGCAAGATTGGCCTAGATGCAGTAGGCAGGAGAAGAAGGTAAACTTAGCTTGAGTCAAACCAAGAACAGGGGCTTAAGACATGTGTAGTTTGCACAAAGCCGTTGACTCACTTTAGCCAATACCCTCCATCCCTACAAGGAATTCAGGATGGCAGCTTAGCACTCTTCAAATCATTTGGTCCATATCCAAACTGACTTTATCCTGCTGCCAAGGAGTTTCAAGTACGGTATCAACAAGGCCAAAACAAGGTCAAGCCCAAGATCGAACATGAGCATGCAGACCTACCAGTTTCTGTTGGAAGAGGAAGAGAGAGCTGTGTGCAGTCTTAGGAAAGAAAAATCATCTATTGAAGCAGCAAGGCAGCAAGCCTTGTAAGCAGATGTCACATTCAGAGAAAGAACAGCATGCCCAAGACAAGAGCTGAAGCAAGGACAGCCAGTCCTCACTGTATTGGTAAGCACTGCACCACCGGACAGCCCAGCAGGGTGAAGAGGAAACAACAAAGGCCCTGACTTCTTTGTTGCAGAAAATCTGGGAACGCAGAAAAATGAGCCAGATAATGGATGCAATCGCCAGGCATACCTCTTCCAAAGGCATGTGATAGAAAAGCTCAACATACAGTTCACAACTGCCCAAGGCAGGTCCAATTAATTAAGCATTACCAGCTGTTGCATCTGTCCGGCTATTCCCTCAGGGATCTTAGTTGTGAAGCCAGATTAAGTCGTTTCCCCAGGGTACAACGGGAAACTCAAGGAGAAGCATCTTTTTTCCCAAAGTTATAAAAGCAGCATCCAGACCCCATGGACACTACTTCATGTTTCTTTATCCTAAGAAACCTTTGCCACCGCTGTATAACTATGGCCCCTGATGACTAGTACCAGTCTTGTCCATAACAAGCTATTTGAGGTTAGATATTACTATGTATAAAACAAAATCTGCATATTTTGTGGATTATAACATTCATTCTATAGAGTACTTTAAACACACAAAATGTCACATTCTCCTTCTCTTAGCACTACACCAATGTACACAACATCTGTTTTTGAGCCCTGGCGATCATGACACATTATATATTCATGAAACAAACTTTTACAATACAGTGCATGATAAAGGACTAGATTATTAAATAAAATGTTTTATAATAGGTCCTCTAACCTGAGGTGATGGTTGGTATCCATCAAGTCCTGTATTAAGCTTTGTTGATGTTGACATTCCCTTACTAGACTTAAGATGTTGTGACGCAGTACTTGACTGTTGTCCAAGTCCAGACATACATAGTAACCTTAACAATAACAACAGAATACGTAACAGAGCTATGTACGATAAAATATAAAGGTGGGATCTTATGAACATGATAAAAAGGCAGTCTCATGATAATGTATTAATCTAAGGACAGAGGGTATTATGGATGGCCCATTTGCCATCTTAGAAGGATTAAAATAAAAATAAACCACACCTTATACGCTGTGACATTGCATAGACTAAAGTACCCCAAAGCTGTGTATTTTCTTGGCTTCTTTTCAAAATCTTTACTCACAATTCTGTTTCTTCTAATCATTCGTACAAGTGAATGATAGACATGTACACATTGGGCTTTTCCATGGTAACGTATTAAAGAAGATATTTGTGTTAGGCCAGATACCTGATTCAAGAGGCACTTTTGAAGCAGATAAAACTCTGACACCCTGAAGTCCACACTTTCGTAGCTGGTTGTTCACTTCTGTCCACTCCCCCTTTTCACTCTGCAGAAGACATGCATTCTATCACATTATATTAAATGTCTTTTTCTATTTTGCTTTCCATTGTTCTTAAAAGAAAAGTATAATGCAAATTTTTGTCTGATTATTTAGTGAATCTCGGTGTAAGATGCTATTTCCCACATCTAGGTGAACACCCCTTCTCTATTCTTGAGAAAAACACATACAAACATCACCATGGACAGAAAATGCTACATTGAAAAAAAAAATTGATGAAAAAAATATGCACACTGACAATTATTATCAACAAACATCCGACAGAGTTAGGTTCTATACAGGGTTGCCAAATATGGTTGTGTTCTCAGCTTTGGTCAACATGGTTGAAAAAAACTTGAAAGACAATTTGCTGTCAAAGTTTTAGCAGGTTGTTTTAACTCTAATGAGATTGCGTCTGTTCTTGGTGCTTTATTTGTGCAATTACAGCCTTTAGTTTTTTTGGTCCGACAGAGAAAGCATCAAAGAAAAAACAATGCCGCTCTGCTTTTTAGAAGGTGACTGTAATCACTGATTGCTTTGAGGTGAGATTAGAAAGATCATCAAATCTTCAAGCACGCAACCAGAAATTTCTAACTACAAACATGGAAACACTTTGAAATGTCTCATTGGTATTGCACCACAGGGCACAGTCACTTTCATTTCCAAGACATGGGGAGGCAGGACCAGTGACAGACATCGTAGTTTTTTTGGATAATTTGAAGGTTGGTTTTGGCAGATAGAGGGTTTAATATTCATGAAAGTGCAGGGATTTGGTGTTGTAAAACCCCCAGTTTTTCAGGGGCAAAACTGCTTTTGAAGTGGAATGAACAAGGAAGTTAGCTAATGTTCTTATTCATTTGGAATGTGTAATTTGTACAGTGAAGAAGAAATACACTATTTTGAATACTACATTGTCATTGTCATTGTCATTAGTAAGTCTTGGATGAAAATAATGTGACATCTTTAAACAAGGTGGTATTTGTCTGCTGAACCTTATGACTATGCCAGATCCTATCTAGCCTAGCCATTGCCACTGTTGCTGTCACGATCCTGATGCAGATAGCTGGCATGGAGGTACTGTCCTTGAAGAATGTGGCTCCCAAGTATTTGAAGCTGCTTACTTCTTCAAGCTGTACCCTGTTCGTATAGATTTCTGCTTTGCCGTTGCCATTGATCAGAACGTTGCTCTTTTCAGTGCTGGTCTCCACTCCATATGCATTTGAGGGGTCTGTCAGTCTGCTGGTCAGGTCTTGCAGTTCTTTGTTAGTGCCTGCTAACAGATCGATGTCATCTGCAATGCGAAGGTTACAGATTGGTCTTCCACCAATTGAAATGGAAGTATGATGGTCATGAAGAGCTTCGAGCATGATGTTTTCTAAGAGGAAATTAAACAGCACTGGTGACAAGGAACATCCTATACGTACCCTTACTGTGGTGCAAAAGTAAGCTCCTATTTGGTTGTTCAGCAGTACTATACTTGTTCATCTATTATACAGCGCTTCAGTGACTTGGACAAGGCCTTCTTCGATGTTGAATTTTCGCATCACATGCCATAGTCCTTCAAACAAGACTCTGTCAAATGCCTTTTTGAAGTCAATGAAGTTATGGTAAAGGTACCGCTGATGCTGAAGATGCTATTCTATAAAGATGCGATAATTATAGATCTTCTCAGCTGAGATTTTACATGGTCTGAAGCCAGCCTGTTCTTCTGCAAGCAGCTCTTCTGCGGTGGTTCTGATGCAGTTCTGTATGACCTTCAGCATGGCTTTGCTTGGGTGGCTGATAAGGCTTATGGTTCTATAGTTCTGTCACTGTTTGCTGTTTCCTTTCTTTGGGAGATCAAGGTATGATTAGTGACTGCGTCCATTCTTTGGGCCATTCCTTGCGCTCCCAGACTCTTTGGCACAGGACAGTTAGGGCCTTTGTAGTTTCTTCCCCACCCTACTTGAGCATCTCAGCTGGTACATTATCAACAGCTGGCAACTTTCCTCCCTTCAGACTATGTACAGCTCTTTCGACCTCTTCCCGTAGTACCGGTAGGTCTGCAAGTTTGCTCTTTCTAGCCTGGTTGTTTTGGAGAATGTTGGCATCAGTCTTTAGCTGGAGGGTGTACAGGTCCCAGCAGTACTCAGTCTATCAGTTGAGTACAGCACTGCTTTCTGTGAGAAGATAACTATTGCTGTCTTTGATGACTGAGATCTTTTGATGATCTGTCTTAGTGAGGGTTTTTAGAAGTTGGTAGGCCTTTTCGCTGTCACCTTGTGCCATTTCATCCTCTATGTACTGGCATTGGTTCTTGATCCAATTCTCCCTAGCTGCCTTCATCCCTTTCTTAATGGCACATGGCATCTATGCATGTGCACACACTCCGACTGCCAATGTGTACTAATAAAATAAATAAAGTAAAAAACCAAAAGCACCATACTTTTTATAATACTAATGTGCTTGTAATATACATGATTACCAGCTCTAGCAATAAAAAATTTATAAGTGGATTGCTGATGTCACACTGCAAAACAGAAAAAACAATAAAAAAATTCTTAAACATTTCTCAATGAGGTGCAAATTACGAAAACAACTGTAGTACAATAAT
This sequence comes from Marisa cornuarietis, assembly GCA_004794655.1. Taxonomy (NCBI): domain Eukaryota; kingdom Metazoa; phylum Mollusca; class Gastropoda; order Architaenioglossa; family Ampullariidae; genus Marisa; species Marisa cornuarietis. The sequence goes on from SMMW01000451.1 coordinate 37,688, forward strand.
TGCACAAAGAAAACTTAAAAAATAAGGATATGCTGGTTAAGACACTAGAGAAGGAAAAGAAAAAGTTTCGACTGCTTTGAGTTTGATGCAATGATCGCTTGTGCTTAATCTTTCCCTGGTTTCTGAATTGAGGCTGTTTTTTGCAGTCTGGACAAAACCGCTGGCCTTTAGGAACTGATTTGAGGGTTACTTATAAGACCTATTTTTTAACAATCCCCTCACGTGATCATAATTAACATTTTTTTGGTGGATTGTAAAATAGCAACAACGAATTGATGTACTACATTCAAAGTGAATATCTCTAATAATAATGAATTATAAAAACAGCATGCATACTAGTAACACTAGAACCAAATAATTTTTCTTTTGTCCTGGGGCTGTATTCGTCAAGCGAAGGCGAGTCATCATCCCCAGTAAATCAGGGCAAGAGTCAGTCACCGTAGTTGACTAAGACATTTTTCAAGTTTACTTTTATAATTAGGCCTATAAGTACTTCATGCGATACAACTTCCAGGGTCTAAGGAAAAGTATTAATTTTGTTTTTACTTCATGCGATATAACTTCCAGGTTCTAAGGAAAAGTATTAATTTTGTTTTTAACTAAATGATTAATTTTTCTGATTCTTCTAACTTAAGTCCATACTTGCACATAAACGTTCCCTGGTTCTGCCATATTTGTTGACGACGCTCCGCAGTATTGGTTACTAGAGCGGCGATATAACTTAAAGATAAATTTGTTTTCACTGAAGTTTATCTATTACTTAATTTTATAATAAAATAAGTTAATCTTATATTTTATATTAATATGAATTACCTTAACATGTGGTGTACTGGTCTTTACTGCAGTACTAGTTTTCTACCGGAAGCTACTGTTGCTCAGCGCCGCGAAGCAAGCTTCACAGTAAGTCGCCAGTGAAAATTGTAGACATTTTCATCATCGAGGAAAATATTTAGCAAGTCTTTTGAAAATACGAGGTTAAATAATATTTCTGTTATAAAAGTCGCATTTATACAGTTTATACAGAGAAAAAATATTCTATAGAAATGAGTGTTGAGGTTTACGTTTGCAGAGCAAAAAAAAAATGCCCTTTAACCAGTTTGAGGAAGCTACCTTTGCTCTCGTATACTAAATCGGTCTCAGTTTGCACGCACCCAAGTGACGAGTATTTCGCATGCGCAGTTTTTTTTTACATCCAGAAAGAAAAATGAGCCATTCAAAACAATCGGGTAGAGTTTAAACAACATCAACAATATAGTCAGTCAAATTAAGGGCAAATTAAGGAATGGAGAGGGGCAAATTATGAAATGGAGAAGGGCAAATTCAGAAATGAAGAGGGGCAAATTATGAAATGGAGAAGGGCAGATTATGAAATGGATAAGTGCAAATTATCGAATGGAGAGGGGCAAATTCAGAAATGGAGAGGGGCAAATTAAGGAATGGAGAGGGTCAACTAAGGAATGGAGAGTGGCAAATTGAGGAATGGAGAGGTCAGTCGTCCCATGAGCGGCACCTGTCGTTGGGGGGAGCTCATGAATAGATGCGGCAGCTAAGAAGCCTGCCAAGTCTGCAGTGGTGGTGTATTGTACTGGTTGAAAGATCACTTATCTCTGTTCCTATATTATGTTTTTGGTACTTTATTTCTTACCAGTCATGTAGACGTGAGATTTATTTCCACAGCATTCAGGTGAAGTTAAGAAAGAGGTGTTTCTAAATAATCCTTGCTAAGTAATTTAAAGTCCAATGTCCATAGGTACTGTATTGTTGTGGAACTGGTGGTAGACTTGCCTCTAGGTAAGTTGCATAAGGTAGTAGTGGAGAAAGAAAAGCATCTTGCAACCATAACAAAATCCATACGGGATGGCGATATTTTTGCCTATAGAAAAAGCTAAGTCTTCTGAAAATTCTACTAAAGTGGTTAATATGTAATTTACTTCTGTAACCAGCTGAAAAGGTCAGCTAAGTAGAAATAATCTGTCAATTTTTTTTAAATTTACTTGAGAATGGGGGACAACTGTATAATATTTGAGAACTGATTTATGATTTTTTAATCTTTTGTACAGGCTACTAAAGAAGGTGGGTAAAGAGAGAGTATTATGACACATTCCTCAGATCTGGTAGCCACATGGGATTTGGCTTTGAGTGATGGAGTTCACAAAGTGGAGTTTGAACATGGTACAACATCTGGAAAACGTGTTATTCGTGTTGATGGGATGGTAAGAGACTGTGCTAGAAACCATATACAAAGGATGTTTGATCCATTTTCTGTAAATGTTTATTGTATTTAAACCTACCACAGACACATGTAGGGCTAACATGCTCTTTCATTCAGCAAAACACAAACATCTGCCTGTAGGCTTTACACTTTTTTATGTTTAACCCCCAAAATTAGTTACATATCTTCACCTTCTTTAATCTGTATGTAACGGTAGATGGGGGTTGCTTGACCAATCTCACAGTATCAAACACAAGTGAACACTATCGTGGGTTTCCAGTTCTTTTACTTCTAATGCCGGTTGATGGTTCCAGCAAAGGCGAAGCATACACAAGAGTACAAATTCTTTAACTTCTTGATCAAGAGTGATCCTTCCACCTCTACGCCCTCGCTATTTAACTCAGTTTCCTGTTGACGTGACCCTGACACCTGACTTTTTCTGGAACCTGCGTGCTATGTGTGCATCACAGGGTCACTGCCTGGTCACGCCACCTGTTTCCCTGCACTTGTGGGGGTTGTGTGTGTGATATCCTGCCCTTCTTGGTCACGGGGTCGTCGCCAGCTCATGCCGTCTGAGCACGCGCATGTGTGTGTGCACACGTGCCACATTCCACACTACCATATATAGATTTACTTAGACCTAGAGAGAACTGCAATATTTAATTAAGAAAATAGGCAAAAAATGCCGTCAGCACCAAGTTACCTCTTACAACTTAAAAAAAAAGAACAAAAAAACAAAACAACAACAAAAAAACCCTAACATAATGTAGTGGGAGCGCTTGTTAAGACAGCATGTACCGCTAACAGTGCTTTATTCCCTCCACCCAGCACCCCCTTCCACCCCTCATACATGGTCGTGCGAGCGGCGCATTACAGATGACAACAGGTGGGTGACGTAATACCCACACTTGTAGTATAAGAATTCAGTTCTTTCAACTGTTACCGAAAGGCAACTGGTCCTGCTTTGAGTACAAGAGAAGTACTGTTTTGCCGTAAGGTGCTATGGTCCCGCTGGAAAGCGGCTCACATCACTCAACCGTTCTCTATAAGCAAAAGCACCCTGAGTACAAGAGAAGTACTATTTTGCTGCAAGGTGCTATGGTCCCGCTGGAAAGAGACTTCCCCCAGGGAGTTAGGTGCTAGATTTTAGTAGGCTAGGTATAGGTGTGGTAGGATAAAAATAGCAGTAGCTATATGTGTTAATGACATAAATAAAATCAATGTCTTTAAACTTATTTATCAGTGTGAGCGTATCAGTCTGCACAGATGCTAGCATGATGTACGTGTCTCCTCGTCATGTGAATGAGATGAACATGTATCACTAGTCCAAAAGAAATTGTGTTGTCCATAGTTCTGACACAGCAGAGACACATAACCATCCTTGGAGTTAATGCACTGAAGAAAACACACTTTTGTTTAGGAAAAAGCAGGGTCTTTTGTGGATTCCAAGGTGACTAAGTGTGGGTGTGTAGTAGATGGAAAAAAGAACACAACACAAGGTAGGTTAGATAACGCACCTGATGAGCGAGAGCTAGAATTATAGTAGGAAATTCTCCTTGGGAGCTTTTGTCCTCTTCCCTGGAACCCTAAAGAGGAACAGACTGATTGATGCTAGGGCTGCAGTGTTAGCCTAAGTGAGAAAGTGGATCAGTCCGGCTACAAATAAATGATGCCATGACTCAGATCATTTCCTAGTGTGTTCAGTCCGGCTAGAAATAAATGGTGCTGTGACAAGGATCGTTTTCTCGTGAGTTAATTCTGGCTACGATAAATACAAATGATTCTGCAATGGTTCAAACACCAACTTGCCTCATGCCCTTCTCTGAACATTAGGTTATTCAGATTATTACAACAAGCAACAATTCCTAATCATTCCAAACAAACATCCATCCCTCCTTCACTTAGATCACTGTTTAACATCCCTTCTTTTCCAGAAATCAGTTTCTACATGGTTTCAGAATTGTAAAAGTCTTAGGTCTCTCTTAACTTTTTAGCATATAAAATTATTGTGTTTGCATGATTCTTTACCAGATTAAAACACTCACAATATTTTCAAAATCTATGATAAAGGTATTGAATACTTAAAAGTACAAAAAATATTTACAAAGTTACCTTGACTGGGCAAGGAATTTGCTGGTCTCGATCCCTGTTTATCACAGTGTCTGCTTCTAACCACCCGGATGATTTGCTCAGAAATGAAAGTGCTGAGTTCACCCTAAGGGTGCCTCATGAACTCATGAGTTATCTATAGATGGCAAATGGGTCCTATAGCACTGACAGATGTGAACTATTGAACATGCCAGCCAGCCCATAGACCTATGTCTTTATTTCTCACTTACATGTATGAACAAGTAGAGATGCAACCAGTCCAGAAACATATTTCTTTATCTGTTTTTTTACTTACATATAGGGAATGTGTCACCATAATTTTTGTCTCTGGCATTGGGCACTAACAGTTAGACAGCTACATGTAACAGATATAATAATAATAATAATAGTGAGGATTTTTATAGCGCATATTCACACTCATAGAGAGCATGCTCTTAGCGCTTAAAACGAGGAAGATATAAAGGCATACCAGCCATCCTAGAGAGAAGAGTCTATCAGTTTGTTTTGTTTGCTTTCTTTTTATCACTATCAGGACTGTGCTATCTATCTATAACAATCAAAATATATCAGATTTTATGCCACCAAATTTGCAGGAACTTTCAGGAAGACCCAATAGTTAACAGCCATATATTTTAGGACTCTGATATCTACTGTGTGATACTTAAGGAGTCTTCTTAACCGGGTACACTGCTCAAGTATCAAACTGCTGGTCTCACAGCCTCAAAGTCTTCCCAGTTGATTTTGGACAATTTGTCACACTTTAGCTAACAGAACAAGAGTTGGTATCATTTACATTTAGGCTAAACCTGCTGTCTTCAAACAAAACAAAAAAAGAATAGGAAGACCAACATGAAGAGAACTTTGTCCCATAAAAACATTCTGGCATGATATGAACAAAATTATTTGCTAGAGTAAAAAGCTATATTTAAAAAAAATTGTAAAATAAGAATAGCACCCTCCCTCAAACTTGCAACCTACATTCTGTGCTATTACTGCTTTAAATTTGTGTACTCACCAGTTCTTGACCAAATAAATTAGAGGTTTTTTTTTAACACAGCTGTTGATTTGTAAGGATTTTGCTGGCATTGGTCTGTAGAATTGTCATTCTTGACAGTAATGAACAATCATAATGGCATCTTTGACTCATTGACTTGGATTGCAAGTTTGAGAAACATTTGGGCAAACAAGTTTGGACTAAGCTTATGTTGACCAATGTTTCAGTGTCCCAAACAGTTGTCCCCAAACCAGTTTTTCTCCTGTAATCATCTAATACAACTTCATCAAACTTTGTCAACATTTGACATTTGGCCAGTGCAGAAGGCTTTTAAATGCATACATAGATCTTTGACATGTGAAATACTTTTATCAGCCTGAAATATGTACATATCTGTAAAAGTGGGTTTAATTGAAATACCAACTGTAATGTTCACTGAAAGCAGATCATATGGAAACAAAAAATGATTTCATGCAAATGGTGTATTTTCTGAGATGCTTAAATGTATATATATATACATATCAGCTGCAATTTTGTCTTTGTGCAGGAGATTAATCGCACAGACTGGATGTTTAAACTGGTAGGCAAGGAGCACTTTACTGTTGGGAAAGCCAAATGCTGCATAACTATCGATGCTGTCAGTGGATTTTCCTATGAGTACACAATAGAGGTTAATGGCAAGCCACTTAAAAAATTTAAGGAGAATCAAAGCAGAATAATGCATACATGGGTCACATTCGTCTCTGGTAATCCTACTCGCATCGTCCTAGGTATGTCACCTACATATTGCTAATATTGACATATTGTACTCCTTTTGTCAAAAACATGTCAGCTGTGTCTTTTGTAATATTGTCACAACTATAGTGCACCACACACACACACACACAGCAAAGTAATTGTGTTCTCTTTCTCATGCACAAAAAAATGCTTGTGCAGGTCTTGTGATTTTTATCACAGTTCACAACAGTGCCCCACACACACAGTTCTATAACATCAATCAGCAACTTGATTTCATTAGTTCATTCATGCATTCTTGTCTTCAAAATGAGTCAGCCAAGAGAACTATCCATATGCTGTCATTATACTAAGTTTTTGTTCATCTCAAAACACACTTGGCAGCCACACAAGCAGGATACAGGTTATTTGATTCTATAAAAACTGTTGACATTGCATTTTTTCTAAATAAAAAAACCTTCCCATGCTGAAAGGCTTGACCATTAATTCACTGGACCCAGGCTATTTACTATGCAATTCTGACTTTACTGTGTAACTACTGTTGCATTAACGTTGAGAAACCTAAGGTTGTGTTACAATTATAGCTGGACCAGGCCAGTTTACTTAAGCAACTATGCTACCTGGTGAATACTATTGTACTTATGAATGTCTTATCTCTCTGTCTCTCTATATATATATATATCTCTCTTACATGTATCTTATGAATGTCACCTAGCTATATATGTACAGTATAATCTCTTTTTGCCCCAGCTACCTTATGTCATTTTCATTTTGCATTGTCATCCATCCCTTAGCCCTAATTGGCTGCAGGAGTACCTAGTGAAATTGCCATTTTTTCAGATTTTCTGCCTATTTCTGGAATAAGCCAAACTGGAGTCCAGGTTACTTTTGTCTAAGAATTATTTCTTGTGTCTTTCTGTTCTTCTTTTGTCTGTTTCTAACTCTGTATGATCATCTTTGATGATGTGGAGATGTGTCTGTCTTGTGTCTTTCCACTGTAGACAGGAGATCGTGTTAGGATGTTTAGCATTCAGTTCTTTCCTAATTCTCTTTTGTAGATTCTATTGGTGATGATTGGTTGTAGGAGATATGGAGGATCCTCCTGTAAAATATCATCTTGCATGGTTGTATTCTCTTGTGCAAGTCTGCTGTCAGGGTCAAAACCTCACATGCTTTTAGAAAGATGGATGTAACCAGGGAGTGCAGGAACCTGATTTGGAGTGTCTTTGTCTTTATCTGAGAATCTTTATCTGAGGCAGCTAGCCCTAAATATGTGAAGTTGCTGACTGTCTCCCACTTCTCATCTTTGACTTCGATGTTCTAGATGAGGCTGTTAACATTGTTAGTCATCTGCATTGGAATCTGCATGTGGATTACTTTTAGTGATTGAAGACTGATAAATACTCATAGACATAATTCATTTTGTCCTTATGTGTATATGTATGTATGTAGCTTATTGTTGTGTACCACATTACATGTATTGTTGGAAATGTGGTCAACAAAAATGTTTTCTATTACTATTATCACTAATCTATTACTCAGAGCATAAAGGGCAATTATCACTGAAGATACTGTTTTATCACTTTGTGCAGAAAAAGACACACTGGATGTGTGGGTAAACGGGAAGAAAGTGGAGACACAAGTAAGCATCTAATTAATTGGCTCTTTCATTTAAAAGGGTGCCTATTTATGAGTGAGCTTACTTTCACTTCCCTGTGTGTGTATGTGTGTGTCAGTACAAGTCTGTACCATAAACCAGGGACATCATTGGTTGGAGGTGAGGGGTTAGGTTAGCCCTAGATGTTGGAGATGAGGGGTTGGGTTAGGTCCAGAGGTTGGGTGAGGGTTGGGGTTAATATGGGGTAGTTTAGTTGGTGGGGATGGGTAAGGGTTAGTGTTATAAGAAAGTTGGGGAGGAGCTGCAACCAAGACCAGTATTATCCTCGGTTCGCACATGTAAACATTTACACTGTTCTTAGTTTATAGGTCAATACAAAATGTTGTGTTTGTATGTGTGTGTGTGTGTGGTTGAATGTTTCAGTATGTGAACCCACACTTATATTGTACCATGATAATGCTAAATAGTATGTTTGTTTTACCAGGGAGAGTTCATAGATGACGGTACAGAAACTCACTTTGCCATAGACAGTACACACAGTGCCTACATTAAGGCCACCAGTTCAGGGTGCAAGAGAAGTGGTATCATTCATCAGCTGTTTATCAATGACACTGAGATTGAGGCAGCTACTGAGTGAAACTTTTGCCGTCATGGCTGTACAAGGTCCTCCATGTGGTAAACATGTCCATTAATAAATATGTCCATTGGTATAGAAAAAGACCATCCTATTTGTGACGTGATATCTCAGCTGCACAATATTGACAATATCCTTTGGCTGAATAATTTATATTACCCAAAGCCAGCATTTTTATGGTTGCAGAATGTTGACATATGGAGCTCAGTTGCAAGTGGTTTTTATGCATGATGAAATTTTAGACATGCCCAAGATGTGTGATAACAGAGAATATTAATAATGGCACATGGAGTTCAATTCCAACTGGTTATTAGACATGATGAAACATTAGATGTGCCCAAAATGTCAGATAAAAAAGTGCTGACTCTGACCCTTAGCAGATTGTAAACATTTCAAAAACTCCATGTCAGCAACTCCTATGATTATGTCAGTAGTCTCACAATGAAGGAAATGGCTGTCAGGCATAAGTCAGTGTTGCTGCTGTCTCACACGTCATGCCAGGAAATCCTGCAGCGTGATTTGGAGGTAGTTTGGATATGTTAGTAATGGTTCAAATGGGGAGAACTGGTGTAAATTAAATGCCTTGAATATGTCACAGAATGTTGGTTTAAGTGTAAATAATGTAATATGTCATAACATTTGAATGCTGATGCTGTTTTATGTGGTCTATACTGAATGATAATAATACATTTTATTGTGTGGATATTTTGATATTGTATTGGTTGTTTACAGTTATTCATTTTACCACATTATTAAATATGAAGTCCATGCCCAAGATGGAAGTCTAATGAACATTCAGAAACTAAAATTGTTCCCATGATGCTAAAGCGTACGATGTGAATTTAATTGTGACAGCTTCTGTGTTGATTAAATAGTTATTGGATGCCTCCACATCAAAGAAAAATGGTTGCTTTGTGGGTGTGGGGTGTGTTTGGGTGGATGGGTACACATACCAGAAACTGAGGACTTTGATGACTACTTGAGGACCTCTTTATGGCCTCTCTAAACTAGCAGTCCAACTAACTATCCAGGAAATAGAAGTTAGGGTTAGAGTTAGGCTGTGTTGCGGATCGCCCCCAGCATCGCTGGATGCACTCTCGCAACCCGCTCACACAGCCGGTACGAGCACACACCCACTCGCTTGGCCAGAGGCGGGACACGACGTACCTAATGACAATGACAATTCTTTATTAACGAGAGGTAAATAAGCGAGAAAGTGCTTCTTTTCATTCAGCCCTCGCCTCGTTTGGGAAATAATAAATAATTAAAAGAATACAAAAATAATTGGTAGTAAACATGAGATAAAACATCAAATAAGAGTGGAAGGTGAATATGTACAGGGTGATTGTTAAGAGAGAAAAAAAAAAAAGCAGATATATTTACATGGGTCTTGGAATTGGGAGGTGTTTCTAGAGGGCTCATCTAATTTTCAAGCAAATACTTAAGTAGATGGTGTCGAAAGCTGTTCAGGGAGTTCAGCTGCTTGAGATGGAGAGGGAGGCTGTTCCACAGCACGCTCCCTGAGTATTTGAGACTAGATTTATAGAGGTCTATTCTAGGGATTGGAGTATTTAGTTTTGGGGAAGTTCCAGTATAATTGGAAGAAAACAACAAAGCGAGTCTGGGGGACAGTTTACCATTTCTGTCTTTATTATTTTTTTTTATTTTCCTGTTGTTTTATTTTTTTCTTCTCTTCTGTTTTTTTTGCTGCGCAATGAGCATTCATTTGAATGGATACCTGCGCAATGTAAATCGACATCATCATCATCATTTACTGGTCAGTATTTTGTACATGAATATGCATTTATTAAATTTAAGTCTTTTTGTTAGTGTTAGGAATTAAATAGTGTAGCGGTGTGCGCGAGGTGTAAACCGGCGCCGCCATTGCTTTGTTGTGGTATTTGACCCCGGCTGACCTGTCCAGCAGCGGCCAGCGCGGCGAGGACAAAGCATATCTAGACTGTTCTAGCAGGGACCTTCATCTAGATGAAGGTCCGTGGTTCTAGTGTGTGTGAGAGCGAGTGAGACTGATGCAAGACTTAGTACCTAGATTGTTCGGTGTAGGAGAGCGCATGCGTGACGGGTAGGTGCTGGATAATTCTAGAGAACTGTGTACATGTATATATAAGCGGTGTGAGTGAGTGTCAGAGAGTGAGAGAGAGAGGAGAAGATTGCAGCAGACGGAAAGGTTGAAGCGAGCGACAGCAGTAGAGAGACTGTGTTGCCGTTAGTGTTGTTTGTCGAGTTCAGTCGAGCGTGACGTGTGTAGCTAGCGTACGTGTCGCTGAGAGGTTAGAGGTATTTGGAGAGTTGTTGTAACTGTGTTCGGACTGTGTATCGCCGGTTGCCAGCGTGTAATGCCAGAGCGGAGACATCTGCTGTAAATAAAGTACTTTGCTAAACGGCTTGGCTGTGAGGGCTGTTTCTTTGAGAGAGATTGGCACCGCGGATCGAGGACCCATAACGAGCCATTGACGGCGACGTAGGCATCTGGGTCCTATGTTACGCCGTTGATTCAAATACGGAGACAACACCACCATTTCCATCCGTAACAGTTAGGGGAAGGACAGCCAGAGAGGTGAAGTCACTCGGCTGTATTGTCGGTTTGAGTAGAACGGCTTTTATTGCTCGCCTCTGGACACTTGCTAGAGGTTTCATGGAAACTCCACTAGCGGAGTCCCAGAGGGTGGAGGTAGTCAATGACTGACTGGATATGTGGGTTGTATAGAAGAGTTTTCTTGTGTGTGGTGTAGGAAATGCTTAATTCTTGACAGCTGCTAGACTTTCTTGGAAATATTTTTGCTTGTAGCAGAGATGCGTTGTGACCATGATAAGTTAATTGTTGTCGATGGTAACACCTATGAGTTTGTGGGACTGAACTTCCGTTATTGCTTAAGCGCCAGTATGGATACTTGGGAATGGGTTGACTAGGTTGTGTCTTTTTTGTCTTGTTGTGAGGAGCATGACTTCAGTTTTCTGGGGGTTGAGGGACATGTGGTTTGATTCCGTCCACGTCTGAAGCTCGTCGGCGCTCAGCTGTATGAGGGAAGCAAGTGGTTCAATCTGTTGGTGGTGTGCGTGTATTGCGGTGTCGTCTGCAAGCATGTCACATGAATGGGATAGGTGGAGAGGAAGATCATTGATGTATATGGAGAAAAGAAGAGGTCCTAGTACTGAGCCTTGAGGGACACCAAATTTAACTTTAAGAGGATCAGACATTTGGTTGTTTACAGTGACTCTGAGTTTGATTGTCGAGAAAGGAGGTAAGGAGTTTGGTGCTCCCAGTACTTAGTTTGTACAAATCAAGTTTTCTGATGAGCAGATTGTGATTTATAACATCAAAGGCTTTGGCAAAGTCAACAAATAAGGCAGCAGAAAAATGATTATCATTGTTATTTACCCATTGTTCCACCATGGATGTTAGTGTGTGTGGCAAGAGTGACGGGGCCTAAAACCAGATTGGTTTGGGTGGATAAGCTCATGCCTTATAAGGTGTTCTTGTAGTTGCTTGTGGATGTATTTTTCTAGGGGTTTTGAGAGAGGTGATAAGACTGAGATTGGGCGATAATTTGTAGGGTAACCTGTATCACCTGATTTGTGTATAGGGATTATTTTTGCTTTTTAAGGTGTGTTGGAAAATAAGATTTATCAATACAGAGGTTGTACAGGTAGGTCAGAGTTTCAGCAATGGCCGGTGCTGAGAGCTTTAGAATTTTATTGTCGATGTTGTCAGGCCCTCTGGTGTTAGTATCTTTGAGTTGGGTAAGTGCTTGATATACTTCCAATACACTCAGCGGGGGAATGCAAAGAGAGGTATTAATTTGTTTAGAGTTACAGAAGCTTTGTAATCTGTCTAGTTTGTTTTCTTGTGACTTGTCGTTTGAAACTACCCTAGTAGCAATTCCTGCAAAATGTGCGTTCAGTTCGTCAGGGGGAATTGTAATCGTGGTAAAGGTTTGTCTAGACTTGTTCGTTAATTGATTGATGGCTTTCCAGATCAGTTTAGTGTTCTTCTTGCATTCTATGAGTTTGCTGAAGTAGTTTTTCATCTTGCATCGTTTCATAGCGGTGACAACGTTTCGTTGTTTTTTGAACTCTGTTTCTTGGCCTTTCTTTGTAAGGGTGTCTCTGACATTAGTAGCCGACTGGAGTTCCGAGTAGAACCAAGCGGGCTTGATGTTGTGTTTAGCACGTTTGGTTCGTAGCGGTACATGTTACTGTAAATTAGTAGAGAGTGGTTGTGCCAGTAGGCGATGGCGTCCTCTGGGTCAGTAATATCATATTTTGTTTAGGGGGGAGTTGTACAGGTCAGCTACAAATTTAGATTCCACAAAGTTTTTGAAGGAGCGATAGGTGATTGTTTTGTGTGAACTTCTGTGAATTTTGGTTCCATTTTTGCACCACGTCAGGCAGACAGGGAAGTGGTCGCTACAGTCTGTCGGGGGCACACAGACTTCTAGGATGTTGCGTTGGTTACTGACGTAGATGTGGTCAATGAGTGTTTGTGAGGTGATAGTCAATCGTGTTGGGGTGGTTACTAGTTGGGTGAGGTTTGATAGACTAATCTTTTCGATCCATTGTTTATTCGGTTTCAGGAGGTCAATGTTGAAGTCCCCTAGTAGCATGTATTCTTTAGATTCAAGGAGCACGGCATCTAACATGGCGCTGAAGTGGTCTGTCCATTCGGCCCGTTCGTTTGGGTTCCTATAAATAAATCCGACAAGAATTGGAGCCGTATTCTTTAGTTTTATTTCTAGCCAGATTGACTCTACGTTGGAGTTTTCGAGGTGATGCAGGCGCTTAGTGTTGAGTGAGGTGCTGATGTAGGTCACTAAACCAATTTCAAGTTTACGGTCTGGATGCCGACGTTCTAGTGTGTACCCGGGGTAGAGATATCGTTGTGTGATACAAGTTCCGTTACCTGGGCTTCGGACAGGGCAAAGATGTGGAAGGGGGTTCCAGAGTTGAACATGGGTGTTTCTACCTCGGGTATTTTGTTAAGGGCATTAGTGTTTAAGTGACCTATGCGAAGCCAATCTTTAGTAGGTCACTTTTTGTGAGATCCGAGTCATCAGGTAACTTAGGTAGAACTAGGATTTGGAACGGGTGGGTGGTAGGAATTAACGGCGTGACAGAACTAATATACACGTATATATGTAAATAAACCCAGTTACCTAGGCGTGCGTGCGCTATGAGAAAAGCAACGAGCAGAATTCTCGTGTACATTAATAGGTATTAAAATAAGTTGCAGGTTGCAGTTGGGGTATGAGACAGCTTTGTACAGCACGAGCTGTGTTGCGTGTGAGGCTGATTAATTCTTCCCGCTCCTGGCGACCGGTGTTGGAGTTTCACGTGCGTTCCAAGGATCATCGACGACATGGATGTCGGCCGAAGTACGTAGCTGCATCCCGGTAGTGACATCGGCTTATCGCCAGCAGGGTTGGGTTAGTCAACATTCTTGTAGTGATTCACGGACTGGGTATATGTGTATATGTGTTTACTGTGCGGACACGAATGTGTTCTGCTAATACTAGTTTGGACACACGTCACCTCTTGGATCTGTCCGACCTGTAAGTACGACACGCGGCACCCTGCGCCAGGTACTTTATGTTCACTTAGAGAACATTAAAGGTCTTTCTGAGGATTCATGAAGCAATCTGTGGATTTGCATTGAACACCATAACAAGATATTAAGTGTGTATTTTGATGTATGTATTTTGATGTATTCCCTAGCTATACCCGCGTCGCCTGGAATGTTGTTCAGGTAAATGTAGTAGTAGTGACATTGACTGGTCACAATGTTGGTGGATCAGTGTTTGTGTCTGTCGTGTAAAGTTCGTGACCCGGTAACCCGATGTCGAGGGTCGATTTGCGATTTGTGTTTATTGCGTGGTGTTGTGAAGTCTTGAGCCCACAACAACCGACAAATACCTGATGTGGGCAGCCCCAGACAATCATTTTGTTTTGTGTAGAAAGAACGCGCAGTTGTCAGGTGTGTGTGTGTGTGTGTGTGTTGTTGTTGTTGAACCATTCGTGACGTGCCAACTTGATAAAATGACGTCAACTGTGAGATAATCAGCGATGACGTGTCTACCTGTACCGGTTGCCACAGGTAACCGATAGGCAGGACGAGGTGTCGTCGTTCATTAGCGATCAAGATAACATGTTCATGAAGCTGAAGACGGAAGGTTGTTTACTGGATGTGCCTCTAAAAGAGCAGGAGTAAACTGGTGCAGCCATGGTCGACGAGGAGGAGAAAGAGGAGGTGGAGGACAAAGTAGTCGTCTGCTCACAAGCAGCCATGTTCTATCGTACCCATCAGTACGACCGAGCTCTCACTCGCTACACAAAGGTGAGACACACCCACATATTTACAGCTATTTTATTTCTGCTCAAGTCAGCACACACACACGCACGCAATACACACACGCGCACACACGCACGCACACATGCACACACATACGCGCACGCACACATGCACACGCACACACATACGCGCATGCACACGCACACACATACGCGCACGCACACATGTACACGCACATACATACACGCACATCCACACGCAAGCACATACATGTTGACGAGTTGGTTGCTTGGTGCTTAATTCTGAACCAGCAAGGAAGGCTACAACAGAGCGAGAAAGAGTTGCAGCCTGTGATCCCCAAGAAACAACAGTAACTTAGAAAACCAGCTACACATTATCATAAAGGCAAGAGAACTAACATGAACTGAAAAAGAAAAAAGATGGAAAAGCTGAAGTGACTGACCTAAAAAGATCTCAAAAGAGGTCGTTTAAAAAAGCGCACTTTCACGTGCTATCATGTAGATTCTCGCTGGTATGCAAAGGATGCAGACGGAAAATGCAAGAGCGCATGGCAGAAGGATGTCTCAATGGAGGACACCAACAGATAACCTCGCGCAGAACTGTAAAACGGTAAAGAAGGGAACCGGTCGATTCGACCATTTGTTGATTCGAGCACGGCACGATCAATTCGACCACAGACCGAAGTTAATTCAGTCACAACCAAAGCCAGAAGTCTAGTCGACCATGACCGCAGCCCATAGTGTGTGTGAGTGAGAGAGAGAGAAAGAGAGGGTCCAAGTCAATATAAATCAGAGTTTTCTACATATTCTGAGATCTTTGCATTTTTTTCACTTTACGGGTTTATTTAAAAAAAACCTGCGTGCCATGCCAATCACTCTGCTGTTAAGTAAATGAAACTAAGCAAGTAATCGTTTCTTTCTCACTCATAAATAGGTTACTTCTAACAGCTTTTATTTTTCATGCGATGACAATGGTGGGTGACCTACGGATGTCAAGTCACTAATCTGTAGAGAAAAAAGTCGTTTCGTTTACACACGACGAACGAATGTGTTATTACACTGAACAGTAACTTCTGGGTCGCAAGATGGGGACAATCAAGCATCTTCATCTTCAGAGTGATAAGGCTGTGTCTAGACCTCATGAATATCGTTTTGCCCATGAAATCATATTTATAAACCGGTGGCAAAGAAACTCTGGAGTAAAGTAACAAGGCAAAAAGAGAAATATCCTGGGGTCTACACATTACTTAGTAGTGAAGGAGAATAAGGGTCACCTTTTCTGAGCTATGAAAGACCCATCAAACCAAGGGCACAGAGAGTGGACAAGATTATGCAACCCTCAGCCCCACCCTGACGATGAAAGACACACGAAACTAATGTTACAGAGAGCGGTCAAGGAGGTGTGGACAAAAGACGAAGTGCATCCACCATCTGTTTAATATCCACTATGGCGACTGTACATGCCCCAGGGGCTACAATCGAAGCAAAGAAAGTAGTGTCGGAGATATAAGGCAGTGGGACGCGGAGAAAGAAGATTCAGAATGGGAAGACGGGAGACAGAATTTACATATCCTCTTGTCAGGGTTAGGGGTTAACCCTAACCCAATTCCCGCTTGTCCTTGTCTACCTTCTGGAGCCCATCAGGGACTTCAACGTTCAGAATCACAATCTTCCTTGACAGGGTTCTATCTGCACAGCGAATGCAAGGAGTGTAACAGGGGTAAAAGGTCAACGGAGACCGTAATTCCTAACTTCAAACTCAAGACAGGAAAAAGATTTGTAAAGGCAAAAGACAAAAAGGAAAACCATTAGTAACACTGGGTAGGAGTTTGATAAGCAAGTAATCATGGCGGAAGTATCGGGGAGACAGGAAAAAAGGAAAGCAGAAGAGAAAGTGGCGGGCAGCTCAGTCACCCAGTCAAAGAAAGGGTTATTGTTCACCGGGGCACCGACCGTGTTGTTAAATATATATATATATATAAAACAATGGACAGCAAACATGATTCTACACAGCCTTCATTAATGTATGTATTTAATGACATTATTTGTTTTCTTCCAACAAAATATACTTTCCTTATTCATCATCTAGAAGCAGAAAGTGTGGAGTATTACAAAGTGCTTTGCGAGTTCTGAAGAGCAGGTAACCACTCCTTACTGAAATAGACCTATGGCTAGGTGACAAGGTTGCATTCTCATCCAGACAACACGAATTTGAGCTGACATCACCTATGTCTTCAAAATTCATAAAAGTGATAACCGAGAAAAAAGTCGATATCGTGTGTGTCCATCACTGGCCTGAACGCAGGCAAGGCATTATTGTCTCATGGACAGATGATGTTCTCAGAGTCCTTTGATGAATTGCCTGCCACTCTTGCTGAAAAAATTGGTACAGCTGGTCACCCCTTTCTCTTATGCTTTTCTTGTTTTCTCCCTCACTTGCCCTTTCACCTGTACTCTTTTTCTAATTAACCTTGTCCCTGTGACACTACTGTTAGTCTTTTCTATCTTCTGTCTGCACCAGTCTTTCCCTGTCTTCTTCTCCAATCATGCCTTTCTTTTAATGCAGCTTTTTTCTCTGTGGCCTCCTTTAGGCCCCTTGGGTTTCCCGTGCAGGGCGACCCGTGTCGGGGGAGGATGGGATCCTGGAGGTTGAGGTCCCTGATTGCTTGCGGCCCACTATACCAACACACCTCTTTGGCCCGGACTTCTCCTAGACAGGAGGTTGGTGTGGCCCACACCAATCAAGCGGCTGGTCGTGCAGTGCCCTAGCTTTGCTAGAAGGCTGCGGCCGGGGTCAATCTGGTCTTCGCACTCTGTAGGCCAGAGTATATTCCTTCTGTATCCCTGGTGCGACCCTGCTGGAAATGCCCTAAGTGGTACCGCTCTGTCGCATCCCCTTGTTGGACTCCGTGGTGGGTGGGGAGCAGAAGGAACGAATCACATAGCTTTCATTATGGCAATAACAACAACAACAAAAAACCCCTAGGGAAACGCCTACGTGAGAGAGAATCTTCTGATAGTGAGAGTGAGGTGAGAGAAAGCGTGAGGAAGAGTGTTGTAGGGGCCTAGCCCCGTTTACTTGTCGTCGAAGGTGCAGAGCCGGCCAAGCCACTCTCGTCCCTCTCCCCTTTTGCGATCGCAAAAGGTTTCAAAAATATTTCGTCTGGTTTCTCCTTTATCAAGCGATTGCGCACCGGACAATTTCTCGTTCAGTGTTCCAGTCAAAAGTCTTCAGAGGCCCTTCGCTGATGGGACGGAAAACAGTTCGTGGACCGCCCCATAAAGGTCACACCACACAGATCCCTCAACTCTTCGAAGGGGGTCATTCGATGCCCTGGCCTTGCTGGGATGATAGTATCAGCAGACTGTAAATCTATCCTCTCGGCCTAGGTTCAGTCCTTGTGGCAACGCCACTGGGACACTCTGGGCCAAAATAAGTTACATGCCACCCTTCCCTCTCTTTCAGACCGCCTGCCTTCATGCCTTCCTGTGCGGCGGGAGGAGGTAGTTCTTTCCAGACTAAGACTTGGACACACCTTTGCCACGCAGTCGCACCTTTTACGAAGTGAACCACCGCCAGTCTGTCCTTGGTGTCAAGGAACTTGTAATGTTGTACATGTTTTAATTACTTGTCCTGGACTCCAGAGTATCCGCCGGCAGTTTTTTACTGCAGGCTCTTTGTTTTCTTTGTTTAGGTCCGTCCCATCGGCAGCTACTTTTACCTTTTTAAGGCGGATAGGGCTTTATCATAAGATTTAAGCTTTGTATGCCCTGATAGTTTCTGGATTTGGTTTGTTGGTGGCCTTTTTGGGACACAATACTCCTTTTACATGTTCCCGCCTCTCAGGTGTGTTTTCTGCTTTTTATGTGGGTTTTTATTTTTTACGATGTCATATTTATATCACTTAGGTTTTTTTGGTTCCAAGACATTTTAGAATGAGATTACCTTTTCTCGCCATGATATAGCCTTAGTTGCTGGCACGGCGTTAAACAAAAACAATCACCCATCGTGGAAGGACCTAGCAAAGCGAGACTCATCGGTGTAGATGACTGCAACTGACTGTTGCCTTGTCCATGCCTGATGGAATTGTGCTCATGCAAGACAAACAGCGTGGTGTGCAGGTGGCAGGACAGGCCGGACAGTGGGTCACCATGACCAAAGGGTGCTCACCCTGAGCCGGTTGTGAACCGTCTGGTCAGAGACAAGTTACGTTGCTGCTTGCAGCTGTTCCCCGAATATGCTTCACATGGCTGTTCTCTGTCTTAAAACCAACAGAACAATGAACCTGTGCTGCTGTCTGGTAGTTGACCGCGGGCGTCCGGGGTGTCTTCGCTTTGCAACACTTTAATAATAACAATAAATGAAGATGTTTATAGCGCATATTCACACTCATAGAGAGCATGCTCTTAACGCTTAACACGAGGAAGGGACATGGACTACTTGGATAGAACACGACGGGCGGAAGAATCAACAACAGTACTGACGACATACAGAAAACAAAGATAGAAAACACAAAAGGCATCAAAAAGCAGGAACACAGAAAATAGGGATTCTGCAGAGAAAGATGGGGAGAAAGGTAACGAGAGCGGAAAGGGGCAGGGTAAGAAGGACGAGCATTGTGTGGACTGTGTTAGGAGTAATACTCAAGGAAGAGGTGCGTTTTCAAAGCAGAATTGAAGGATTCAATTGTAGGAAGGTGGCGGATATGGATATGGATATGTAACGGCCTTGTAGAGTTGAGTGAGCAGCTCCCAATCGACGGCCACCTACGCTGTTCTGTAGCCATGCAATGACCCTCCCTTGATCGACTCTACTTAATGGTCGTCTCTGAGGCATAATTAAAAAGGCGCTAGAAATCGGCAAGAAATCCTCTCAAGGCGCTAAAATTGCTGAGTTGTGTTGAAAATGGAGAGGGCTTGCACGTGCTCTGCATATTTTCTACTGTTACGTTCTGCCTTGTCATATACATATGTTGCAGTTGCACGCATTTTTTGTGGATTTAGTGACCTTTTACTCGACTGTTGTGCTAAGAACGCACAAGACCAAATGGATTGTCATCAAATTCCCGTTGACTGTTCACCCACACAGCAAATTCACTAAAAGAGATTTTGAAGGACTTGCTCACTGTTGGTACAAACACGATCGATAAAGATGTAGAAAATATGAAGGTGGCCTTTCCATTGTTTTAAGCAATATATATGACACTGTGACAAAAGTTCGTCCCCTAAAATGGGCCATGGGAGGTAAAATTAATCTGTACTATTGTTAGGTCCGTCAAAGCAATAACTTTTTCCGACCAGTTGTCGAAGTAGAAACATCCAACCACTCACACAAGTTCACGTAGCCACAGTGAGCAAGCTGACTATCAGTCGAAAATGAGGGAATGTGCATTTATCCTGGCGGCCATCTTGCTATGACGCCTGTCACCACCCAACACTTACCACACCGTCTGGAACAGGCCATTGTTCGTGTGAAGGACTGCACGACGTCATGTGACATCACGTTGTCCAGGTTACGCGCGTGGAAAATGTTGACACGGAATTTACGGAAAAGAGTTTTTTTACGATGACGATGAACGATGACGCCTGTGACCTTTAATAATAATTCTTTTTATTCGCCAAGTGACATAGCACGAGGAACTTGACTTGATAATGGCCACATGTTACCAACAATAGCTCTCCCATACACACAGATATACGCACAGTAGACCCACTCCCATTCACACAATCACTCTCTTGCGTTCACTAGGTATGCCAGTGGTTGCGAGCGAGCAGTCCCACAGTCTCTTGCAAGAGTGAGAATATATGCCTGACTACACACTGATCCCAAAGCCCCAGGGGGCATGTTGATCAATCGGGTCTGGCTCGGGCTACAACGGAGTTAAGTGAGGAAACAGCCTTGGCAAAGAAGCTGTTTCTCAAGCGAGATGATCTGGCCTGAAACTGACGATATCTAAGTCCAGAGGCCATGCGGCAGAAAAGGCCATTTGCCGGGTGAGAAATGTCCGCCACAATCTCACGCGCCCTGCCTAAGCAGCGCTGGGCGTAGACTGTGCCCACCGATGGTAGCCTATGGCCTACAACGCGGCTAGCTGCACGTACTACCCGGTCAAGTAGGTCCTTCTGTTTCTGGGTGGCGCTGCCATACCAGACAGTAAAAGAGAATGACAGTACACTCTCAACCACCGCCGGGTAGAATTGGACAAGAATTGCCCTCCTCAGGCCGAACTTTTTCAGCTGACGCAAAAAGAAAAGTCGTTTCTGGGCCTTTTTGGTGATGGCTACTACATTATTTTGCCAGCTAAGGTCATTGGAGATGGTGGACAATGTCTTTCAGTTTCCAGACAAATGTAGATATTGCTGTAAATCTGTTGGTGTTTCTGAGATTCTTGGCATCTATTTAATAAAATTAGTTTGAGGACAGCCATTTGTTACACATTAATTTCGTCGTCTGTTAGACAAAACTTCGTGGTGTGAGTAGAATTTACGTCAAACATGACGTCACCTCCATCGGCCATTGTTGTAGTCGTCAGAAATGACGCAATGCACGCATTAAAAGACACAAAACATGTAAACAACAACACACAGGAGGCCAGTATCAACATATGTATCTCATCAAACCTTTCTTCGTCCATTAATATCGTTTTAGGTTCAGCCCAGAAAAAAGAAAGAAGTTGTAAGCAATCAAAGTCCGACTGTATGCCAGAGGCGAACTTTTGTACTGAAAACGCACCTCTTCCTTGAGCATTTCTCCTAACACAGTCCGCACAATGCTCGTCCTTAACCCCGCCCCCTTCCCTCTTGCTACTTTACCCATCTTTCTCGCAGAATCACTATATTTTTCTGTTCCTGTTACTTGATGCCTTTTGTTTTCTGTTTCGTCAGTCCTGTCGTTTTCTTTCGTCCCCTTTGTTCTGTGTCTACTTAGTCCACGTCTCTTCCTCGTTTTAAGCGCTAAGAGCATGCTCTCTATGAGTGTGAATATGCGCTATAAAAATCTTCACTATTATTATTATTATTATTTTGTCACAGTGTCATATATATATATATATATACTCGAAATATTAATCCCAGCACTGGCAAAAAACTTAAAAGGTTATTAACAGTTCATTAATATTGAGTGATGCCACAGGCCAACTAACGTCTGTCATATTTGAGTACCTCCACTCTCTTGTGTTTCTTCTCTTGTAGACAAAATCCATCACTCAGGACTGGAACGCAGACAAAGTTCAAATGTTCTTACCTGCAGGCTCGAAGCTTTCTCCTCCTTAAGTCCCTGTAGACTAGTAGGTCACAAACACAGTCGTAGATTAGGAGTTCATACGAGGTGACAGGTACATTCATAGACTAGGAACATACGAGCTCGTACGAATTGGACAGGTATAGACTAGGAGCTCATACGAGGTGACAGGTGCACTCGTAGACTAGGAACATACGAGGTGACAAGTACACTCATAGACTAGGAACATACGAGGTGACAGGTACACTCATAGACTAGGAACATACGAGGTGACAAGTACACTCATAGACTAGGAACATACGAGGTGACAAGTACACTCATAGACTAGGAACATACGAGGTGACAAGTACACTCATAGACTAGGAACAAAGGAGGTGACCGGTACAATCATAGACTAGGAACATACGAGGTGACAGGCACACTCATAGACTAGGAACATACGAGGTGACAAGTACACTCATAGACTAGGAACATACGAGGTGACAGGCACACTCATAGACTAGGAACATACGAGGTGACAAGTACACTCATAGACTAGGAACATACGAGGTGACAGGTACACTCATAGACTAGGAACATACGAGGTGACAAGTACACTCATAGACTAGGAACATACGAGGTGACAAGTACACTCATAGACTAGGAACATACGAGGTGACAGGTACACTCATAGACTAGGAACATACGAGGTGACAGGTACACTCATAGACTAGGAACATACGAGGTGACAAGTACACTCATAGACTAGGAACATACGAGGTGACAAGTACACTCATAGACTAGGAACATACGAGGTGACAGGCACACTCATAGACTAGGAACATACGAGGTGACAAGTACACTCATAGACTAGGGACATACGGGGTGACAGGTACACTCATAGACTAGGAACATACGAGGTGACAAGTACACTCATAGACTAGGAACATACGAGGTGACAAGTACACTCATAGACTAGGAACATACGAAGTGACAGGTACACTCAAAGACTAGGAACATACGAGGTGACAAGTACACTCATAGACTAGGAACATACGAGGTGACAGGTACACTCATAGACTAGGAACATAAGAGGTGACAAGTACACTCATAGACTAGGAACATACGAGGTGACAAGTACACTCATAGACTAGGAACATACGAGGTGACAAGTACACTCATAGACTAGGAACATACGAGGTGACAAGTACACTCATAGACTAGGAACATACGAGGTGACAAGTACACTCATAGACTAGGAACATACGAGGTGACAGGTACACTCATAGACTAGGAACATACGAGGTGACAAGTACACTCATAGACTAGGAACATACGAGGTGACAGGTACACTCATAGACTAGGAACATACGAGGTGACAAGTACACTCATAGACTAGGAACATACGAGGTGACAGGTACACTCGTAGACTAGGAGCTCGTACGAATCGACAGGTATAGACTAGGATCTCATACGAGGTGACAGGTATACTCATAGACTAGGAGCTTAGACAAGGTGACAGGTACACTCGAAGACTAAGAACTTACACAAGGTGACAGGTACACTCATAGACTAGGAGCTTAGACAAGGTGACAAGTACACTCGTAGACTAGGAACATACGAGGTGACATGTACATTCATAGACTAGGAGCTCGTACGAATCGACAGGTATAGACTAGGATCTCATACGAGGTGACAGGTATACTCATAGACTAGGAGCTTAGACAAGGTGACAGGTACACTCGAAGACTAAGAGCTTACACAAGGTGACAGGTACACTCATAGACTAGGAGCTTAGACAAGGTGACAAGTACACTCGTAGACTAGGAACATACGAGGTGACATGTACATTCATAGACTAGGAGCTCGTACGAATCGACAGGTATAGACTAGGATCTCATACGAGGTGACAGGTATACTCATAGACTAGGAGCTTAGACAAGGTGACAGGTACACTCGAAGACTAAGAGCTTACACAAGGTGACAGGTACACTCGTAGACTAGGAGCTCATGCGAGGTGACAGGTACACTCGTAGACTATGAGCTCATGCGAGGCGACAGGTACACTCGTAGACTAGGAGCTCATGCGAGGTGACAGGTACACTCGAAGACTAGGAGCTCATGCGAGGTGACAGGTACACTCGAAGACTAGGAGCTCATATATAACAGCTCAACGAGTACAGTTTTGCTTAACAACCAAATAGGAGCTTACTTTCGTACCACAGTAGGGGTACGTCAAGGATGTCCCCTATCACCCGTGTTGTTTAATATATTCTTGGAGAACATCATGCTTGAAGCTCTTCATGACCACCATACCTCCATTTCAATCGGTGGAAGACCAATCTGCAACCTACGCTTTGCAGATGATATAGATCTGTTAGCAGGTACAAACAAGGAACTGCAAGACCTCACTAACAGACTGACAGACAGCTCAAACGCATATGGAATGGAGACAAGCACAGAAAAGAGCAAAGTTATGATCAATGGCAACGGCAAAGCAGAGATCTATATGAACGGGGTACAGCTCGAAGAAGTAAGCAGCTTCAAGTACTTGGGAGCCACTCTCTCCAAGGACGGCAGCTCCACGCAAGATATCCGCATCAGGATCGCAACAGCAACAGCAGCAATGGCTAGGCTAGATAGGATCTGGCATAGCCACAAGATAAGGTTCACTACCAAGTACAGGCTATACAAATCCCTGGTAGTGCCGATCCTGCTCTACGGATGCGACACGTGGACTCTACTCGCCGAAACAGAAAGGAGAATCCAGGCATTCGAGCACAAGTGTCTGAGGAGGCTGCTCCGGATCTCATACAAAGAACACAAAACCAACGACTTTGTAAGAAACAAGATTGCCACACTGGTAGGACACCAGGAACCTCTACTATCAACAGTCAAGCGACGTAAGCTGGTCTTCTTTGGCCATGTAACCCGGCACGACACCTTGTCGAAGACTATCCTTCAAGGCACCTTGGAGGGTAGCCGACGCCGCGGTGGTCAGAGAAAGAACTGGCTTACGAACGTCAAAGACTGGACTGGTCGTCCTGTACAGGACCTGCTGACTATTGCCCAAAACAGGCAAGAGTGGCGGGCCCTATCAGCTGCCGCGTCTATCCATGTGCTCCCCCCAACGCCAGGTGCCAGGCAAGGGACGACTGACTGACTGACTGACTGACTGACTGACTGACTGACTGACTAGGAGCTCATGCGAAGTGACAGGTACACTCGAAGACTAGGAGCTCATGCGAGGTGACAGGTACACTCGAAGACTAGGAGCTTACACAAGGTGACAGGGACACTCGTAGACTAGAAGCTTACACAAGGTGACAGGTACACTCGTAGACTATATAGGAGCTCATGCGAGGTGACAGGTACACTCTTTCGTGAAGTCTGCCACCGATCGAAGAATTCACCCATGATAGATGGACGCTACTGCCCCCGGGGTGACGGTCTCGTGCCTTTGTCCACGACGCAAACCTGTCGTGGAAGGATGCTGCTGTCTCTACACTCGCCCCCGGTTCTCTCATGCTACCAACAGCGCGACCCCGGCAAGTCTGGTCAGCCCGTTGCTCCGTCTTGGACACGCTATTATGGTTCTCGCACACGTCTTTCACTTGTCTCGACAAAGGGTCGGATGTGGTCCCAGCGTGACGAGCGTTCATCTAGGAAATCTGACCATGAAGCTGCGCACCGATTTCTATATACTGTGTGTGTATATATATATGCTAACCGGCATTTCTGAAACCTGGGTGAATATCGGTCAGAATGCACGGAACGAACAGGAGCTGTAGGAGAAAGTACGTGCACACAATTCTTCGCGCCTGTGTATTTCATTAGTGAACCACAATGAGCAACACTCGGACTGTAGCAGACGAACGGGAACTTTTAAAAAAACTACCTGCACACTGTTCTACGTTCAGGGCTGTTTCTGGTGAGTTAACTGTCTATCGTACCTGGTGATTCATCGCCGTGACAGTGAAATAATGCAAGTAAAGATAGGAAGCAGTCAAGAATTGGTCTCTAACACTTGCCTCCCAAAGACCGAAATACTACGACACTATCCCCTTCACCCACTAGCCAACATCTGTTTATTTTGAAAAGAACAGTGGAGGTAACAGTTGTTCATAAAAAATATGAGCAAGTCTAAAATTTACGGTAATGTAGGATAGTAATGATAAATTTTTTAAAAATAAAAATAAAAATTATTACAGGCACTGGAACTAATTCCCAATGACAAGAAATGTCTTCTGGCCCGCTCCAGATGCTACCTGGCGTTAGGAGATGCAAAGAAAGCTCTTGAAGATGCTACGAGCTGTTTGGACCAGGATAAGACATACCACAAGGTACAGTAGCCTTGTTACACAGCATGCCTCTCTCTCTCTCTTATAGCTGAGTTGTCTACAAACTTTATTTTATCTCTTCTAGTGCTTCTCTTTACTTCCTTGTCTTTCTGAGAACATTCTTTCACCAACTTATCTTGTAGGTGTTGAGACTTTGTGTTAAGTATTCAGTCAGTCAGTCGTCCCTTGCCTGGCACCTGGCGTTGGGGAGATCACATGGATAGACGCGGCAGCTGACAGGCCCGCCACTCTTGTCTATTGTGATGATAGTCAGCAGGTCCTGTACAGGACGACCAGTCCAGTCTTTGATGTTCGTAAGTCAGTTCTTTCTCTGACCACCGCGGTGTCGGCCACCTTCAAAGGTGCCTTGAGGGACAATCTGCGACAAGGTGTCATGCCGGGTCATCCGTAGAGCAGGATCGGCACTACCAGGGATTTGTACAGCCTGTACTTGGTAGTGAACCTTATCTTGTGGCTATGTCAGATCCTATCTAGCCTAGCCATGGCCGCTGTTGCTGTTGCGATCCTGATGTGGATATCTGGCGTGGAGCTGCCGTCCTTGGAGAGGGTGGCTCCCAAGTACTTGAAGCTGCTGACTTCTTCGAGCCTTACCCCGTTCATAAAGATCTCTGCTTTGCCATTGATCATAACTTTGCTCTGTTCAGTGCTGGTCTCCATTCCATATGCGTTTGAGCTGTCTGTCAGTCTGATGGTGAGGTCTTGCAGTTCCTTGTTTGTACCTGCTAACAGATCGATATAATCTGCAAAGCGTAGGTTGCAGATCGGTCTTCCACCGATTGAAATGGAAGCTTGATGGTCGTGAAGAGCTTCGAGCAGGATGTTCTCCAAGAATATTAAACAGCACTGGTGATAGAGGACATCCTTGACGTACCCCTACTGTGGTGCGAAAGTAAGCTCCTATTTGGTTGTTCATCAGTACTGTACTCGTTGAGCTGTTATACAGCGCTTCAGTGACTTGGACGAGGCCTTCTTCGATGTTGAATTTTCACATCACAAGCCATAGCCCCTCACTCCAGACTCTATCAAATGCCTTTTTAATATGTTAAGTAACTGGTGTCTTATTTCTTTCCGCTCAATTGTTTCCATATTTCTAACGAGATCAGGTCTATTTGACTGCTTGGTTACAGTTAGCGATTGTCATTTGGGTATTCAGCTCTATGCTGCTGTTTTTCTGTAGCCGATGTTCTCAATAGCCACTTCTTTCATTGCTCGGTTAAAAAATAGTGATTTCATTTGGGTACCAAACGTTAGCAAACTGAACTTATTTTTCTTCTCCATGACAAACGTCCGTTGAACTGATCTACGTCCAAGGGTGGTGTCACGATTTTGACCTCTTTCTGTGCACGTGAAATAGTGTCTTGAACCGAGATTTGCCCAGTCATTAGAAACAAAATGTGCACCCACTAGTCTCTTAGCTGTCTTTAATTGTTTTTAGTATTAAGCACTTTATTTATTCTCTATAAAATGTGCTTTTGGTATGTATTTTGGAGAATCTAGAACGAATTAATTGATTTTATATAGATTTATAATCATATGGAAATAATTGCCTCAGTGTTGGATTTCTCCGCGTTTTTGTTTTCGCACGGATTATCGACCAGGTCGTCAAAGTGCCCGATGCCGAAGCTGCCTGGCATTTTCCTCTTGCAGGTGTTAGGACAGAGAGGGGTTAACAATATATCAGCCTGTGGTCTTAGTAGCATTACCACTGGTTCGAGACTTGGAGGCCCACAACTAAGACCACAGGCTGATATATTGTTAACCCCTCTCTGTCCTAACACCTGCAAGTCTACGATATATCTCTAACCCCACTCTGTCCTAACATCTGCAAGTCTAGAACCGACAGTAATGTTACTGTTAGTAGGACCCCAGGCTGATATATCTCTAACCTCACTTTGTCCTAACATCTGCAAGTCTAGAACCAGCAGTAATGTTAGTAGGACCCCAGGCTGATATATCACTAACCCCACTACGTTAAAATCAATACATACTCAAATAAAAGAATAACACAAAATTACTCAAACAAAATTATAAAAAAAATGTGTAAATACACATGACAACTTTTTAAATTTGTTGTGGGTGTTACACTAGGACCCCAGGCTGATATATCGCTAACCCCACTCTGTCCTAACATCTGCAAGTCTAGAACCATCAGTAATGTTACTGTTACTAGGACCCCACTCCCCAGGCTGATATATCGCTAACCCCACTCTGTCCTAACGCCTCGCTGTCCCCATCAAAAGTGAAGATTACGTCCACTTTCTCGTTGGGGATTAGAGCCTGGGACAGCCATTGCAGTCCCCTCTATCTTGCTGTCTGATTTTCCCCAAACGTTGAAGGAGTCAAGTACCCATTCAACAGGTGGGTCAACTGGGGGTAGCTGCATGTGTCACATGGATATCAGACTGACACACTGTGCACACCTGTAGCTCGGACGCGTGCCCTAACCACTAGTTTCTCCGCTTATTTGGGAACCTGTCTATGTTTCTGATGAGTGTCACTTTGCGACACTCTTCCACGGACAGGGAGGGAGAGAACGTGCAGACCAGTCTGTTTCTAACCACAGCCTCTTTTGACTCTTTGTCATGTAGAAATGTTGCGTCCAAGGATTACGCCAAGGTTCTTGTGAAAGTGTTCCTCCCAAGGAGTAATGACTAAAGATATTGCGCGTATAGCCCACGTGACTAAGGCCATTCACAGTGCTTCAATGTATGTATGAGACGGTGTTTATTCTGCATGTTTTCTATGTGACTATATGAAGCTTCTTAAACTCGTGTTCTATAAATGTAAATATATTGACAAATATAACTGTATGTGATGCAGGGTATATTTCAAAAGGCAGAGGCCCTCTACCATCAAGGCGAATTTGAAAAAGCACTTGTATTATATCATCGTGGCTGCAAGCTTCGCCCTACCTTTCCGGAGTTTCGACTGGGAGTTCACAAAACTCAGGAGGCTATTAACAACTGTGTGGACAGTTAGTACATATCTTTACACATTACTAAAATCTTTGTGGGTAGTTATATAACTTGGCGGTCCTGCACAGGCTGGAATGCGATTACAGTGCTTGAAAACAACCTTTCTTCTCCTAGCCAGACAGGCTGGTAAAGGTCCCCACAACCTAAAGCTGTTGACCTCCTCGAGCTGTAATCCTTTCGTGTAAATCTGTAAATCCATTGGTGTTAACGATGACTTTACTCTTATTACATCTGGTCTCCATTCCACATGCACTGGCACTGTCAGTCTGTTGGTAAAGTCATGCAGTTCACTGTTGGTATTTGCCATCAAGTTGATGTCGCCTGCCAGTGAAGAGAATAATCCCATGTCAAGTATTCGTAATCTCTCTCTTTCTCTCTCGCTGCATACATCTCTCTCCCAGCAAAACTATGACTATTGGGAGGAACAGTCTTTTATACCCTACTTCCCTAACCCTGGCCCAGGAGACTTCAATGGGTTAATGTGGTCAAACAGACCAGCACACAAGGTTCCATCGCTTACATTATCTATCATGGATAAAAAAGTCTCCCAATATTGGATTGTCATACATGTCTAATTCATGAAACTCATAAAGTCAATGGAATGAACTGAACTAAACCCTAACAGCAATTCCAGGGTCACTGAAAATGTCAAAGTGAAGGAAATGCAAAGTTCAGACTTTAACAATAAAGATATTTTACCGATGTTATGTCCTCATATCTAACTTATGAGTCTCGGATAATAAACAATTAAGATAACAAAGAAATAAAGAAACCCTAACCCTGATGATTTACGAGTTACCGATGTGATTGCAACACTGCTCTGTTGCAGCACCACACAGGGTGACACTCAACACCACTGGAGATCTGTCATTTTTTGACGAGCAAGATGAGGTCAGTGTAAGTGAAACGCTAGCCCTGCGAGATGACACTGTCCAGTGTAGCAATAAAGAAGGAAGCACTTGTGAAACTCTTGTCCTGCGAGATCACAGTGTCCAGTGTAGCAATAAAGTAGGAAGCACTTGTGAAACTCTTATCCTGCGAGATCACAGTGTCCAGTGTAGCAATAAAGTAGGAAGCACTTGTGAAACTCTTATCCTGCGAGATCACACTTTCCAGTGTAGCAATAAAGTAGGAAGCACTTGTGAAACTCTTATCCTGCGAGATCACACTGTCCAGTGTAGCAATAAAGTAGGAAGCACTTGTGAAACTCTTATCCTGCGAGATCACATTGTCCAGTGTAGCAATAAAGTAGGGAGCACTTGTGAAACTCTTGTCCTGCGAGATCACACTTTCCAGTGTAGCAATAAAGTAGGAAGCACTTGTGAAACTCTTGTCCTGCGAGATCACAGTGTCCAGTGTAGCAATAAAGTAGGAAGCACTTGTAAAACTCTTGTCCTGCGAGATCACACTGTCCAGTGTAGCAATAAAGTAGGAAGCACTTGTGTGAAACTCTTGTCCTGCGAGATCACATTGTCCAGTGTAGCAATAAAGTAGGAAGCACTTGTGAAACTCTTATCCTGCGAGATGACACTGTCCAGTGTAGCAATAAAGCAGGAAGCACTTGTGCATAGAGAAGGACCCTTACTTTGCCTAATTCTTGAGGAAATAGTTGTTTGTCTTGTCTTTCTTCTTTAGAAAAGCCCTCTGTCGACCCAAGTGGTCGAGTATAAACTAAAGAAATGCTTGATGTTGGCACAGTCTGTGGTGTACATGTTTCCAGAGTGAGAAGAAGAAACGAGTGACACCCGCAGTGTCGCCAGGTGGTAGCGTGCAGCCCCAGAAAGATGGTGACAAGCGTCAGGTGGTTCGTTGTCAGGCCTACAACCGGGCCATACAGCAGCTACTGAGAGAACTGTATGGTGACAGGCGTTATCTGGAGAGGCTTCACACACAAACAGGTTGGCATTGTTTGTACTTCCCAGCCTTTTGCTTATTTTTAAACTTTTAACAGATGTTGATAAGCATTGACAAAATATATCTACTCAGTAAACTTGATCAGTTATCAAGTTGTGTTTCTGTGTAATGTGTTTTATATCACTATTGAACGGCAAATGTACAACATAAAACTAAAAGGCAGTTTCAGTTTTGTACAGGCATATTCGTGCAGTTTTTCAGGGTCTCAAAAATGTTGAAGATGGTTTCAAAAGCAAAAGTCTCCCTTCCAGGTATATACGATTCGGCCCTACCAAATACTTTTAAGGCATTCTTTGTTCTTTTCGAGAAATGGGACTTCTCTACCAACCTTTAAGGTGCACCCAGCTAGCTAAGTCCTGTCTAGAAGATTGAAATATGTCAAGAACAAGTGGGAGACTTTTAGCTGAAGAAATAAAGAAGGCTCCATGTGAGATGGTGTTTATGGCAGACATTTGGTTTTTGTGTGCGTCAATTTACAGTATCCTCCAACATCTATTTTACTGCTTCCTCGACTCTTCATTTAATCCCTTTTTCGTGGAACTTATCTATCTTTGCACCAGATCCAAAGAAGACTACAGCTCAGTATATCAACGACTATAGACCAGTGACCAGTTGGTCTCTCTACAAGCAAGCTGTCCGCTCGACAAGCAACGAAGAACTCAAAATAAACGCCGCTTGCATTGTCCTCTGTAAATGCAAACTGTTATATACCAGTCCTAAATGAACTTCACTGTTGCCTGTTTGGGGTCGTCCCCACTACAAAGTGGTCAGCGTTGGCTACCCTTTGCTTTCATTGTCTAACCGCACGATTCTTATCTAATTACCAGCCGTCAGTCGCTGCAGTCTGCTCTTGCGGACCTTTTGCATGTGTCTTGCATCAGACAACTTTAGGTGTCATTCCTTTTCCTTCTGTCTACAGTGTTAGGAATGCTTGCCCCTATCGCTTCATATTGTGAATACCTTCAAAGATTAAGATACCGGCCTTGAGACCGACCCCTGTTCATGAACATCTTTATCCTTAAGACTGACCTCTTGTCATGAACACCTTTAGCAGCTAATAATCTCCTACCGATCTTCCTCCTTATTCCTACCTATAATTGAATTTAAAATTCAAGCTTGCTGAGGTCACTGCCAAGCAGGAAAATGCCATGTATAGCTTCTTCTATTTATTATTATTATTACAATACACTAACTGCTGATATCTATCCAGACGTTGATACCTACGCCGGGAGAATGGTCTGTGATACGGCAGAAGAGGGGCTTACTTACCTGGATACACGTACTGACTTCTGGCACCAGCAGAAGCCCATGTATGCCCGCCGCTACGAGATCATGATGCTAAGGACACGCTTCCCCAATGTCAAGGCCGTGTACGACCATCACATCATTGGTGAACTCGAGAAGATTGATGAAGGTTAGTTAAAAGACATCATGTCCAAATGAGAGATTTTAGGTCATGTATAAATTGTATAATTGATTTCTTACAGTTCTTTATCGTCCTCGCTTTGGTTTTATTGATACTGGAAACGCTTTGGCAGTAGGATGAAGATGACGAAATAATTCGGAGAGTGCCAAGCTGCCCTCCTGGATTCCTTGTGGTGACGGATGTTATTATCGCCGGAGTTTTACTTACTGTGATGCTAAACAGTGGAACTCTCTTCCCTTCCACATCCGCCACATACCTACCATGGAATCCTTTAAACATGCACTAAAACACATCTGTTCCATGAGCATTAGTCCTTACACCAATTAATAAAATAGTAGTCCATTTTTTAACCCTTTCTTTTACTGTTTTCGTCTATTGATTAGTTGTCAATAGTTGTGATTCTAGTCTATTGACCAGTCCGCCTGCTCGTCTTTTTCAGCAGGTTTATGAAATTCTTCATTCTTACTGTTTGTTCCATGATTACTCTTTGTGTCTTCGTTGCATGTCTTTTATTGCTTTTCTGCGCGGTTGTTTCTCCTTCTGTCCTTCGTATCCTGTCCATGCTTCCTTCTGGTCTCAAGTGCTGAGAGCATGCTCCTTGGTGAGCGTTAGTACGCGCTGTATAAATCACATGTTGTTATTATTATTATTATTATTATTATTATTATTATTATTATTATTATTATTATTCAGTTACAGCTCTACAGCTATGTTCTAACAAAATCTGAATTTAAGAGATAAAATATAATATTAGAAAAATAATGAACAAACAAAATAATTAACTTAATTCACCATACAGTAAACCCGCAGTGTCCCCTCCTTTTCACAATAAAAGTCTTTGATTAAAGCTCGCTCAAGGCATGTCAATTATTACATTATTATTACTTATAATAAGTCTGCGTCTGAAGCCTTCACCAAAGAAACCCGAGACTTTACACACCTGCCTCCCCTCTTAATATTCGGTTAGATGCAACAAAAACCAGCCAGCGACGAACAGAGAGAAAAGGTAGATAAAATAAAAACCTTTACAGAAAATTACATTCCTTAAAAATCTAAAAATCATTTAAATACACTATATTACTAATTTAATATTCTCTAATTAGTAATGCAATAAAAAACTTACATAGAAAGTTTTATAAAAAATCAAAACTGAGGTCCCGCCAGGTTAGACAACAAGATGGCCGCATTGCCAGCAGTGGGTCCAGTGGTACAGACGCATTTACCAGACACATGCAAGTTTTTCAAGACGCCATGGATGACTCACTGCGTGGAATATTTTCGAAGAAGATGGTTTACCAAGGTCTCTGGACAGGGCGTGGATTGTTGTGAAGACACATGAGGTGGTCATCCACAGAAGGACAGAATAGCCCTTGAACAAATGTTTGAAACTTAAAAAAGAACAATCTCTGATGCATCTTCAACTAACAGGGCGGGAGACCAACACCTAGCATAGTTCTCGAGAACTGAAACCTTTTTTTTTTATCAGAGTCTAAATCTTACTCCCTTCCCGCTCATTTCCTCTGTGATGTTGCTAGACAAAGAGTGTCCACCGGACTCATAATTAGTCAGTGGTATCGGCGTATAGTAAACCTAAATAATGGCGTATAGTAAAACAATACAAATGTTACTAAATATGTCTCCAAGGCTGCTGACATGTAGGGTTGTCTTTTAAATGTATTCTCGTTTTTCTCAAACTAGTGTCAGCCATTGTTAGTATTACTGTATTCAGTGTGGTGCTGGGTGTGTGAGTTGCTTACCAATATTAGTTAATCAGTTGTTCAGTCTGTCGCTAAGACCTTAAAGATAATACTGTAAGTTACTGTAACAGTATGGTATTCACATTATACTAGTCTACTGGTTATAATGAGCTGCCTTCCTTGATTTGTCGTCCTGTACATCAAAAACACTTCTGGTTTAATATAAAGAACCCGACCCTGATAGTCAAACTATTGCTGAGTCATAGTTCTGATTTTACTCAATTTGTTATAAATAATCAGTGATATCACAGACCATTAAAACCATCTAGCAGGGGAGTGATTACAACAGAAGCGACTATACTGTGATCACTTGAGCAATGGAGCGGATTGTCATGGCAGAGTGCAATCATTCTTGCACCGGGTCATGCTTATTACAGATGAAAATGGATGTGTTGAAAAAAAATCAAAACTGAGGCAGACTCACCTCAATAGGTTTCCCGTAAATAATTTACACTTTTACTGTCTGGTCAGGACTTAATCACAGCACCGGAGAAAACGGACAAGTTCTTGCCCCGTCCCAGTCAAAGACACATGAAAGGCAGCAAAAATGACCTTCTCTTGCTCAATCCTTATCTTCACCATCTAGACGGGAGAAGCCCCTCAATGACGCCGTGACATCAAAGAAAAAGCGGGCGTCACGAGACGCTGACACTCACGCTCGCGCCCACGCACACGCCCTCGACAAGCACTTGCCATCCGCCCACGTTTTCCGCGCTCATTCAAACAAAAAGAAAAGAGTAGGTTTGTGACAATTATTTTTGGTTAGGGCAAGTCGATGGCTTTGTACAAACTCTACAAACCTTAGGCCCCCTGCTGGTACGCCTCTAGACCCATCTTGGCATTGCACTCACCGAGACGAGCGTGTCCTTTCTTGGAACTGCCTTTACGGCGGTATCACGGGGTAGGGTTCTAACCATTTAAGTGATGCCTATAATGGACACTCATCGATTGATTGGTTAGTACATATCCCATAAGCCAATGCACGGTAGGTAAAAGCGGATGATACACGTGGCTCGCTCTCGTTTTACCCACACATGTCACAGAGACAAAGATTAATGAGGGACCGCATGCGCATAGAAGAGAGTTGAGAGATGAGCACGAGGAAGGACTTCAGCCTCTTAAAGTAAGATGTTAGATTGTAGATGTAGGGGTTTAGGGTAAGGTTAGAGGTGGACGTTTGTGTTAATTGTTGTATTATTTTTAATGAAGTAGTGTTGTAGTTTATGAAAGATGGTCTTGCGTTATATATCCAATGTTATTTCTCTGCTATCTACCCTGTCCTATGTAAGAAAGCCACGTGACTTCGAGTATGTCGGGTAGATTGACTGACTATGCCAAGTAGCGAGGTGCCCAGTGACACACAGTTTGACGGGCGCATTCATGTAAATAGAAGAACAGATCATTTATTTGTGGGGCTTCCCTGACCAGAGTGACATAATGTATTAGACAAAAAAAAAAAATAATAAAAACAACCCCAGCTAATGGTTAACTAAGTAAACTGATTACTATGGACGTCTCACACCACCTTGGTACATCATTACATGGTTCAACACACAGAGTAGCATTACATTGTTCAGCACAACAGAACTGCTTTGAATGGTTCATCAAAGAAACACTTTAAATTCTTCTTCGCGCCAGTTCTTTAAATTGCTCGGCCCACCAGAATATCAATACGACCAACGGTCTATTTATCAGTCTGTTAGGACACTCGCCTATTAGTGCCAAGGAAGGGTACTTCCCCTCTATCTCGACTTCTCGAAGGAGAGAAAAGTTCTGACTGTGACTGGAATACCGGCGCTTTCCTTGATTCCTGTGTTGGTGCTCGGCTGACAACACTCCCCGTACAGGGTCCTCTCGACTGCCGAGGGTGGCGGTCCATAAACTCAGTCTATGACACACGACTGTAGCGATGGTCCCGACCGTCTCCCACAGCAGCGCGGCGTTAACCTCTCGTCTTCGTCCGCGCAGCGAGTCCCCCAGGTTGAGGTCTCGTACCCCCCATGGTGCATCCCCGTGGTCGCTGGCACTGTTACTCCGGTCTCGATCATTGCTAGGTGTCCAGTGGCTGGGCACTGGTCTCTCAGCTTTCCCGCGTGTCGACTTTTTCTCCCTCCCTCCCCCCTCCCGTGCTCTCCCTTGGCGCAAATCTACCAGCCAGCCTCCGGGTGCTCACTCGGCGAAAAAAAAAAAAAAAATTCACCAGCCCTCAGGCTGTTCGAGGTGCATCGAGCGAGCACTGGCTTGCTTTTGTTTTATTTTTGTTTTTGTCCTTCGTATCACTGTATCATTCATTCATTCATTTCCTTTACCGGTACTGACTGATTGACGCTGGTCAGCCCTCGCAGGTCGTGAAGAACAGGATAGAGGCCGCATCAATAAAGACAGCAGGTTGAGTTAGTTGCCATGAAGATACAAAGTCAATCAACTCTGTTGCAGCTCAAACTATGGGCAAATACCGAGAGTCAGTAAGGCGTGCCCTGAAATGTCTTGACACCATTGAAACCTATACCGAAAGGCAGTTGACCAACAAGATGGCGCTCAAGGCACAGCTGTACAGCTGCATTGGTAATGCCTACCTTGAAACTGGACAGTATGAGAAAGCTCTGGCCAATCACCTGGTAGACTTCAACATTGGTGAGACCTGGTGAGTAATGTCAAGTTCAGGCAAAACAAAATTTAAAGAGACGATCGTGATAAGGGTGACAAACAATACGAGAGTTATAGTTAGTGAAAGGATTTAGCTCTGTGCCTCGTAGGCTGTTATTTTCTGTATGAAATAACAATAAAGGAATCACTTATCTTCGATAACTCACAGGGGGCTTACACACCCACAGTCCTCAAGTTGGAAACGAAGCAGAGAATCATATCAGCTTTACTGATGATTGTGGTCAAACATCTACACTAGGTCACACATCACATCTATGTGGTC
This sequence comes from Marisa cornuarietis, assembly GCA_004794655.1. Taxonomy (NCBI): domain Eukaryota; kingdom Metazoa; phylum Mollusca; class Gastropoda; order Architaenioglossa; family Ampullariidae; genus Marisa; species Marisa cornuarietis. Next base: position 74,898 of record SMMW01000451.1, read on the forward strand.
AAACATCTACACTAGGTCACACATCTATGTGGTCAAACATCTACAATAGGTCACACATCACATCTATGTGGTTAAACATCTACAATAGGTCACACATCACATCTATGTGGTCAAACATCTACACTAGGTCACACATCACATCTATGTGGTCAAACACCTACACTAGGTCACACATCACATCTATGTGGTCAAACATCTACAATAGGTCACACATCTATGTGGGCAAACATCTACACTATGTAACACACCACATCTTTGTGGTCAAACATCTACAATAGGTCATACATCACATCTATGTGGTCAAACATCTACACTAGGTCACACATCTATGTGGTCAAACATCTACAATAGGTCATACATCACATCTATGTGGTCAAACATCTACACTAGGTCACACATCACATCTATGTCGTCAGACATCTACACTAGGTCACACATCTATGTGGTCAAACATCTATACTAGGTCACACATCACATCTATGTGGTGAAACATCTATACTAGGTCACACATCTATGTGGTCAAACATCTACACTATGTCACACATCACATCTATGTGGTGAAACATCTACACTACGTCACACATCACATCTATGTGGTCAAACATCTACACTACGTCACACATCACATCTATGTGGTCAAACATCTACACTATGTCACACATCACATCTATGTGGTCAAACATCTACACTATGTCACACATCACATCTATGTGGTGAAACATCTACACTACGTCACACATCACATCTATGTAGTCAAACATCTACACTATGTCACACATCACATCTATGTGGTGAAACATCTACACTACGTCACACATCACATCTATGTGGTCAAACATCTACACTATGTCACACATCACATCTATGTGGTCAAACATCTACACTACGTCACACATCACATCTATGTAGTCAAACATCTACACTAGGTCACACATCACATCTATGTGGTCAAACATCTACACTAGGTCACACATCACATCTATGTGGTGAAACATCTACACTAGGTCACACATCTATTGATGTCTCAGGTGTAGAGCTCTGCAAACATTAGGCTCATGACTGTCCTGTCTTGTGGTGTAGGTCTGTCAGTCAATCTTGTCGGAGTTCATACCATGTAATCATTGTAATGTTTGTGTGTGAGTGATTGTGTCAGATCGTCATGTCTTTGTGACTGACTGTCATATCATGTCATGTGTGTGCACAATTGACTGAATGTGTCAGATTATGTCATGCGAGTGCGGTTGACTGATTGTGTCATATCATGTCACGTGAGTGCGGTTGACTGATTGTATCATATCATGTCATGTGTGTGCGAGTGACTGATTGTGTCAGATCATGTTTCTGTGTGTGACTGCATGATTGTGTGAGGTCATGTCATGTGTGTGCACATGCCTGATTGTGACATATCATGTCGTCGTGTGTGCGCGCGCGCGCACGATTGACTGATTGTCAGATCATGTCATGTGTGCGATTGACTGATTGTGTCAGATCATGTCATGTTTGCGATTGACTGTGTCAGATCATGTCATGTGTGCGATTGACTGATCGTGTCAGATCATGTCATGTTTGCGATTGACTGATTGTGTCAGATCGTGCCATGTGTGTGATTGATTGATTGTGTCAGATCATGTCATGTGTGTGATTGACTGTGTCAGATCATGTCGTGTGTGCGATTGACTGATTGCGTCAGATCATGTCGTGTCCACGTGAATAATTGTCATATCACGTGTGTGCGAGTAACTGAATGTGTCAGATCAAATCATGCGTCTCCGACTGATTGTCAGATGATATGATGTGTGTACGAGTGACTAATTGTGTCAGATCATGTCCTGTTATTTTGTGTACAAGTGACTTGACTGTCTCATGCCATACAGCAACATGGAGGAGGCAATGTCTCGAGCACTGGACAACCTCGGTCGTGTACACGCCAGGGCAGGACATTTTATGCAGGCAATCGAATTGTAAGAATAATTTTATTTCTTTTTTGTGTGTTTTTCATTCACACATTGTCTGGATCCTTACCATCGTAACTTGTCACAAATCATACTGCTACATCTTGATGTAGTACGCACAATTGTAATGTATCCAGGAGAGTGAAAGAGTTAAAGATCGCAGATGATGTAGTGTGCGAGTGTGCAAACAAGTGTCAACTGTACTTCAGAATCCGTGGAATACTCTCGCCAGTAAGTTGTGTTGACGAAGCCCGTTAACCCTAAGGCATTGAGAGGTCAAGTGGAGAAGTGCTAGAGGTACTTGCCGACACAGAATCACGATGATCCCGCTGCTAAAACCTCCCGAGTGAACAAGGAATGTTTACATAAGGTACTGACGATGGCTGTTGACTATTGTAGACGGACTTTTATTTGCTGTAAGGATTCAACGCAACACTTCGTTTCCTCTGTCCACCTCGGCGACGACCCCGGTCTAAGGTGTCATGAATAATGTACTCTGACAGTGACATGTCGGCACTAAGGTGTCATGAATAATGTACTCTGACATTGACATGTCGGCACTAAGGTGTCATGAATAATGTACTCTGACAGTGTCATGTCAGCACTAAGGTGTCATGAATAATGTACTTAGACAGTGTCATGTCGGTACTAATGTATCATGAATAATGTACTCTGACAGTGTCATGTCGGTACTAAGGTATCATGAATAATGTACTCTGACAGTGACATGTCGGTACTAAGGTATCATGAATAATGTACTTAGACAAAGTGTCATGTCGGTACTAATGTATCATGAATAATGTACTTAGACAAAGTGTCATGTCAGCACTAAGGTATCATGAATAATGTACTCTGACAGTGTCATGTCGGTACTAAGGTATCATGAATAATGTACTCTGACAGTGTCATGTCGGTACTAATGTATCATGAATAATGTACTAAGACAAAGTGTCATGTCGGTACTAATGTATCATGAATAATCTACCCTGACAGTGTCATGTCGGTACTAAGGTATCATAAATAATGTACTCAGACAAAGTGTCATGTCAGTACTAATGTATCATGAATAATGTACTAAGACAAAGTGTCATGTCGGTACTAAGGTATCATGAATAATGTACTCTGACAAAGTGTCATGTCGGCACTAAGGTATCATGAATAATATACTCAGACAAAGTGTCATGTCGGTACTAAGGTATCATGAATAATGTACTCTGACAGTGTCATGTCGGCACTAAGGTATCATGAATAATGTACTTAGACAAAGTGTCATGTCGGTACTAATGTATCATGAATAATGTACTCTGACAGTGTCATGTCGGCACTAAGGTATCATGAATAATGTACTCTGACAAAGTGTCATGTCGGTACTAAGGTATCATGAATAATGTACTCAAACAGTGTCATGTCGGTATTAAGGTATCATGAATAATGTACTTAGACAAAGTCTCATGTCGGTACTAAGGTATCATGAATAAAGTACTCTAAGTGTCATGTCGGTAATAAGGTATCATGAATAATGTACTTAGACAGTGTCATGTCGGTACTAAGGTATCATGAATAGTGTACTCTGACAGTGTCATGTCAATACTAATGTATCATGAATAATGTACTTAGACAAAGTGTCATGTCAGTACTAAGGTATCATGAATAATGTACTCTGACAGTGACATGTCGGTACTAAGGTATCATGAATAATGTACTCTGACAGTGACATGTCGGTACTAAGGTATCATGAAGAATATACTCAGGTAAAGTGTCATGTCAGTACTAAGGTATCATGAATAATGTACTCTGACAGTGTCATGTCGGTACTAAGGTATCATGAATAAAGTACTTAGACAAAATGTCATGTCGGTACTAAGGTATCATGAATAATGTACTTAGACAAAGTGTCATGTCGGTACTAAGGTATCATGAATAATGTACTTAGACAAAGTGTCATGTCAGTACTAAGGTATCATGAATAATGTACTTAGACAAAGTGTCATGTCAGTACTAAGGTGTCATGAATAATGTACTCAAACAGTGTCATGTCAGTACTAAGGTATCATGAATAATGTACTCTGACAGTGACATGTCGGTACTAAGGTATCATGAATAAAGTACTCTGACTAATTTCATGTCGGTAATAAGGTATCATGAATAATGTACTTAGACAAAGTGTCATGTCAGTACTAAGGTATCATGAATAATGTACTCTGACAGTGTCATGTCGGTACTAAGGTATCATGAATAAAGTACTTAGACAAAATGTCATGTCGGTACTAAGGTATCATGAATAATGTACTTAGACAAAGTGTCATGTCGGTACTAAGGTATCATGAATAAAGTACTTAGACAAAGTGTCATGTCGGTACTAAGGTATCATGAATAAAGTACTTAGACAAAGTGTCATGTCAGTACTAAGGTATCATGAATAATGTACTCTGACAGTGTCATGTCGGTACTAAGGTATCATGAATAATGTACTTAGACAAAGTGTCATGTTGGTACTAAGGTATCATGAATAAAGTACTTAGACAAAGTGTCATGTCGGTACTAAGGTATCCTGAATAATGTACTCAGACAGTGTCATGTCGGTACTAATGTATCATGAATAATGTATTCAGACAAAGTGTCATGTACTGGGGAACAAGTCTTGTTTCTCAGAATGGAGATAACAGCTCGTCACTCGGTCCAGGAGAATGCCGCCGCCAAACTCCTACACTTGTGCAGAGATGCCATCAATACCTGGTGCTGTTAGCGAACGGTGATAGAGATGTCATCAATACCTGGTGGGTTAGCGATGACAGAGATGTCATGAATACCTGGTGCACTTAGCGAACGATGATAGAGATGTCATCAATACCTGGTGCTTTGTAACATTTCAGTTTCGTAGCGAATGATGACAGAGATGTGTGGTGGGAGGCCCCGCTTCAGCTTTACTTCCTGCCTCAGGGTTCGGGCGATCGGGCTTTTCTATCAATAACTGAGAGCGAAAGAGGAGAGACATTGCTTTCTGTTCTACTGCGACAACTGGAAACAGGCTGTGCACAGCATCAGTATACTATATACTATATCGGCATGATGAATCTGAATTGCCCATATTATACTATATCGCCATATATCGCCATGATGAATCTGAATTGTCCATATTATATTATATCGCCATGATGAATCTGAATTGTCCATATTATACTATATCGCCATGATGAATCTGAATTGTCCATATTATACTATATCGCCATGATGAATCTGAATTGTCCATATTATACTATATCGCCATGATGAATCTAAATTGTCCATATTCTGTATTCTTCTTGTAGGTATTATTTTTATCGTAATCAATACAGTTCCTTAAGTATAAAGTATGATTGAAGTTTTATAAAGAGAGTCGTATATGTGTCAATAATCTATGTATTTCTGATAACGCATGCGCACATGTTTAGTCTCTGTGTAATGATTGCCAGGTGGGAGGCAAAGCTTCCATTGTCCAAAATGCCATTAGAAACTACCTGGTTGTGTCACGAAATCGGCCGCTGCTACCTGGAGCTACGTCTGTACACCAAAGCCAGGGAATACGGTCAGCGATCGCTTGAAGCAGCCCAAGAAGCTAACGACCTCGGCTGGCAGCTTCACGGCCAAGTTCTGATTGCACAAGCTGAAGGTAGGGCCGTCTGTATGTTGATTACACCTCATTACCTGCTTTCTGCTAATCTGCTGACTGAAAAGTCTTGTGTAGCAAGCCACCCAGACTTCCCCAAACAAGCTCATATCTGTTGTGTGTGCTGGTGATATCATGAGTACATATAATCACATTCACTTGTATATTTATGTTGAATGTTTGATACATACAGGTTAGGTTCATCACACGATAATACATGTATATCATGAGTACATATAATCACATTCACTTGTATATTGAATGTTTGATACATGCAGGTTAGGTTCATCACCAGATAATACATGTATATCATGAGTACATATAATCACATTCACTTGTATATTGAATGTTTGATACATGCAGGTTAGGTTCATCACAAGATAATACATGTATATCATGAGTACGTTTGATCACACTCATTTGATCTTTATGATGAGTGTTTAATAAATGCAGGTTAGGTTCATCACAAGATACTTTCAACATGTTCACAAGCGAAGAGAAGCTACGCCGCTAATGCCGAGCAGTTATATACTAACTACTGACATTGCCTCTTAGCGGTCTGCTATGAGTTAACCATCCCATTAATGGTTAACGCGTAGACATGCTGTCTTATACAAGCTCCCACTACAATATATATATATATATATAAACTACAATATACATACAGAGGTAATTCTAGGATTTCAAAAAGAGGGGCCCTGGGGCCCTCTCAATGGAAAAAAAGGGGCCCCTCAAATGAAACAAGGGGTCCCTCGAAACAAACACATTTTCCCTGCTTTTTCCGATAAATATTTGGTATACAACAAAATACTTTATTAATCACAAGAAATTGAAGATTAATCATATAGATATCTTTTTCTTCTATATCGATAAATTATCTTTCATCATCATTAGTGTGATCATAGCATCCTCAATTTGCAAACCAATTAGTCTTTGTGTCCATCTCATTGGGCTATGAGCTAATGTCTAGACACTTTTTATATGTCTCATTAGTGCTGGGGTTTAAATGTTTCTCCTCGAGGCAACTTCTACGAGAAGACTTTATTAGGTTTTGATGGCTGAAGCCCCCTCTCACAGCCTGCATTGTGGTATAGCATAAGGAGGCACAGCTTTCCAACAACCAGCAAATTGGGAAATGAATCCCTGTGAAAATCAAATAACAGTTTAAACAGCTAGTGGAATCTCTCCCATATGCATTCTGCGTTACAGTTCCTTTGACCACAATCCATTCCTCTAAACAAGCTGCTTTGTCAAGCAAGATTTTACTGAATTTGCTGCCCACTTGTGCTGGTTTTCCAAAGAAATCTGTTAAGATATTTAATTCTTTGTCTCCATAGGGTGTTCTGTCTTCCGCAGACAGGAAAAAGATGGGGCGCATGGAAAGAACTCAAAAATCCAGAGGCAACATCACCTGAATCTTTTGGGAACCTGTCATTAATGTTCTTGCACAGATTGTCGCAAAAGCAACCCTGACAGCTTCTGTGTCCTGTGATGTTGTATCAAGTTCGTAACACGTTATTTCTAAGTGTTATATAATACCGCCGGCATAAGTTCCGAAAAGGTCATGAGGACAGAAATAAATTAGAATTGAAAATAGTTTGAAAATTGAAATCTTTCTGAAGAATTTCAGCCTCCAAAGAGTGCCTGTGGTCGGAAGTCTGAATGTCTCTGCAGTGTCCTCGTTCGGTACGTAACACACCCGGGGTTGTAAACGTTTTATTCTGAATGTTTTATGCACACTTTACATTTAATGCCTTCCTCCTTGTTCATTAGCCAAGGCCATTTCTTCAGCCATTCACACTGACAGTTTCTCTGGATGCGTGGTTTTAACGTGAAGTCTGTCTATTTCGTTGTCTACATTTTTAGTTCCGACAATTTGTGCGGCACACTCTGACGAGTTTCTGATTCTTTCTGTCCTTGTCGATTTCTACTTTACATCTTCTGCTGTTCTTGTCGCGAACGAAAAGTCAAACAGAGTTGACAGTCGCGTTCACTTCGCTTTCAACTCGCTTGCTTCCAATACCCTTTGATCTCTCCCGCCCCAAATGTTTTCGCTGTGGGCGCGTCAAAAGGTTGCAGATGGATAACAACTCGTCAGTTTGAAAACTGTCCAGTCATTAGCATCGATTGTAGTGGGTCGGTTTCAAACCAGCGCGAAGAATGACAATTATTTTTGAAGTGCCGCATCACGTGTTCAATGTGCGCCAGCCACGGGATTTTTGCGGGCGCATGGTGGCGCTGACTTTCAGACTTTGCGCCCCTAAGTGAAATTTTGCGGGAATCCCGCAAGGCCGCAGCCTAGAATTACCTCTGTACATATATATATATATATAAACAGAGCACTGTCAGGGGTACATACTGTCTTATACAAGCTCCCACTACAATATTTATAAACTACTATATATATAAACAGAGCACTGTCAGCGGTACATACTGTCTTATTCAAGCTCCCACTACAATATTTATAAACTACTATATATATAAACAGAGCACTGTCAGCGGTACATACTGTCTTATACAAGCTCCCACTACAATATTTATAAACTACTATATATATAAACAGAGCACTGTCAGCGGTACATACTGTCTTATACAAGCTTCCACTACAATATATATATAAACTACTATATATATAAACTACAATATACGTATATATCAACAGAGCACTGTCAGCGGTACATACTGTCTTATACAGGCTCCCACTACAATATATATAAACTACAATATATATAAACAAATATATATATATAAACAAAGAACGCACTATCATATCTTATACAAGCTCCCACTACATCATTATATTTGTGTGCTTGTAATCAGTAAAGAAACTGCATGTTGAAACACTATTTGTTTTGTTATATACTTGCAGTCAAGCTGGAAGAATATGAATCTGCTTCGTCCAGTTTTATGAAGTCCCTGGAACTAACTGCAACTTTGCGTGAGTTTTCTTTCTAGTATTTTAGTCTGGTTCATTTCCTACTTCATAGCACGAAAGTGCTGCAATAAAATGAACATTGTTTCCCATTACAAACAGGTGTAACAACATAAGCATTGTACCCTAACACATCTTAATGTTTTCCTATCGCGTAAAAATGCTCTTAGAGTACTTCAAGCTCCGAATCCCACAAAAAGTTGGATAACAGATTCATGAAAACGTGAAGGATTAGAATTTGGGGTGTGAAAACCTATAAAGGGTTTACACCAGAGGCCTCATTGGGTGGGACAATAAAACAGACAAGCAAAGGCTGACATGAGGGCAATACCTCTTACCAAATGCCAGTCACGTTTTGCAGCACAATACCCTCAAGCTACTATTGGAAGGCGACTCTCGATATAAGGAATGAAGATCCTCACAATAACATACACATTTAGATAGGTTTGCAGATTGTTTTGAAGGATGTAAGCGTCTTGTCTTCAGCTGGAGGTTGTACAGGTCTTTGCAATATTCAGTCCATCGGCTGAGTACAACAGTGCTTACCGCAAGAAGGCGGCCTTTACTGTCTTTGATGCCCCCGTGGGCCCAGCTTCTCGTGCCGGGGGTGAACACCCAGCCTCTCTCTCTGGCTGGCCCACCCCTTTATCTTACGCCTTGCCCCTGTGGGCTCAGCTTCTTGTGGACCCCGTGGGCCCAGCTTCTCATGCCGGGGGTGAACACACAGGCTTTCTCTGGCTGGGTGACTAGGCCGGCCCACCCCTTTCGCTTATGCTTTTCTTGTTTCTCCCTCACTAGCCCTTTCACCTGTACTCTTTTTCTAATTAACCATCTCCGTGTAAAACTACTGTTTGTCTTTTCCATCTTCTGTCTGCACCAGTCTTTCCCTGCCTTCTTTTCCCATCATGCCTTTCTTTTAATATAGCTCATTTCTCTGTGGCCTCCTTTAGGCCCTCTGCGTCTGCCATGCAGGGCGACCTGTGTCGGGGGAGGATGGGATCCTAGAGGTTGAGGTCCCTGATGGGTTGCGGCCCATCGTACCAACACACCTCTTTGGCCCAGACTTCTCCTAGACGGGAGGTTGGTGTGGCCCATACCAATCGATCGGCTGGTCGTGCAGTGCCCTAGCTTGGCTAGAAGGCTGCGGCCGGGGATCTGGTCTTCGCACTCTGTAGGCCAGAGTATAATTCCTCTGTATCCCTGGTGTAACCCTGCTGGAAATGCCCTAAGTGGTACCGCTCGGTCGCATCCCCTTGTTGGACTCCGTGGTGGGTGGGGAGCAGAAGGAACGAATCATATAGCTTTCATTATGGCAACAACAACAACAACAACAACAAAACCCTAGGGTAACGTTTGCATGAGAGAGAATTATTTTCTGATAGAATGAGGTGAGAGAAAGTGTGAGAAAGAGTTTTAGGGGGCCTGGCCCCGTTTTCTAGTCGTGGGAGGTGCAGAACCGGCTCAGTCGCTCTCGCCCCTCTCGCCATTTGCAATCGCAAAAGGTTTAAAAAAATATTTCGTCTGGTTTCTCCGTCATCAAACGCTTGCGCATGGGACAATTCCTCGTCCAGGGCGCCTTCAGAGGCCCTACGCCGATGGGACGGAAAAAAAATGTGTAGACCGTCCTATAAAGGGTCATTCGATGCCCTGACCTTGCTGGGATGTCGGAACTTGACATCGTCAGAACTGGCATCCCAGAGGGTTTAGGGCTTTAGGCAGTGCAAAGGGTCACCATATAGAAGGACGGAAATCTATTCCAACTAATACCTTATTTCTTACTTTCTGTTTACCAAAAATACCCGACTTCATTGAGGTTGGGTATTTACATGTTCAAGTTTTCGCTGTTCATACCTTCACCGTTGCGCTGCTTCAACTGTCAGCGTTATGGCCATGGGGCTCATGTTGCTTCATCCCAGGACTGCCCCAAGTGGAAGGAAGAGGCAGCCATCCAGCGCGTCTCGTACGCCGATGCTCGTCGTCACGTAGTGGGTGGACCCTCAGGAGTAGCTGCTGTAGGCTCCACTTCCTACTCGGCAGTCGTTGCAAAACGACCGTCAGTGTCTGTGTCCGAGTCCGTCAAGCTATGCCTCCTCCTCCTCCGGCAACCAGTGGTGGCTCCCAGTCATCACAGGCATGTCAAACTCAGTGCAAACAAACCTCACCAGTCAGACCTACATGCCAACCAGCACGAAACACCTTTTGTCTTGCCAGATAGCACTTTCCACTCCTCTTCAAGCTGTTGCTGCCCGAGTTACACTGGGCAAGACTATCACTATTTGCTGTATCTATCTTCCTCCCTCTGCTCGGATCTCCCGACAAAACCTTGAGGGTCTTCTGACCCAACTTCCTTCTCCCGTCATTCTTTTGGGGACTTCAACGGGCACCACCCCTTCTGGGGCGGGGAGTCGACTGACCCTAGGGGAGAGTTGTTGGGATCATTTTTTTATGGAAAGTGATCTCTGCCTCTTAAATGATGGCTCGAGTACTTTTGTCGGCCATCCAGCATGACTGTATCCGCAATCGATTTGTCAGTAGTCAGTCCAACAGTATTATTAGACTTTACCTAGACTGTAGACGACGATCTATGTGGCAGTTATCACTTTCCAATAATTTTACATTTTTTGAATACTCTGGAGCAGGACGATAATTTTTACAGTGGCGGCTGGAACTTGACTAAGGCAGATTGGCCTGCATTTCAGGTCCTCTGTGCCACCCGCCTTTGTTCTAGTGCTAGTTATAAATTAGACTGCTGTGAAGGTGACCAGAATCACCCTATAAAGATTTTTACGACCATTTTAACTGAAGTGGCTTCGGCAACCATTCCGAAGAAAGGGACACGGAATCACCATCTACGTGTCCCTTGGTTTAATCAAGAGTGCAGGGTGGTCCAGCATGCTCGAAAGAAGGCCCATTCCGCCACACTACTCTGGAAAGTGTAGTAAACGTTAAGCGCAGCTCTTCTCCGACGGAAAAAAGGACATTTGTTTTTATCTGGGCTCCTGGCCATGCTGGTATCCCAGGCAATCTTCGAGCAGACCAGGCCACCATGGCTGCATGTCAGTTTCCTGGTAAATCAACCTCTCTAGTTTCATCAGACTGTAAATCTATCCTCTCGGACTATGTTCAGTCCTTGTGGCAACGCCACTGGGACACTCTGGGCCAAAACAAGTTACATGCCACCCTTCCCTCTCTTACAGACTGCCTACTTTCATGCCATCATGTGTGGCATGAGGAGGTACAGTAATTCTTACCAGACTAAGGTTAGGACACACCTATGCCACGCAGTCACACTTCTTGTGAGGTGAACCACCGCGTTTGTCCTTGGTGTCAAGGAATTGTTAATGTTGTGCATGTTTTATTTACTTGTTCTAGACTACAGAGTGTCTGCCAGCAGTTTTTTTTTTTTACTGCAGGCTCCCTGTTTTCCTTGTTTAGGCCCATCCCACTGGCAGCTATTTTCACATGTTTAAGGAGGATATGACTTTACCATCAGATATGAGCTTTTTATGCCTTGATAGTTTTTGGGTTTTGGTTTGTTGGTGGCCTTTTGGGCCACAACACTCCTTTTACATGTTACTCACTCTCTTATGTTCTTGTTTCTTGTGTTGGCTTTAATTGTTTTATTTGTTATGGTTATATCACTTGGGGGTTTTTGTCCCTAAACATTTTAGAGTAAGATTACTTTTCTCGCCGTCACAGTCTTAGTTGCTGGCACGGCGTTAAACACAAATAACCAACCAATCCATGATAGGCAAAAAGTCATGCGACATTGACTGCGATACTTTGTTGGTGGGGACAGTAGACCAAGTAGGATGGACGGGAGGTCAAGGTTGTCTGAAAGGGAGTTCTGCATATGCGGTATGGGGAAAGACAGAGCTAACAGATAAGTAAATAGTGCTTTTCTTGACTTCAGGATGGAAAAAGAACAACTATTCCTGCAATGTTTTGTCCAAACAATTACTACACTATGAAAGTAGTAATTCCTTACACACATTACATGTAGCCTACATCACACTTTCTTTTACAAACTCAGAAATGTATTTATCAAGGTCTAAAATATTAATAAATTAATAACATGTTGGTACTTTTGAGCTGTCATTGAACCAGAGCTAATCTTTATCTTCTTTAGACTGTGTAAGAGTCTTGCCAGAAAAAAAGAATGTGTTTACAACTATAGCATATCTGTGGAAAGGTCTTTGGAGAGTGACAAAGAGCATGTGTGGTACACGAATGTTGGGTGATATGTTTACAAGGATAGCATATCTGTAGAAAGGTCTTTGGAGAGTGACAAAGAGCATGTGTGTGTGGTGCACGAATGTTGGGTGATGGCAAAAAGTATAGAAATTACTAGCCACATCCATGTGGCTGGGGACTAAGGTTGCCAACCCTTGTCAAACAGCAATGCACAGGAGGAGCTGTGTCCCCAACACTGATAAGAACCGCTAAGCAAGGTTTGTCTGAGCTCCCCGCGTGTGGGGTGGCAACTAGGTTGATGTATGCAGTTAATACTTTGTGATCTTGTATTGTCCTTTTGGACATTACGTGATTTTCATGTTTTGACAACTGAGCACATAATGAATTTCTGAATTTCTCTCATGAGATGATCAAGTTGTATTGCAGCATCATTATGTGTTCAGTAAAGGCAGTATCACTGACACTGCTCACGTAGTCTGTTTCATTTGGATGACTCTATTAGATAAGTTTCCCTCAGCATTCTAACAAAGTGTTATACTTTAAAACACTTTGAAACACTCTTAAAATGTCATCTTCTAGAGGACCATTCAGCAGAAGGAGCCATTAGGAAAGCCATGCTTGAAGTCCGATCCAAAATGTCTGCATCATCCAAAGGACAAGCGACAAAGGAGGGCTCCCAAGCAGTGGCGCAGGAATCAGAACATTGTACATCACAGGAGCCTAAATGTGAAGTTACTGTGTCTGAACCAACAGAATCTGAACATCATAAATCACAGGAGTCAAAATGTAAAGTAAACATGCCAGAACTAACGGAATCTGAACATCAAACATCACAGGAATCAAAATGTGAAGTAAGTGTGCCAGAAACATCACTGCACACATCACAGCAACAAAGTTCAGAGTTCAACACTGCAGAACAACAAGCCACAACTCAGGTGGAGGAACCAAAAGTAGAAGCCATACCATAAGAGCACTGGAGGATATATGGGTATGTATTCATTTTGAGATTCTGAAACCACACATGCACGTATACGCACACACTTGCACATGTACATACGGTCATCACACTCGTACACAAATGCACACGTATATGCATGCGTACCGACATTCACACACAGTTGTTGCATGCGTATACATGTGCACGCACACACTTTCACATGCTCTCAAACACAGCCACACTTCACACGTGAACACACACTTAGCAAGGATAGCAAGTATGGCCTCGGTTTCAAGGGGTAGGTGGAGGCCTCTGCCACCTCGAGGGGATGGGGGTCACGGACAGGTCGAGGGTTAGTAAGCAGGTCGTGGGAACTCGGGGGCGGGGGGGGGGGAGATATGGGACGCCAAGAGGGGAATTTTCTCAAATTTGCTATTTCTAGCTATACATTGCAATGTATAATTATAGAATGCAATGTATAGCTATACATTGCATTTTATACTTATAGAATGCATTTTATATTGATACAATTCATTCTATACTTATAGATTGCATTCTCTAGCTATACATTGCATTTTATACTTATAGAATGCAATGTATAGCTATACATTGCATTTTATACTTATAGATTGCATTTTATATTGATACAATTCATTCTATACTTATAGATTGCATTCTCTAGCTATACATTGCATTCTATAAGTATAACATGTATAATTATACATTGCAATGTATAGCTAGAGAGAGAAAAACACGGTAAAAACCGAAGTGTTTCATTTATATTATACTCAGAAGTTGCTATCCAATTCATTTTATATATACCTTTCAATTCTGTAGCTATAGAATGCATTCTCGCTATACATTTGAAATCTATATTTATAGATTGCATTCTATAAGAAGACCAACCAATCAGTGCGCTCGTAGCAGTGGCCTTCTTCGTTCTTGTGCAACTACACTGATTGGTTGGTCTTTGACCTTCTTTTCCCATATGCAAATGAGCCAGCCTCGTTCCGTATACATTTCAAGTCAGAAGTTATAGAATGCAATCTATAAATATAGATTTCAAATGTATAGCTAGAATGCATTCTATAGCTAAAGAATTGAAAGGTATATATAAAATGAATTGGATAGCAACTTCTGAGTATAATATAAATGAAACACTTCGGTTTTTACCGAGTTTCTCTCTCTAGCTATACATTGCAATGTATAATTATATATTTCAATGTATAGCTAAACATTGCATTTTATACTTATAGAATGCAATGTATAGCTATAGAATGCAATCTATAAGTATAGAATGAATTGTATAAATATAAAATGCAATCTATAAGTATAAAATGCAATGTATAGCTAGAAATAGCAAATTTGAGAAAATTCCCCTCTTGGCGCCCCATAGGGAGAAGGTTTCTGGAACATTCGATGGGGGATAGTATAAATAATGCAGGTTTGAAGATGTGGGAGGCTTTCTTGATTTGGAAGTGAGAGCGGAGAGAAGGCAGGCCAGCCGCTAAGTGACTCTCAGTTGTGCAGTAAATTCCATCTTTGTTGTGTTTTTGTGGGACTAGCCCACCCCCAACGTAGCCATCAGGGATAGAAATGTTGGTTATAAAGTGTAATTTTGTATTACTTTTTTTTTTACTAACATGAAAACCATATTATTTAAATATAACTGTCTATTCAGCAAATGTTCCATTAATACTAATTTAAGCAGAGGACAGCTAATTGTAGGACATACATACTTCTTGTCTAAGGTTTACAATAATGGGCTACTTCCCTGTTACAGTGTCCTAATGTCTGTAGCTCAGAACAGACTGTAACTAACAGTAAACATTTTACAGCTTTGACTGTGATTGCCATATCTAGAATAATTTTTTTGATTTATAGCAATGTTATTACAAGTGTTTTTCTCATACTTTTTTTTTATTGATGATAGCCATTCTTTAAAAAAACACCTATACTATGTAACCAACTCGTCTGTACCTGAAAGCTATGTAAGGGGTGGGCTAGCTGCTGCACAAGACCACACAAGATGGAATTTTGCTGCATACTGTCGACTTTATTAGATCACTTGGCGGCTGGCCTGCCTTCTCTCCACTCTCACTTCCAAATCACAAAGAGACCTCGACAACTTCAAAACTACACTATTTATCACACCCCGCTCGAACCTTCCAGAACCCATCCCTTTCTCTCTCGAAGCTCCGACCTCTTCTTGAATATTGGGGGGTATTGTTCCCCCCACCCATTCCCGAGGTCCAAGGCCAGACTTGACCATAGCTTACTAGGTGTGTCCACGCGTGGTGTGATTGTGTTCGACAGTCCCAACGATTCACTGTCCGGTCAGGGCCTTCCTGAGTGGGTCAGGCGACCTTTCGACACGAAATAACAGTTACAGGTCAGGGCTGGCTATTACGCAGCCGGCGTGAGAAAATGGCAGTGTGGTGGCCGTCCAACCTCTACAAAAGTAAAAATTAACTAGTACACTTCTAGAGTGCTACAACTATGCAATGTAAGAACTTTGATACAGTGGACTCCAGCTGTACATCCCCTCACATGAGATTTTCCATACCTACCATGCTGCAGACATCTGATGCAGTGATGTTTTTTACATTTATTTTTCAAGAATAATACAGGTTTATATATATTACTAAATGAGAGTAATGTGATCTTTTGCATGCCAGACATGGACAACCATATGTCTACTTGTCTTCTTCCTTGTCTGGACATGAATTAACACTTCAGACATGGACAACTATATGTCTACTTGTCTTCATCCTTCTTTGGACATGTATTAACACTTCAGACTGACAATATGTCTACTTGTCTTCATCCTTGTCTGGACATGTATTAACACTTCAGACATGGACAACTATACGTCTACTTGTCTTCATCCACCTTTGGACATGTATTAACACTTCAGACTGACAACAATATGTCTACTTGTCTTCATCCTTGTCTGGACATGTATTAACACTTCAGACATGGACAACTATACGTTTACTTGTCTTCATCCTTCTTTGGACATGTATTAACACTTCAGACATTGACAACAATATGTCTACTTGTCTTCTTCCTTGTCTGGACATGTATTAACACTTCAGACATTGACAACCATATGTCTACTTGTCTTCATCCTTGTCTGGACATGTATTAACACTTCAGACATTGACAACCATATGTCTACTTGTCTTCATCCTTCTTTGGACATGCATTAACACTTCAGACATTGACAACTATACGTCTACTTGTCTTCATCCTAGTCTGGACATGTATTAACACTTCAGACTGACAACCATATGTCTACTTGTCTTCATCCTTCTTTGGACATGTACTAACAGTACTGAGCATTGTGAGCTGTGTGCTCTAGGATTACTCTGTCTGCTGAGATTTGCGTCTTATGAAAAGTTTAACGCCGTGACTTCCCAACTCTTACTGTTATCTTTTTGATGCAGTCTTGTTGTGTCATGCTTGTGTTCAGCAATCTCTTTTTTCTACCTTGTAATTCTGTGTGTTGCTCTGTCTCTGTATAATTGTTTGTTGATATGTTTGGTCTGTGTTTGATATGTGCGTTGTGGATCTTTTAAAAATCTGTATTTTGATCTTGTTTTGTAAGGTGCATTGAGGCGAATCTGCAGTTCAAAAATGTGTAATATAAATCCACATCCTCATTATTGCTTCATACCTGACTTTGTGACTTTCTGTGCATTCAACTTCCATGAAACTAATGATGGCAACCATTATACCACAAACTCATATGGTCTTGTGAGCATAAATAAATTTAGTGTACTATATGCAGTTTTCCCACAATTTATAATATCAGTGAGCAGCATGCATCACATTCAGATAAATGACTAAAATGAGACTGATATGCCTTATCTCTTCATTTCAGTCAATGCCTATTGTGTCTTCAAATTTATACCACAACTGAGCCACAAAAAAAATATAGACAGCAACTTATGCAATCAATGTCTATATATGTTCGGTAAACATTTCTATATATTTTATCAAAATCTAATATTTGTGACTTTGACAGGGTAAACTTAATAACCAGTTGTGCCTTTTATACTACATGTACAATAGAAATACTGATATGGCATTACATATTTGCAGTTGTTGCAGACTGATAAGCAGCTACAACACATTTAATAGCTTAAATTTGATACAACAGCATGAAAAGGTATGATTAATTTTATTTTTAGGTGTCAGAAATAAACGCAAATTATGGTAGTTTACATTTAATAACTTTGTCATGTACAGACTGATAATATACCACCGAACTACCAAAGCGTCATATACATGCTGATAATACGGCATTTTACTTTTGATAGTTTCAGCTGGCATATACAGACTGATGATATGACAAAGTACCTTTAGTGTCTTCAAGTATTACAACACCTATAAGTGGACTATTGAAACTTGTTCAGATTTTGTCAAATCTTGAAGTTTTTAAAAATATGCTTTGTAGTTACACTAGAAATATATATTGCCTTTTATCAATGCAGAAACCGTTCAATTGTCCCTCAGATTTTAGTTTATTTTAGTACCAGATTAATACTAACACAAAAAGCAAGCACTGAAGAATCACTGCATAAGTGTACTGACCAGATTTCTTGTTGTGTCTGTGTTTAAGAAAAAAAAGGTTTCCGATTGTAATAGAAGCTCAATGTGATTTGGCAGCACCGACCGATTGTAATTAATGTGATTTGGCAGCACCTACTGATTGTAATTAATGTGATTTGGCAGCACCTACTGATTGTAACTGATGTGATTTGGCAGCACCTACTGATTGTAATACATAGACAAGAAGTGTGGCTAGTCCATGTGGCAGAACTAAACATTTGGCAATGGCTACATGGTCGTCCTCTTTTGATCCAACCTGAGTTTTTTTTTAATTAAACATTTTTACAGTAAACTTCTCTTACATATTTTGTATGTCTCACCTAGAAATCAGTCACATGTTTCCACTCAACTGACCTAGCAGTGAGCATTTATGGAGATAGTATATGCACATTTGCAAGTGGGTGACTTTCTAGAGTTCCACAACTTCACAGATAGCTGTACATAAACACAATGTAAGATTGTTCAACAGTTTGGTTTGCTTAGAAGAACAAAGAAGATCATAAGGCAATAAAAACCACACTGATCTGTATATATACAAAGATGTGATGCATACCACAGATCAACAACATTAGAAATACCAAATCCTGATGCTAGTTTGATGTATTACTCTTCGGAAGGAGAAATGAGCAAAGACAAGACAAAAAGAAAAGGAACCCATCTTTAACACTATCCAACACATAAAATGACCTCTTAAAAAATCATATTATCTAGCAGCACATAGTAGTACTCCTACAATTCTTCCAAAAAAAAACAAACCCATGGACATAAAAACTAAAGCTAACTCCAGCATATTTTGTCAGCTTTCACTGGAAGATCCCAAAGTTTTTTTTGTAGCATCAAACAGTTCTTTTAACTGCCCCACCTGCTCATCACTAAAGCTGTTTAACAATTCTGGAGACAGATTTTGTCCAATTGTCTGGTGTTTACTCCTTGTTCCCAGCTGCTTGGCTAATGTCACGTAGTATTTCTGTTAACAGTCAATAGTTTATCTGTGAAAGAATCACTTTTTCGAGCAGTCTGTGAAAGCTAGGCTAAGTCTTTTAAGATGTTAGCTGATATATTCTGTAACCTTTCTACTTTTGCCAATTAAATGGTAACCAATTGTTTTTTTCAAAGTAAAAAGGATTGCTACACTACTGGATTTCATTAAAAGACATGAGCAAGATAAAAGTTTACTGTCTAGTCAGTTCACAAATGACAATTTTACTTATGAGTAAGAAGTTAGCCTACTATATATGGATGACACATTTACCCACAAGCAAGGTATTGACTCACTGTCCATTCATGGAGGAAGATCTCCACCTCAGTCTTTTTGGCCTCTTTATGTCTTCGAAACTCTTCTTTGACATATTGATCGCCAATGGCCTGCATGTGTACTGGCAGACCCCGATGCAGCTTTAACAAGGCTTTGTAGAGAGCTCGAATGTGTATAGCATGCTCTGATACACTTGCCATGATAATATTGCAGTGTTTTTGATGGAACCACTGTATGATCAAACAGAAAAATATCAGGTTCGCTGTTATTGTCAAGTACAGAATGATACAAGAATGTCTCAGATGTTTGATGTGTCTTTATTTTCCTGACAACTTTAATATTGGCAATGATGACTAGTAATGATAAAATGACATATATCGGTCCTTAATTACTATTACATTTTACAATATATATATAGGTCCTTAATGTTACTATTGTAATATTGTACACTATATATAGGTCCTTAATGCTGCTATTATAATATTGTACAATATGCATGCATACGTCCTTACTATTACTACTGTAACATTGTACAATCTACCTACTATTCTTCACTGACAAAGATAGCTTTTATATTACACTTGACAATAATTACTTCACCAACTAGTAAAAAACACAAATAAAAAAATAATGAGAATAAACTTTGTTTCAGGAGAGTTCTTGCTCCATACCTCAAAGAGAACATAAATCATAAATAAAAGATTTAGGTGAGCTATTGCTTAACATTTACAGAATTTCAACATGGATTTAAGACGTGCAACACAACTATTGGAAGTTAACTCATGATAATACTCATGCCAGTGATTTATCTAAAAAGACAAAGCTTGTAGCCCACACAGATGTAGAAAATGACGTAAGTGGAGTGGGGGTCTTGCTACTGGACGATTATAGAAGATCAGAGTGGTATGCAAAACATTTGGTGCAGTTTTAAAAGGCAGCACTTGGGGTAATATAATTTGACTTATATTCTCATAAAGAATTGGATTGTACTCTTACCACCACCACACACACACACACACTGCACTTACGCAGACTTCTGATCTGTAGCATTGAATAAGCACAACAAAGTTATAGGATATAAAACACTTTATTTGTTCCTCTCTTCCACATGGCAACTCACAGCTAATTGAACTGCACATAATCCTTATTGTCTACCACACTGCTAGCAATAAGTTCCCTCAAGAAATAGCTGTCATCACACCCTGAGTAACATGCATTTAGACTGTACTGTACAGGAAGATCCTCGGATTTTGGGGGGCAAACTCCATGCTGACTGAACAATGTTCGCACTCGTACTTTACTAAAAAAAAAAAAAGGATGGAGTGCATGAATGTAGTTGTACACACACACACACACTCATCTGCATGTGCACAGTGGTAGAATCACAACATATGCTGCTTTCAGTGTTAAGCAACACTTAACAAGAAACAAAACTCATTGAAAAATGACTCACCAAGAAATTATGTAATATTCAGCATAAGATAAACTTTATAATCATATTAATCACATTTAAAGTTTTCAAATCAGTGTGCCAAAAAACCCTCCTGCATTTTCTTTGATTAATGCCTTTGTTTTGTAGTAGTGTTTCTTTTTTCCTTTCTTTACATCGAGGGGTAGATATAAAAAAACATAACTTTTGCTTATTCTGTTACCCTCATAAAAAAAATTTGTCATTTATTTCTCTCTTGGATCCTCTACCTTTTAATACTTTGTGAAGAATCACATCTCAAGCATTGGGCTGGGAACGAGATGGGGACAAAAAGATATTCTTGCCCCCTCAGTATGTTGTGGGAGGTGGTTACCCCTTTGCACCCCTGGCTCCTATGCCACTGATTGTACCACCCTAACATTGCACCAACCCCAACACTGCAACTATCTCAGCAGCCTTATACATTTATTTAGTAGGAACCTGCAGCAGTAATGTGTGAATGGCTAACTCAAATAATAATAATAATAATGAAGATTTTTATAGCACATATTCACACTCATAGAGAGCATGCTCTTAGCGCTTAAAATGAGGTAGAGACATGGACTAAATGGATAGAACACAAGGGACGGAAGAGTAAACGACAAACAGAAAACAAAGGTAGAAAACACAAAAAGCCACCAAGTAACAGGAGCGAAGAAAATAGTGATTCTGCAGAGAAGGATGGGTAGAAAAGTAGCAAGAGTAGGAGGGGGGAGGGTAAGAAGGACGAGCATGGTGTGGACTGTGTTAGGAGTAATGCTCAAGGAAGAGGTGTGTTTTCAGTGCACATTTGAAGGATTCAATTGTAGGAAGGTGGCGGATATGGAAAGGGAGAGAGTTCCATTGTTTTGCTGCACAGTAGCCAAAAATCCTGTGACCATATGTTGTTGTTCTGGTGACAGGAACAGTTAGGATACAGTCATCAGAGGAAGAGTGTAGTTGTCTGGCTGGGACGTAAGGGATGAGAAGTTCAGAGAAATAATCAGGACAGGAGCCTGAAAAGAAATTAAAACACAGCACAGACAGTTTGTACTGGATGCGAGAACAGACGGGTAGCCAGTGTAGAAAATGAAGGAGAGGAGTGACATGGTCCCATTTCGTGGCTCTAAGCACCAGACGTGCAGCGGAGTTCTGTACTTTCTGGAGTCTGTCAATGAGGGATGAGGGGCA
The DNA here is from genome assembly GCA_004794655.1 of Marisa cornuarietis. Classification (NCBI taxonomy): domain Eukaryota; kingdom Metazoa; phylum Mollusca; class Gastropoda; order Architaenioglossa; family Ampullariidae; genus Marisa; species Marisa cornuarietis. The sequence continues at coordinate 97,069 of SMMW01000451.1, forward strand.
GCCTGCCAGCAAGGAGTTGCAGTAGTCGAGAAACAACAAACCCACAGACAAGAGTGTTGGTAGCACATGTAGAGAGAAAGTGACAGATGGCACTGATCTTACTGAGCTCATAATAGGCAGACTGACAGACAGCTGTAACATGTTTATCATAATAGACAGACTGACAGACAGCTGTAACATGTTTATCATAATAGACAGACTGACAGACAGCTGTAACATGTTTATCATAATAGACAGACTGACAGACAGCTGTAACATGTTCATAATAGGCAAACTAACAGCTGTAACATGTTTATCATAATAGGCAGACTGACACACAGCTGTAACATATTTATCATAATAGGCAGACTGACACACAGCTGTAACATGTGAAGGTTGATGTCTTCTTCTATGGCACAAGAGGGGTTCCGTTTTATCGTCGTTTAGACACCTAGGTTACATGTGATCCTAAAAATATTATAATGACTACGAATGATATAATCACAGGTTAAACTGGTTCAAAAATATTGGTGTTATACACCAAAAAAATCTTGCCAGTTATGAGTCAGAAAATGACCAATAATGAAAATCAGATGGCAGGACTAACTTTGAATCTTCCTGTACTAAAATAAGAATGCCAAGGCATTTGTTCAATCTCACTTTGAGCATGCAGAATTTTATGTAGAATCTATTAAGTAAGTGAGTTGCGCTTAAGGAACTTCAGATAAAAAAAAGCCTCAAAGTCCAAGGCATTTGTTCAATCTCACTTTGAGCATGCAGAATTTTATGTAGAATCTATTAAGTAAGTGAGTTGCGCTTAAGGAACTTCAGATAAAAAAAAGCCTCAAAGTTAACAATATTATAGAACATTATGTCCTGCATAATAACTTAAAGAAGGGTAAATATGATAAATTAAGGGACACTATTAGAAACCATGATTGGTCTGGGGCAGTGGAGATGGATGTAAACGAAGCTTGGTGTTATATGAAAAGCATGTTACATAGTGGCATGGAAGAGTATAAACCTAGGGTGAGAACTGATAATAAAAGGAAGGTTAAACCAGTGCGGATGACTAGAACAGTACTGACAGTTGCAAGAAAGAAACACAAATTATACCAAAGAGACCTGCATACTAAATATGAACATGACTATGGTTAATTACATATAGGAGAGGAACCGTTGTACAAAGTTAATTAGAAAATCACGAAAAGAGTACGAAAAACAAATAGTCAAAGATAGTTTTAAAAAAAAAGAACCTAAAAGATTTTGGAGATATGCTCGAGAAAGAACAAAGGTGAATACTGAAATAGGAACAGTGAGGAAGAAGGATGGTTTATTAGCAGCAGACGATGAGGAATAGCCAGAGATGCTAAATCAATTGTTTGCTAGTGTGTTTACACAGGAAGATATAGGAATACTATACCTACTTTGCTCGAGAGCTTATAGTAGGCATTTTATCCCTCCCTCTCACAAAGACAGTCACATATGGACAACGGATGGTCTCCCTTTGTGCTGCTCAGCAGTGGAACTCTCTACCACATCACATTCGCCACTCAGCCTCTAAGGCCGCATTCAAACCTCTCTTAAAACATATCTTTTTACAAAATACTATTCCTGACTTGTACCCCATCTTTATGTTGTCCAGTGTCCCTATGTGTACCTCACTGACTATTGGTTGTTATGTTTCGTTCTATCAAATTGTACTGCGCAGAGAGTGCCATCTATCTTATTCGTGATTCTGCGCATTATAAGTTCGCATTATTATTATTATATTCAAGGGGGGCATTCTTAGGGGATATACGAGTAACTCCTTCAGTTGTTCAAGAATAAACTGAGGAATCTAAATCCATACAAATCTCAAGGCCCTGACCTGATACCACCAAGGATCCTGAAAGAAGCAAGCATTGAGTTGGCCGTTCCATTGTGCTCCTTATTTAATAAGCTGTTAGAGTTGGGAGAGTCACCAGTAACTGGAAGACTGCTGAGGTAATAGCTTAATTTAAGAAAGGTTTGAAATCTGATCCTGCTAATAGTAGACTAGTTAGCTTAACTTGTGTGTAAAGTTCTGGAGAGTGCAGTTAGAGATGCTATAGTTAAACATTTTATGGAATATGGAATATAAATAGAATGTCAGCATGGATTTAGGGATAAAAGATTATGTGTGATGTACTTATTGGAAGTTATGGAGGATACAACCTCACTACTGGATGAGGGTGAGGATGTAGACATCTTATATTTTGACTTTAAATGCGTATTTGATTCTGCACTGCATGAAAGAATACTAGCCAAATTAGCAGCTTATGGCGTGGGTGGAAAATTGCTTGGATAGGAAATTTTCTAATAGGTAGGACACAACATGTTAGGGTAGGACCTGTAAAATCTAAAGCTAATGTTTTAAATGGAACTCCTCAGGGAAGTATTTTAGGACTAGTATTGATTACAGTGTTAATCAATAATTTACCTAATGCATTGCTTAGTGCTTGTAAGCTGTTTGCTGATTATACCAAAATATATAACAGAATATTAAATAACACAGTGATTCAGAGTTATTTGACAAAATCCAGGAATGGTGTGAAAAATTTAATATATCAAAATGTGGGGTATGCATATAGGTAAAAATAATCGAAGATTTACATATCAAAATAAAAGTAGATGAGGATATGTTATGTGGAGAAAAACTTGGGAATGGACTTTGATTGTAAGTTATCTTTTGGCTCGCATATCCAAAGAGTGGTAGGCAAAGTGAATCAGATGGTTAGTGTTATCAGAAGGACTTTTAAGTATCTGGATAGTAAGATATTTCTAAGATTGTATAAAGCACTTGTGTGTCTACATTTTAAAGACAATCAATATTAGTGGAAAATGTTCAGAGAGGTGCTACAAAATTGTAAGGTGAATGTAGGGAAATGCATTGAAATCCAAATGCATATAAAAAACTAATAAACTGGAAGTTATTGTTTACATAGTCATTACAACTTGAAACTGTTTTAAACAGTACAATTACATTTGTACAAAATAGACTCACTTTAAAGAACATTCTGATTGAAAGATTTTGAGATGTCAAAACAATGCTGATTTTTTTTTTTGCCATGTAATTTATTATCTGAATGAGGAGATTTTCAACAGCAGTTTTACACCAACACATACATTACAGGCCTTTGTTACAAGAAGCCATTCACTATTTTGTTTGTATAATGTAAAATGTCATTTATAAAATTTCTTGCACCAACTGCAGCGGGTGTGTGATTTTGTTATTAGTGTATAAAAATATATGTAGTGTTTCAGAGACTGTTGGACTAGAAGTGAGAGTAATAGTGAGAGAGCCCTGTGTGATATTGTTTTTTGTGTATGTGTACGCGGTGTTCCAGAGACTGTGGGACTAGAAGTGAGAGTGATATTGAGGAGAGAACCCTGTGTGACATTGTTATTTATTTATGTGTACGCGGTGTTCCAGAGACTGTGGGACTAGAAGTGAGTGATATTGAGGAGAGAGCCCTGTGTGATATTGTTATTTATTTATGTGTACGCGATGTTCCAGAGACTGTGGGACTAGAAGTGAGAGTGATATTGAGGAGAGAGACCTGTGTGATATTGTTATTTATTTATGTGTACGCGGTGTTCCAGAGACTGTGGGTCGAGAAGTGAGTGATATTGAGGAGAGAGCCCTGTGTGATATTGTTTTTTGTGTATGTGTACGCGGTGTTCCAGAGACTGTGGGACTAGAAGTGAGAGTGATATTGAGGAGAGAACCCTGTGTGACATTGTTATTTATTTATGTGTACGCGGTGTTCCAGAGACTGTGGGACTAGAAGTGAGAGTGATATTGAGGAGAGAGACCTGTGTGATATTGTTATTTATTTATGTGTACGCGGTGTTCCAGAGACTGTGGGTCGAGAAGTGAGTGATATTGAGGAGAGAGCCCTGTGTGATATTGTTTTTTTGTGTATGTGTACGCGGTGTTCCAGAGACTGTGGGACTAGAAGTGAGAGTGATATTGAGGAGAGAGCCCTGCCCCAGCGGTTACAACCTGTCGTTGGGCCCGTCCTTCTGCGCACGCAAGCATGTAATACAGAACAGCAATGTAGATGACAAAAACTTAAAAGATAAACTCACAGTAATGAATCAGAATTTTTCAAAACAAATTTGTGATGAACGCTTTTCTAGGAGGCCAAAACGACTTCGATTGTTCTTTAAATCAGGACATCCATACGGACGTTACAGTGCTCTCCCTTACCAAGCTCACAGGCAATAGAGTTACCTCTCCTTAACTCCACTCATCTGCATGTTCACACAGTTGCATCAGAAAGAATAGATAATTATCTATTCCCTGGTTGCATACACATAGCCGCTCGTCTTTATGCACACAGACTTACATAAATATAGCTCTGGTTACACCGCTCATCTTTATGCACACAGAGCTACTGACATGTAATAATAAAAATGTTCATATAGCGCATATTGACACTCATAGAGAGCATGTTCTTAACGCTTGAAACGGGGAAGAGACATGGACTAAATGGATAGAACACGAGGGACGGAAGATACAGACTTACAGACTCTTACAGACTTGCATACAGACTTGCACAGACGTACACACAAACACACACAAACTTACAGACTTACATACACAACATAATTGCACACTGCGAAGTTACATAAATACAACTCCGTGGTTACACCGCATTACACTGAGCTGTTTCACGTGACGTCATCAAAACATGTGTAGAGGACAGCTAGCCTCCGATCAAGCTCTCGCTGTGCAATCATAAATGACAAAGAAGTGTGGGTTTACCCTGCCCTTACTGCCTTTAATTTACTACCCTTGCACAGGATCAAAAGTTCACTAGATTCGACTGTTGCAGGCGATGGAGTAAAGCACAGACGACTGTAAATATTATATCATCTTTGGTAAACGTGTTATCAGCTCCCTTTTGTCATCAACCACTGTGCGTGCGTAAGACATTTTCCGAGATGCCAAACAGTCGACGAAAGTTTTCACGCTAAATGGTTTGAATTGCATCACTATGCAAGTATATATATATATATATTTACTTGAAACTTGTGAACTATGAACAACTTTAATAAAACTAATTACAATAGATAAGAATAAGAATTCCATCTAAAGACCGACGCCAACATCCTTCAAAACAGCAAGACTAGAAACAGTGAACCTGCAGACCTACCAGTCCTACCACGGACTTGTATTACTGGACTGCTCACAGACGATTTTTTTCAGTGAAGTCATAGCACGAGGCTGGTTACGAAATAGCTTCCGGTTTAGTCACGTTTCAGTTTAACTACTAGAACGAGGCTGGTTACAAAATAGCTTCCGGCTTATTCACATTCATAGTTAAGGTTCGTCGAGACTAACAGCGGAGAACTTCGTAAGAGGCTCAGCGTTGGTCTCGGCAGACAGACAGCAGTCCACCTGTACACGTCCGTGGTCCTACGGGAAGAGGTCGAAAGAGCTGTACTTAGTCTGAAGGGAGGAAAGTCGCCAGGCGTTGATAATGTACCAGCTGAGCTGCTCAAGCAGGGTGGGGAAGCAACTACAAAGGCCCTGAATGTCCTGTGCCAAAACGTCTGGGAGCGCACAGAATGGACGCAGTCACTAGTCATACCCCCCCCCAAAAAAAAAACAACAACAACAACAAAAACAGCAAACAGAGCCAGAACTACAGAACCATCAGCCTTATCAGTCACCCAAGCAAAGTCATGCTGAAGGTCATACAGAACCTTGTCAGAACCACCGAATAAGAGCTGTTAGCAGAAGAACAGGCTGGCTTCAGACTACGTAGAAGCACAGTTGAGCAGATATTCAACTGTCGCATCCTTAGAGAAAAGCATCTTCAGCATCAGCGGGACCTCTTCCACAACTTCCTTGACTATAAAAAGGCGATTGACAGAGTCTGGCACAAGGGGCTATGGCATGTGATGCAAAAATTCAACATCGAAGGTCTCGTCCAAGTCACTGAAGCTCTGTTTATTAATAGCTCAATGAGTACAGTACTGTCTCAAATAAGAGCTTACTTTCGCACCACGGTATAGGTATGCCAAGGATGTCCCCTATCACCGGTTCTGTTTAATATCTTTTTGGAGAACATCATGCTCGAAGTTCTTCACGACCATCATACTTCCATTTCCATTAGTGGAAGACCGATCTGCAACCCACGCTTTGCATATGACATACATCTGTTAGCAGGCACTAATAAAAAAAACTCTAAGATCTCACCAACAGAATGAAAGACAGTTTAAACACGTATGAAATGGGAGACCAGCACTGAAAAGAGCAAAGTTGTGATCAATGGCAGCGGCAAAGCAGAGATTTGCATGAACGGGGTACAGTTTGAAGAGGTCAGCAGCTTCAAGTACTTGGGAGCCACCCTCTCCAAGGATGCAACTCCACGACAGATATCCTCATAAGGATCGCAACAACAACCGCGGCGATGACTAAGATATATAGGATCTGACATAGCCATGAGATAAGGTTCACTACCAAGTACCAGCTGTACAAATCACTGGTAGTGCCGATCCTGCTCTACGGATGTGACACGTGTAGTCTGGTCGCCGAAACGGAAAGGAGAATCCAGACATTCGAGAACAAGTGCCTGAGGAGGCTGCTCCGGATCTCATACAAAGAACACAAAACCAACGACTTTGTAAGAAACAAGATGGCAACACGGGTAGAACACCAGGAACCTCTACTATCAACAGTCAAGTGATTTTAAGCTGGTCTTCTTTGGCCACGTGACCCGGCACAACACCCTCTCGAAGACTATCCTTCAAGGCCCTATCCATGTGCTTCCCCTAAACGATGACTGACCATACTTGCAGACGCTACTTCTCGTAATTTTCCCCCTCATACATATGCACGTACATACACACTATCCCTCTTTCTCGCATGCTCTCTCTTCCGCACTCCCATTCTAGCACATACACAGACGCAGCCCACATTGACTGGACATGGCCCACACATTGCAGAGCCACCATAGCTACCCGACACGAGAGAAGTCAGAGTTCAGGAAGGGCTTCGCTTCAGCAAAGAAACTATCTCTCAAGCAGGAAGTTGGGGCCCCCACCTGACCCTAGACTGAGAGGGCATGAGACAGAACAGGCCATTGGTCGGGTGGGGTGCCCTGGACCTAGATTATGCCGACAGGCAGGTCACAGCCAATATCTCGGCTAGCTGCACGCAACACATAACAGTCCCGGCATAACAGTACAGTCAAACCTCTCTGTTAAGACTCACCAAAATCCGCCAAAATCATGTGGTAATTGAGATGGGTTGTAGAAGGGAGATCAACCAGTCTGCTTTCATTCTAGGAACCATGACCTCAACAACTCTACACCGCCGTCACCAACATTCAACTTACCTCAGCTTCCCCAATAAAGGGTGGCATTCAACATCTGGTGTCAACGGATTATCTATTTTGTGTGGAGGTAAGACATAACAGGTCAACACAGCAAGATCCATGACAGACCGCTTCTACCTTACAACACACACACACACAGTCAGTGAGAGAGAATATGTCTCTGAACCCAAGGACCCCGACCCGAGATCCGTCGGCTTTCCCTGTTTGCTTTTGCAAAACTCTTTGTTTGTTTTCCAAGAAATAATCACAAAAGTTCTTTTATGAACCTGGAAGGTAGTAAACATGTTTTGCAACTGAAGCAGGTTATAGATCCTGTTTACCCGGTCAAAAAGAGTGCCTTACTCAAGAATACTTCTCAAACGTGTTTGTGGAGGCATGGGGACGGATTCATTGTTCACAATATTCTTTACAGGATGACATCTTTCTGTAATCGGAGAACACCCCGCAAGCTAACGGCTTTTCTGACATACTCTGATTTCCACTCTCACGCCCGGATATTTGTTGTTGTGTCAGTACATCAGCCCATATTCATGAAGCGAGGGTAAGGCATTATCCCGGGGAAATCCAGGAGGAGGGTCTTGTCTCGTGTAGTTATACGACGGCGTCCAAACTTCACGGGAGGCTGTGGACAATATTCCCTGGGTTAAAGTGGAAATATTCCCTGGGGTAAAGTGACATAAGACAACATCCACGGTGTCTGGACAATGTATCGTAACTACCAAGACAAGAAGCTGGTCCTTAATTTCCCCGTTTTATCCCTGCGCACAGTCTTATCCTTGCTTCGTGAAACTGACTCCAGAACTATGCAGCACTATGAGAGTTTATCCTGTAGTCACATCATATTGGAGCGATTTCTCAACTCGTCAGTTCTGAGAGGGGCGCAGGCCTAAAGTGAGATTAAATGCCGCAAGACAATCATCCTGAATAATAATATATTACCAAAAATAATACCATATTACAAATAATAATAATAATAATATATTACCTAAACTCAACACCGTTCCTCGAGGCTGCTTAACCGTAGAAACGTTTTTTCTCTATAATCTGAAAAGTTGCTAAATGATGTTTGGGTTAGCAAACTACACTGATCGCCAGTCGACTCTACCATTTTCACATCCATAGCAAATGCAGTTGACACTAAAGACGTTATATACAGATGACACTTAAGACATATACCGATGACAATAAAGATTTTATATAAAAATGACACTAAAGACTTTACATACAGATGACACTTAAGACTCTAATGATGACACTTAAGACTATACATAGGTATAGCGCTAAACACTAAACATACAAATAACATTAAAGACTATACATAGGTATAGCGCTAAAGACTATACATACATATAACACTAAAGACTATACATACAGACAACACTAAAGGCCGGTCTGGGTTAGCCCGTGTGCAAAGGCATTTGGCACAAAAGTTTGCATAAATTAGGCTTCAATAACCCTAACCCTGGTCAATACTTATACTGTGTGGTGGTAGGCTTCACTAACCCTAACTCACAATCTCATGTGGTCAATACTTATACTGTGTGGTGGTAGACTTCACTAACCCTCACAATCTCATGTGGTCAATACTTATACTTTGTGGTGGTAGGCTTCACTAACCCTAACTCACAATCTCATGTGGTCAATACTTATACTGTGTGGTGGTAGGCTTCACTAACCCTAACTCACAATCTCATGTGGTCAATACTTATACTGTGTGGTGGTAGGCTTCACTAACACTCACAATCTCATGTGGTCAGTACTTATATTGTGTGGTGGTAGGCTTCACCAACCCTCACAATCTCATGTGGTCAATATTTATACTTTGTGGGGGTAGGCTTCACTAACCCTAACTCACAATCTCATGTGGTCAATACTTATATTGTGTGGTGGTAGGCTTCACTAACACTCACAATCTCATGTGGTCAATACTTATACTGTGTGGTGGTAGGCTTCACTAACCCAAGCCTTACAATCTCATGTGGTCAATACTTATACTGTGTGGTGGTAGGCTTCACTAACCCTCACAATCTCATGTGGTCAATACTTATACTGTGTGGTGGTAGGCTTCACTAACCCTCACAATCTCATGTGGTCAGTACTTATATTGTGTGGTGGTAGGCTTCACCAACCCTCACAATCTCATGTGGTCAATACTTATACTTTGTGGTGGTAGGCTTCACTAACCCTAACTCACAATCTCATGTGGTCAATACTTATATTGTGTGGTGGTAGGCTTCACTAACACTCACAATCTCATGTGGTCAATATTTATACTGTGTGGTGGTAGGCTTCACTAACCCAAGCCTTACAATCTCATGTGGTCAATACTTATACTGTGTGGTGGTAGGCTTCACTAACCCAACCCTCACAATCTCATGTGGTCAATACTTATACTGTGTGGTGGTAGGCTTCACTAACCCTCACAATCTCCTGTGGTCAATACTTATACTGTGTGGTGGTAGGCTTCACTAACCCTCACAATCTCATGTAGTCAATACTTATACTGTGTGGTGGTAGGCTTCACTAACCCCAAGCCTCACAATCTCCTGTGGTCATACTCGTGTGCTTTCTTACTGAGTTTTCGCCTCTAAACATCCGGCATCAATAGCCACGGTGGACCAATAATCTAAGTTATCGGAGATAAGCTATCTTTATGTGTTATCATCACCATATACCAGGGTATAATGATAACAATTTTAATAAAAGCTGTGATTTATATTGCACATAATCACGCTCACGAAAGACCGTGCTCTCAGCGCTTAAGACAAGTAGGAGACAAAGACAGAATACGAAGGACGGAAGGAGAAACAACTACTCAGACAAGAAATAAAACATTAACATAGAGGAGAGAAAGAGGAATCAGGGAACAAACAGTAAGTATGGAGTGTGTTAATTGTCATCAATCTACAGAGGAAGACGAGCAGGTGGAGTCGTCAATTGACTATAATCACAACTATACTGACAAGTATGTTGATTGGATGCTCGTGCAACAGATGTGGTGCTAGCAAGGATGTAATACAAGTCCGTGCTTCTAGTGTTCGTTTAAAGGATTCAATGGTGGGTAGGTGGCGGATATGGAAGGGAAGAGTGTTATCTCTTTCGACTATCATCATATATCCGGTACATAAACTATTTGCCGTCACCGTATATCCGGGGTGATAAGCTGTCTTTGAGTATCCTCACCAAATATCCGCTTGGCGGGCTGTCCGGGCTGTTGTTGGGTGTGGGAGATGGGGTGGGGGTGGGGTGGGGGTTGCGGGGGCTGATCTTGTTAAATCGACCCTAGGATCGGCGTCGCCACATGCCAGCCCCACCTTTCCTCAAGTCGGAACACTTATGCACAGAAAAAAAAACTGGAGTAGAGTTCGGTGACAATGACCCTGACTTTATTACACCTAAATCCTGTTGCTCATGCAGCATGCTAACTGCTAACTGCTAACTGCTTTATGCTCATTTGTTACACTTGTTACATTTACTAACCTTGAATTACAGCGCACTCAACCAATGTCACGATCACATTATTAGTTAATAAGAATATTAAGACGTTTAAGAGGCAAATATTCAGATACAATCAGTTGAATTTAAATAATTAATCTAGTTTCCTTGACACATTTCAGTTCAGTTCAGTTATTTAATCTACTGTCACGACCCTCTTTCTCCTCATGGCTGTACGTGTACATCGGGACTCGACAGGAGAGAGAGAGAGAGATGGGGCGCCCTAAACTAATTTTAGATGTCACTTTCTTATTTAATAATATTTTGGGTACAACGGTCAATTGTCAAATTATAATGTTTATTTATTTTGACTTTTTACTATAGAAAACTGCATCAATTTGTTTAAAGTTTGAACGGATAGCTTGTTCTTATGCTGTATTGACACAATATTTGAAATAGGTTAGTAAAAGGACAAACCGAACGCAACATTTTTTCTTTATGATCGGATTAAGTGTGTTTTACAATAATAATTCCTAAAATATGAGTAAATAATTATGATTAACTTTAAAGATATCAGCCTTCAAACATCGCCATTCTCACCTGTCACTAGGAAAGCGGGAAAAAAATTACTCTCCTGTACTGAAGAGTTGTCTTCCCCGCTCTGAGTATTTGTAACAGTGAGTGTGGATGTCTTCAAGTCAAATGAAGAAACATCGCTCAGGTTATCGTCTTCAAGAATGAAACAACTGAATGTGGAATACAGTCTACAGACTGGAACTTTATTTACAAGCTTCGAATGAAGTTAAAAAATAATTAAATGGTCCAAACTGAATTATTCAACAGACTGGTGAGTCAATCACATCAAAATGTAATGGGCGACAATCATTTCATTGCAGTCTACGTTGTATTATTATGGGAAACAATCATGTCATTGCAGTCTACGTTGTATTATTATGGGAAACAATCATGTCATTGCAGTCTACGTTGTATTATTATGGGAAACAATCATGTCATTGCAGTCTACGTTGTATTATTATGGGAAACAATCATGTCATTGCAGTCTACGTTGTATTATTATGGGAAACAATCATGTCATTGCAGTCTACGTTGTATTATTATGGGCAACAATCAGGTCATTGCAGTCTACGTTGTATTATTATGGGAAACAATCATGTCATTGCAGTCTACGTTGTATTATTATGGGAAACAATCATGTCATTGCAGTCTACGTTGTATTATTATGGGCAACAATCATGTCATTGCAGTCTACGTTGTATTATTATGGGAAACAATCATGTCATTGCAGTCTACGTTGTATTATTATGGGAAACAATCATGTCATTGCAGTCTACGTTGTATTATTATGGGAAACAATCATGTCACTGCAGTCTACGTTGTATTATTATGGGAAACAATCATGTCATTGCAGTCTACGTTGTATTATTACTGATTGTCTGTCTGTTACTGAGTGGGCGCATTGGATTTAATTTTCCCATGTGTATTATTGTTAATAAAATGTAAACACGTTACTCGCACGTGTTCCCGTTTAAGCTTCTTATAATGCTTATCATCCTCAATTTTTAAAAAATCTTTTTTATCTGTTTGGATCACACACATCAATGGTACCCTCACCCTGTCAGTTGTTGTTAGCATTATGCTGATAAAGATACGACTGATGATGTGTTTGTGACTGTCACACGATGTTACTTGTAGACCAGACGGTGTAGAAACTGTCGATGTTGTATATCTGGTGCTTGATCTACCAGCAGTCGTAGTTGGTGTTAACATCTCGTGTTGTTGTATAGTAAGCACTGCTGTAGGAATAACATTTCTTCGGCTTACTGAAAGTCCGAGACTTGCTGGTACTCTATAAGTCACTGGATAACAATCCATTGTGAAATGTTTTCAGCAAATTCTTGAGTACAGTGTGGGGACCAAGTTCACACAGCACGTTTGAACACAGCAGAGACCTGTATAAACACATATATACACATATATACACATATACACATATATTATATACACATATATACATATATACACATATATATTATATACACATGTACATATACACATGTACACACTTATATACACATATACATACATATATACACATATATTATACACACTTATATACATATATATTATATACACATCTGTGAACAAAGTGAATCAACCGGCGTATGTTGTCATTATCTGTAGGATTTCCTTCATGAGTACAAACTAACTCCCTCTGAGTGTGGAAGAGAACATCCAGCAACAGCACAATGTGTCCTGGTCAGTTTTCTTTTACCGAGGATTGCAGCTTTTCTCTTCGACTTCAGCTCGTGCAGAAAGCGCTATTTTTAGAAATACTTCTGTTTCGTCACTTCCTGTTTTTTCGACAAATCCACGTGTGCTTAAGAAAAAAAAATTAATATAAAATCTGTCATGCCTCTTTGTCATAAAATACCACCGGAACATGTTTTTGTGATACTTGGTGCTCTGTTTGCTGCAGTCGGATTGGGCTTTAAGACCTTATGGGTACTGAGACTAATGTATTTCCTCTCGGTGCCAGAGTGCATGTCTACTACCAGCTTTGTTCACATTCATAGACTATTTACAATAGAGTTATCTGGAGGTCACAAGTCATAAATTGCGGTGGGCTAGTGGGGGAGGGCAGAGGTGGACGACACAAGAGATAGACATGCACGTCATAACAGTGCCAGGAGAAGTCAACTCTATCTCGTTCGCATCATGCCGGACACCGCGGGGCGCTGTCTATTGAAACGATTTACAGTAACATCTACTTTGACAACTTGACAACGATTGGAAGGTCTTTCAAACACGCGCAATTAACTATCAGGCACAAATGGGGTTAGGGGTTAAAGAGCTCGGCACTCCACGGTTAGAGTGGTCTAGATGCTATAGGAGTCGTGTAGAGAGGTCTACATGCTAGGAGTCGTGTAGAGTGGTCTACTTGCTAGGAGTCGTGTAGAGTGGTCTATATGCTATAGGAGCCGTGTAGAGAGGTCTACATGATAGGAGTCGTGTAGAGTGGTCTACATGCTAGGAGTCGTGTAGAGGGTCTACATGCTATAGGAGTCGAGTTGAGCGGTCTACATGCTATAGGAGTCGAGTTGAGCGGTCTACATGCTATAGGAGTCGAGTTGAGCGGTCTACATGCTATAGGAGTCAAGTAGAGCGGTCTACATGCTATATGAGTCGTGTAAAGCGGTCTACATGCTATAGGAGTCGAGTAGAGCGGTCTACATGCTATAGGAGTCGAGTAGAGCGGTCTACATGTTAGGTGTAGAGTAAGATGAGATTAGAGTGGTCTACATGCTAGGAGTAGAGTAAGATGAGATTAGAGGGGTCTACATGCTAGGTGTAGAGTAAGATGAGATTAGAGCGGTCTACATGCTAGGAGTAGAGTAAGATGAGATTAGAGCGGTCTACATGCTAGGTGTAGAGTAAGATGAGATTAGAGTGGTCTACATGCTAGGAGTAGAGTAAGATGAGATTAGAGCGGTCTACATGTTAGGAGTAGAGTAAGATGAGATTAGAGCGGTCTACATGCTAGGAGTAGAGTAAGATGAGATTACAGTGGTCTACATGCTAGGAGTAGAGTAAGATGAGATTAGAGCGGTCTACATGCTAGGAGTAGAGTAAGATGAGATTACAGCGGTCTACTTGCTAGGAGGAGTAGAGTAAGATGAGATTAGAGTGGTATACATGCTAGGAGTAGAGTAAGATGAGATTACAGCGGTCTACATTCTAGGAGTAGAGTAAGATGAGATTACAGTGGTCTACATGCTAGGAGTAGAGTAAGATGAGATTAGAGCGGTCTACATGTTAGGTGTAGAGTAAGATGAGATTAGAGTGGTCTACATGCTAGGTGTAGAGTAAGATGAGATTAGAGTGGTCTACATGCTAGGTGTAGAGTAAGATGAGATTACAGTGGTCTACATGCTAGGAGTAGAGTAAGATGAGATTAGAGTGGTCTACATGCTAGGTGTAGAGTAAGATGAGATTACAGTGGTCTACATGCTAGGAGTAGAGTAAGATGAGATTAGAGCGGTCTACATGCTAGGAGTAGAGTAAGATGACATTAGAGTGGTCTACATGCTAGGTGTAGAGTAAGATGAGATTAGAGCGGTCTACATGCTAGGAGTAGAGTAAGATGAGATTAGAGCGGTCTACATGCTAGGTGTAGAGTAAGATGAGATTAGAGCGGTCTACATGCTAGGAGTAGAGTAAGATGAGATTACAGTGGTCTACATGCTAGGAGTAGAGTAAGATGAGATTAGAGTGGTCTACATGCTAGGAGTAGAGTAAGATGAGATTACAGCGGTCTACTTGCTAGGAGGAGTAGAGTAAGATGAGATTAGAGTGGTATACATGCTAGGAGTAGAGTAAGATGAGATTACAGCGGTCTACATGCTAGGAGTAGAGTAAGATGAGATTACAGTGGTCTACATGCTAGGAGTAGAGTAAGATGAGATTAGAGCGGTCTACATGTTAGGTGTAGAGTAAGATGAGATTAGAGTGGTCTACATGCTAGGTGTAGAGTAAGATGAGATTAGAGTGGTCTACATGCTAGGTGTAGAGTAAGATGAGATTACAGTGGTCTACATGCTAGGAGTAGAGTAAGATGAGATTAGAGTGGTCTACATGCTAGGTGTAGAGTAAGATGAGATTAGAGTGGTCTACATGCTAGGAGTAGAGTAAGATGAGATTAGAGCGGTCTACATGCTAGGAGTAGAGTAAGATGAGATTAGAGTGGTCTACATGCTAGGTGTAGAGTAAGATGAGATTAGAGCGGTCTACATGCTAGGAGTAGAGTAAGATGAGATTAGAGCGGTCTACATGCTAGGTGTAGAGTAAGATGAGATTAGAGCGGTCTACATGCTAGGAGTAAAGTAAGATGAGATTACAGTGGTCTACTTGCTAGGAGTAGAGTAAGATGAGATTAGAGCGGTCTACATGCTAGGAATAGAGTAAGATGAGATTACAGCGGTCTACATGCTAGGAGTAGAGTAAGATGAGATTACAGTGGTCTACTTGCTAGGAGTAGAGTAAGATGAGATTAGAGTGGTCTACATGCTAGGAGTAGAGTAAGATGAGATTACAGTGGTCTACATGCTAGGAGTAGAGTAAGATGAGATTACAGTGGTCTACATGCTAGGTGTAAAGTAAGATGAGATTAGAGCGGTCTACATGCTAGGAATAGAGTAAGATGAGATTACAGCGGTCTACATGCTAGGAGTAGAGTAAGATGAGATTAGAGTGGTCTACATGCTAGGAGTAGAGTAAGATGAGATTACAGTGGTCTACATGCTAGGAGTAGAGTATAAGATGAGATTAGAGCGGTCTACATGCTAGGAGTAGAGTAAGATGAGATTACAGTGGTCTACATGCTAGGAGTAGAGTAAGATGAGATTACAGCGGTCTACATGCTAGGAGTAGAGTAAGATGAGATTACAGCGGTCTACTTGCTAGGAGTAGAGTAAGATGAGATTAGAGCGGTATACATGCTAGGAGTAGAGTAAGATGAGATTACAGCGGTCTACATGCTAGGAGTAGAGTAAGATGAGATTACAGTGGTCTACATGCTAGGAGTAGAGTAAGATGAGATTAGAGCGGTCTACATGCTAGGTGTAGAGTAAGATGAGATTAGAGCGGTCTACATGCTAGGTGTAGAGTAAGATGAGATTACAGTGGTCTACATGCTAGGAGTAGAGTAAGATGAGATTAGAGGGGTCTACATGCTAGGTGTAGAGTAAGATGAGGTTAGAGTGGTCTACATGCTAGGAGTAGAGTAAGATGAGATTAGAGTGGTCTACATGCTAGGTGTAGAGTAAGATGAGATTAGAGTGGTCTACATGCTAGGAGTAGAGTAAGATGAGATTACAGTGGTGTACATGCTAGGAGTAGAGTAAGATGAGATTACAGCGGTCTACTTGTTAGGAGTAGAGTAAGATGAGATTACAGTGGTCTACATGCTAGGAGTAGAGTAAGATGAGATTACAGTGGTCTACATGCTAGGAGTAGAGTAAGATGAGATTAGAGTGGTCTACATGCTAGGAGTCTTACACAGAAGAGGAAAGCTACATCAGAGGAAGGTGCTGCAAGTTTTCTGTCTACATCAGTGTGCGATCAGGTGTGGCTGTTCCATAAATCCGTTTGACGGGTGTCTAAAATATCCGTTTTGGTAAGTCTAGGTCAGATCCGGTAGGTGTGCACGTGTCCGTGCTACACGGTGCATGCCTGCAACTTACAAACAGACGTACGTTTACTTGGCAAAAGTCGTTATTATCATTTATTAATCAAATATGGAGAGTAAATAGTTCAGTCCTGGGGCCTCTCCTGATCAGGGCCTATGTCCAGTCACGTGGTCGTGTGATTAGTCACTCTTGCCTGCAGCCTCGCATGTATCCCGGCCGATACTCAACTCCAGCTTGCCATCTCCACCGACTTTTCGCCAGCAGTCGGCAACCTCTTGATTCTGTCAACCACTGGATGTTGACCAACAAAGTGCAGTTCAACGAGGCAACAACCGAAATCATCTCAATAGCTTCTGGATATTTGCTTAAGCATCTAACTCCGTCCACATCACTGCCACTCTCTAGATGCATCGTTACTCTTTCCCAGTCTGTCGGGAACTTTAGAGTAATTTTCACATCATTGTCTTTCGAGATTTTTAATTCAGTCTACTAGTTCATTTTTTTTCTTGAACTTCGTAGGGTTAGACAGATTACACAGACTCTCTGTTGCTTCCACATTTGTATGGTCCAGGGTGGACTGTTGTAACCCTGTTTGTTGTTCTCCCTCACATTTGCATTATCCAGGTGGACTATGTCACGGATCACCCGCATCCACACCGCAAGTCAGCCGCTGACACGCGCATTCGTCAACTCAACACAACAACACATGACCACTCTGGTGTAGAGCCTCCCTCCACGAGACGAATAGTTATTAAACTCTAAATCACAAGTAAATTACACAAAAAATGCACAAAAATACTTCTCTAAACAAGGTAGAAACTCAGTATTTTGACAACAAGTATTTAGGGTAATAGGATAACTATCATTACATCATAACAATCACTGCTGGGCTTAGCAGGTAAATACCTCACTCCAATATATTCACACGCAGCACAGGCTCATGTGAAGGACATACAAGAAATGTAACAGGTATACACAATAAACAAATGTCCTGGAATTCGGTGCACTCAGCACACATATACGTATAAATACGTTAATGTACTAACAGTCAGAATGGGTAGCACACCCTAGGCCCTAACACCGCCTGTGGAAGGTTTAAACACTCAATCTTCCAGCGCGTGCTTAAATTCTACCCACTCTAAACTTGAGGTCCAAACGTATAGTCCTCCACTTAACCTTCTTAAAGTTCTGGTTACTTTTAATTTTTAACAATTCCTCCCGTAGGAGGTTTAAAAGAAGGTCACCCGGTGCTTCACTCTACCTTAATCAAGGTCTTACTTCGTTTGGGAGGTTCGTCTGGTGTTAAATCATCGGAAGCCCATGCCTCTGGCTCACATCAATGGTCCTCCGGAATGTACGGATATCGTCTGTAGGATATCGCACTACACAAGTCAGTCATTCAGCCTCGCTGTATCGGATGCTCCTCCCCACCTTGGAGATACGCGGACACCCGTTCACTCGTCTTTGCCGAACCCCAGGCCGTCTATAGTCAGCTCCAGCCGTCAACACCCGAAGTTTCCCACAGCCTTCCTCGCTCTCGGCGTAGTCCCTCAGTATACGTCAGGAAATTTCTCAGACACCTGCCTCCTCAGTCAGCAAATGTTCTCTCTGTACTGTGCTGGTAGTAGAACTACAGCCCTCGGCTTGAATACCAGTAAGTACTCAGGCCTGACGAGAGGGGGGGACAGGGGGGTCTGGTGTACCCGGGCTCGCGCCTGTGAAGGGGGCCCGGCCTTGGTCAGTGGATTTTTGTTTCTTCTTCTTCTCCTTTTCTTTTTCTTTTAAAGAAAGGTCTGAGGACCGAACACCCAAGCATTACACATGCAGACGTTGAGTTTGAAGTCTGTAATATACAAATTCGGGGTAGACGGGCCTGGGGTGAGAAGTGTAGTCACCGTGAGGTATCATAGTCTCGCTGGACAAGACTGGAGTCGGAAGGCCGCTGGACACTGAAGATTTTATCGCGTGTGAACCGTCTAGATTCTAGAAGAACGCTCGTGCATTGAGATTGCTGGACACATGTGCCACTACGGGAGGGAGGGGGCCCTGCAAGCAAATCAGAATTAACAGTGAAGAGGCAGGTATGTTACTGATGTGTGGTCACTCTGTGAACTGAGAGAGTGGGGGCCCACCTCTGGTGGTGCAGCCTGTAAGCGAGAGATATCAAGGGTGTTTTTTTCGTAGTTACTAAACAACACTGAGACTTTCTTTAACCGTTTCTCCATCACCAAGCTAACAAATACATTAGTCTACACAGTAGATCCTTGATACAGTGAGACTATATTATCCTGTAATACTATCGCAGCCAGCAAAATACAACACATTATTGCAAAAACATGTTAAAAACTGCTGTCCCGCAAATAGTTAGGCTTATAAATTGATGACGGTGGTGTCAGGGGAAGTTTGGAGCTGGAGGAGGATGAGAAAGAGGAGGTTAGCACGAGAAAGATAAAAGTTTAGAGACTGTGTCCGTGGGGTAGGTGGATGGCCAGGATGATAGGGAGGAAAGTTATGTCACCGGAAAGGGGAGGACTCGGACTACTGTAACTAAAGGTGTCACCTTATAGGAGGGACGATCACACGACCTACGGCGGTGTACCAGCATCTTCCTGCAATAACACATCGGCCGGCTGGTCATTACCTTTCCTTCTAGTCTCCGACCTTCTTTTGCTCTTTGCCGACGAAGCTCGGGGTAAAAAGTAGATACTATCTACCCACCATCCGTCCCCAAAAGCCACCTTGGAATCTTTCTTATCCTGCACTAGTTGTCTTCAAGGAAGCTGTCATATATGGTCCTGTATGTTGAGTTTAGCGGTGGCCCCGACATTTGCTTTTCGAATAATCACATGCTTATATTTGAAAATAGTTTTTAAGGAGCTTCGTGCAACTTTTATTTGTTTCACGATGAAGAAGGAAGGTAAAGAAAAGTTTACAGATGTGTTATGACATAAGTGTTAGTTTGTCGACGTTTTCATTAAACTGCTCCTTGTCTTGACACCCACAATCAAGGTAGAGACAAATTATGTTGACCATGTTTTAGTTTAGAGGCCAGTGACTAAGATGACAACAAGTTCCCCCCATGCCGGCCATCGGCCGTGGACCGGAATGCATTGTTGATGACAACACAAGAGGGAAAGTTGGGGGGGGGGTAGTCTCCATAGACTCGACAGGATGGAATTTCGTGGGAATTAAATGGTCGGGGTTTGGAGCACTTGTAGGTGTAGACTGACATTTTTATGAGATAGTTAGACTAGTCAGCAGTAAAGTCGACGTGCGTTTGACCAGGACACTTAATTTTCCCCTCCCTTTCAATGGGCTGGAGTCCTTAGAGGCTTAGACCAAAGAAAGCTTGGAGACCTTAGAGAAAGCTGTACACACTTAGTTTAACATCTGTTCACACCCACTCTCCTGCCTGTCGCTCGCTGACTTCTAGACTCCAAAAGCTGAGATACGCTGCACTTTGTTTGTTTGGTGAGTACAGTAATCTTTTATTTATGCTTCTATGATTCTCTGTTTATTGGCAAATAACATTTGACAAGGCAGGAACATCAGTGTCGATGAGGGTGACTAGCAAGCGTCTCAAAGTGACTGACAATAATGAAGTTTGTGTGAAAAGCTCATAAATATATATATATAGCCTTACAAAGTGTTTAGTCAGCAGGTAAAATGACAATATTGGTACTGCATATGAACTATTATAATTCAGCTAATATATGCTAAACATTTCTATTTTTATGTCATTGTCACAAAACCCTCTCCCTTTGATCTACTTAAATATTCAAAGTAATAACAGTTACTGGTTATTTAGTCTTTAAAACATTTGCTATATATTCTAAAACTGAGCAAGTAGTTTAACTGATACAGACCGAGTTTGCTGGGTAAAACGTTGGAGGAATTCAAAATTTCTGCTATAAAGAGTCTGAAGGTGGCAGTGTGTTTGTGTGTAACAGCATGTGTGTGTGTGTGTGTGTGTGTGTGTGTGTGTGTGTGTGTGCGCGCGCGCGCGCGCGCGTGCAGTTTTGCTAAAGGAATAAATAAATTAAATATAGGAAGGGACTTTCTATTGGTGCTGTGTGTTCGCCTCGTGTGTTATGTAAGTTGATAAAAGAGACAACAGGTGTACTCTGCTGTTCGTAGCAGCAAACACTATTTTTTAATGAGTGTAATAACGAATCTGTCGAGCGTTGACATCGCTGTTGAACTAACAGGCCTTCATTACTCTGGGGAGGTTTTCTATGGAGTGGGGTGCTACACGTTTTACTATAACCACTCACGTGTAAACAATGTTATGTCAGGTAGTGATGTAGATAATAGTTCACTTGTCCTGATGTTTGCAGTCTGTATTTCGTTACTGAATGAAATGTAGATATTGACAATCGAATTGTTAACATATTATTATATACTCGGAAAATAATTTACGATTACAATTACAAGGTGGCCCGGAGAGTCGTCTGTCCCGGGGCCCGTGCTGGCTCTCGGCGGCCCAGTAAGTACTGTGACAACTCTGGTCACTAAACAGCGATATAATTAGCGCTCTCTCTAGCGCCTCACTCTACAGACACAGTGACGACTGGTCAGTTTGAATGATGACTGAACCCCCGTCAGTGACAGCACACAGCAGCAGCACACCAAGATTGCTGGAATATCGATTGACCAAATCGAGAATATCCCACTTGCTATGGTCGGGTGTAATATACCCACGTACCCTTGTTTACGTCGCCAAAAGGTGAGCTCAGCCCGCACCGCACATAAACTAAAATACTAAATAAACTGAAACTTCAAATTTCTCATGATCCTCGCGTGACAGCGACAAAAAAAAAAAAGACACCCTAACCACCTGGACAGATGGTGAGCTCTGCTTGGATCACACGTGAAATAAAGTAAAAACCGAGACTTTCAATTTCTCGTGATTTCCTGTGTGGCAGTGACAAACCAAAGCACACCTGTGTGTCGAACTTAATATACACCATACCACCCTACTGCCGCACCCCCTGGTACGCTACAGACTATTGTAACTCTTTATTTGTTCTTCTTCCTGACATTTGTATATTGTCGTTCAGCTATTGTAACTCTCTGTTGATCTCCATCACCGCCTGCTCGACAAGCGTCAGACAGCTGTGTGGCCAGCTGCACAACACATTTCCATATAAATTGTCTTGTTGTGAGAGGGTTATTATTTTTTTATTATTATTAATAGCAGATATATATAGTGCAATTTTCAACTCCAGAGTCGACTCAATGCGCTTTTCAAAAAAAAAAAGGGTTAGAAGGCATTAATCCTCT
The DNA here is from genome assembly GCA_004794655.1 of Marisa cornuarietis. Taxonomy (NCBI): domain Eukaryota; kingdom Metazoa; phylum Mollusca; class Gastropoda; order Architaenioglossa; family Ampullariidae; genus Marisa; species Marisa cornuarietis. The sequence continues at coordinate 119,345 of SMMW01000451.1, forward strand.
ATTTCCTTTATTGTATATGGGAAAAATAGTTTCAGTACACGAGTTTGTTGACATGTGAGCTCGGTTTAACTGTGGAAGGGATTAGGTACTTATATACTGTACCTGCTGTAACGGGTTTACCTGACTGTTCATTTCTCCACCTCACTAATATCTCTGCCTTCCTTCACGTTCCTAAAAATGTTCACTGTGCATGTGTGTGTGTGTGTGTGTGATTGTATTACCTGTCATACGGCATCAATACCCATATCGTCCAAAGTACGACCACGTCGTCCCAACAGTAAAAGCAAACATAAACCAACACAAAGCCAATTTTGCTTTTGTTTGGCGTGGCTGTTAGAAATATGTGGCTGGTAGTGTTTGAACGACATATGGCTCTGTTGCTAATATTGGACATTAATTAGCTACACTCGTGTCATCCGCGCTGATCGATTCGATCGTTTGAGGGGGAGGGGGGCCTGGGAGGATTCGGCTTTCGGTGTGGGGACGACATGGACATAGCTGGGACGATTTGACTCATGCTGTGAGGGGGGGGGTGAGGGGGATATGGTGTTGGGGCGAACTGAATGCGGACCCAGACTGCCGTCTGACGGCGTAGTTTGACACTACGTCATGTGTTGTCCACGTTGTAGCGGACGCCAGCAAGCGCGACGTGTTCTATATTTAAACGTGTTGTGATTGGCTACCTGGTGCCAATAAGGTCACGGGACACAGGCTTCACGTTGCAATAAAGGAGGCGAGCTGCCCGCCCGCCCGCCATCTTGCTTCACGTTTTGTCAGCTGCACACGGCCCTCAAGTTGTCTGCGATTGTTGACACGAGGGGCCCAGCGGTAAACAACACGGTTTACACCTCTCACGCTCCCTCAACAGTCAAAGGAAGTTTGAGACAACTCAGAAACAGTTTTCATAATACATCAATCCATTGTGGCAGACGCAGGGAATTTTCAGTGTCGCAAACAAACGTGTCGAAGGCCGTGGTCAGGATTGAAGCGAAAGAAAGTCCTGTCAACTCTGACTGTAAGATGATGACTATGTGCGATTCCTCAAAGTCTGCAACTCTTCGGAAAGTTGGCAGAACAAGCATTTATACTTCACTGTTTGCATGTTTAATCCTTACTTATGGTGGTGTACAGGGAGCAGACGTGGAAGAGACTGCAGCGCGCGGAAAGAGTATCAGCGCGGGAAGCCAGTTGCTTCCTCAAGAGCAAACTTATCCAGAGAGAAATATCAGTGCCACATTAGATAATAATCTCACGAGTTCTCAAAGTATGTACTTCATTTCGGTGCTTTTTGAAAAATATAGCAGTTCCAAACTCCAGCTGTCCTTGGACGGCTTCACACAGCTGCTGTGCAATCTGGGCTTGCTACACTTCAGTGACGAGACAGGTCAAGCAGACGAACCATCGAGTGAGTTGAATATCGTCTGCTCAAATATAACCTACTCGGCATTCCGAGGGCAGCGTCGTGCTAACCACGACAGTCGACAGGACCAGGAACAGACACATGAGCAGGCTGACGACGCTCACTATGCCGACCCTTTCATAATGACCAGCAATTCACAGGAGCAGCCTGCAAGCGACCATCCTCATGGCCTGCACTGTCATGACCATCCACACCACCACGATGACCACTTCTCAGGCGATCATACCTCAGGTGCTGCACATGCCAGCCGAGGGAAAAGATCTCTTCCTTCCAACACCAGCAAAGGACAGCAGCTGTCATCAGCCGCACCATGGCACGACCTGAACTTTGCCAAGGTTTGTTTTAGGGTAGATTCATGCCTATACTCTTCATGGCTTGACCATCACATCTTTCCATTACTTTCTGTAGTTTGTTTAATCCATCTGTTAACAACTGCTGTGGTAGCCTATCTCTGTGTCTGACTCTGTATGGCGTATATGGAGTAGTTAAAGCAATATTTCCCATTTACAAAATACAAGGGGTTTCCCCTGCACCACCATACAACTCGTATGTTGTTCATCTAAGACATTTTGAAGCACTTACCAGTTTACTGCCCCTGTGAACACTAAGTTATAGGATTATGATAGTTGTTTGGTATTCAGGTTGCCACCTTTTATACTAGCATAAATCAAAATGTGTGTGCTAAACATTTAGAGACTTGGGGTATCAGGGTGGCATAGCTTCTGGCACGAATTCGGATAAATATTCTGTTTTTCTAATTCTAGTTAGTAGTCAGAGTAAAGTTTTTCCTGCAATGTACCATTGCAATCATTTTGGTATCAATCTCAATCATTGAGGCATGAGTCTTAATCATTGAGATGTTGATTTCAGTCAATATCTGATCAATCTCATTCGTTGTGCTAACCTCAATCATGGATTGTAGTGTGTAGACCCCCAGGAGCTGTTTGACATCTTCCACATTCCCGCAAATGGTACCATGAGCTACTCAGACTTCCTCAACGTGTGTCCAGCTCTCATCTACATCATAGACCAAAAAAGATTTCAGCAGGAAGACATTCATGATCACACACATTCCACTGAATCTGAAGTCTCACGCGGCTTCCAGAATATACCTGGCAAAGGTGAGACTTTCTGGAGATGTCTGATTATCAACAGGACGCACTGCATTTTCAAGTAACTGTACCTGAAAAAGTGATGTCATAAGTCCTATGTATTTTATGGATTGCTAACGGATTAAAAAATTTTCTGATCTTGCAGCATACTATAAATTTCTTATAAAAATGTTTGAATTATTTTAGTTTCGTAAGGAATTACTATCATGGATTTCGTTTCACTGAAATTGATATTACTGTATCTAAATGTGATAACTGATTTGAGGTAGTTAACGTTTTTGGTTCCATTTCCACCTTCGTGTGTATCACTTTTTTTTTCAATGAAGCCAACATCAAGATTACAGTCTCCCCCACTGAGAAGCCGCAGGGTAGGCAGGCACAAGATTGTGTGGGGAAGAGAGACTTTGAGAGCTTAGAGAAGGCCTTTTCTAACAGAAAAAAATTTACATTATGCAATGTTTCTAAAAAAATATAAAAATTAGCAACTGCCTCTGGTAAGTTTGCTTTTGCGCTATGCTTTGAAAGTGAAGTGCACAAAAACAATGCAGTGAGACTATGGCAGCAAAAGGCATTTTATGAACACGTTGTAAGACAGATTTCTTTTCAAAGTATCAATAAAAAATTGAGGGGAGCAGAGATGATGTTTTGCTGACAGCATTTGCTCAATCCACGTGTTGAATGTGCAAGAGCGATTAGCATGGTAAGAAAAATTTATACCAAACATGGAAACAGAATGGGGCCTGACACTAACTTTCTTTTTTCTTTGTTACTTATCTTCGACTCTTGCTGTTGAAATTATGAGAGCAGCAAATTCTTGCACTTCGGAATATAATGGTGAGCAACCCCCAAAAAACTGAGCATCAGATTGTTGTAGCTGGTATGTTTTGGGCATATTGTAACTAAAAAAATGTGTGTATAAGTAGTGCTGTAAATAAATAGTAAATCTCTGCTCATGTTTTCATCAGTTTGGCACTAGGACAGTGAACAAAATATTTAAAGCAGATTGTAAGCTTCAACAGTCTACAGAGATAGAAAATGTATATTGTGCTTTAGCTCTGCCAGATCAGAACTTCATGCACCTAAATGCTGTCTTTAGAGTGCCTTTTCCTAAAACTTGCTTTAGATATAACTGTTTGAAAATGTGCATCTACACATAGTTTTGTAATGTAGGATGTTCTGTAACCTCAGATATCTTCAGTCATACGTTCGCCAAATGATTGTGTGATTTCAACTTTCACACACCCTGAACCAAAGGATCTTGCTGTCATGGTGTTTTACATCATGGGTTAAATGAGTGACAGACCTGAATAAGTGTTATTTCTGAACACAAACCAAAAGCAACAGAAGCCATTCTTGCAAATGTGACAAACTTCTGTTTTTGCGATATAGTGTGTGATGCATTGAATTTTATGGTTTCTTGTGAAATATTACTCCAGCACCAAAGGCCTTGTTTGTAGATGCTGTAGATTTTACAGATTGTTGAAATGTGATGCTTGATGCCTATAATAACTGTTTGGGTACTGATAGCAATACAATACAATACCACTTTATTCATCCCCAAGGGCAATTCCAAATAGTAATAGTGCTCGTACTAGTAATACATACATGATATAAAGAGATAATACATACATGTTCATGATACAAAAGAGATAATACATATATATATATATATACATGATATAAAAGGAGATAATGTATATATGTTAAAATAGACAACCACTCCAGCTCTGTAAATTATTCCATTTTTAGACTGGACTTTAAGCCTGGATGCATAAAAGCTTTAGACTTTGCGAGAATTATCACTTGTTATTACAGTAAGGTAAAGGTCATCCCATGACCCTTTTCAGGTCCTTAGGGAGTGAGGTGTTAGAGACCTCACTTTTCTCAGGGCCAGCTTTATGTGATGGTGGTGCCCATCTGCTCTCCCTTGCTGCCTTTCCATTCCCAACCCTCTGTGGAGTCAGATACGCATTCCCAACAGCTGGGTCGACTGGGGGAAGTGAGCTGCGCTAGACGGGTATCAAACTGGCGTGCCTCTCAGTTTGGAAACTAGTGCTCTACCCACTCAGTTATCCACTATTACAGTACACTCAGCTTATTCTAGGTATGGTTTCCAGACGAGAAATAAGGGTGCTAATAGCTGGAGCATGCTTACATCCAAAGCTAGGCAGGATGTGTACTTTGTGTTTAAATGTAGCACATCTCTAATTAATTGACTAGAAGTCCAGTGTACTAGTTTTTGTATTGTGCTATGTTAATCAGAAAATTCTGAAAAATTGCTGTTGTTTTAGTTTGCCATTCAAGTCCTTTCTATTGCTATTGCTGCAGTTTGTCTCCATGTTTATGTTGCAGTATGGGGCTACAGCACTCTAGCAGTACTCATCATCTCACTGGTGGGCTTGTTGGGAGTGGCTGTTATTCCCATCATGCAGAAGGTCTTTTATAATCATTTGCTGCAGCTGCTTGTAGCCCTGGCTGTGGGGGCATTATCAGGAGATGCCCTGCTACATCTCTTGCCCCATGTAAGTGATTTCATGTGTGTGTGATATCCTAAATATATGTGCATTCAGATATTGTGCATGTATGATTTGAAATGCTGTATCTTCTGTAACAGGGTTTCGTGTGTGAGTGATCCTAAATACATGTTTGTCAAATATTTGACATGTATGATTTGAAATGTCGTATTCTCTGTAACAGGCTCTGGCTGCCCACCCTGATCACGAACACACACACCAAACATCTGTTGAGGATGAAAGTCAGCATCTCCAGTCAGTGTGGAAAGGGCTGACAGCTCTTCTGTGTATTTTTTTCTTTTTTCTAATGGAGAGAATCCTCACCATTGTCACAGAAAAGAAAAGGAGGCGAAAGACTATGGTAAAGAATAATGCTTTGTTTATATTATCAGCCAGTAGCAGTGAAGACTGTCTTTGTATACTGTAATTAAATCTTTTCTGTACAAAATTTGATTTTTAATTAGAATTGAGATTTTTGCCTCAGTCCTCTGTCATCTGAATGTAAATAGGTGGAGCTTCTTTTGAATGCTTTTGTAATCCCTTGCTCAGGGTGACTTTGGTTGTTAACGTGCATATGCTTTGTCAGCTTTAATAAACTTCACCTATGCCTTGTATTTCTTGCTCCAGGCTGAGTTTGGTAACTTCACAGATTGATACATTTGCTTGAAGTCAGCTTATCTGGTTTCTGAAAAATTAATTTTGACATCACTTTTTCAGATATAGTTACTTGAAAATGTAGTGCATCCTGTTGATTTGTAGATTGTTAACAAATTTGCAGGGCATGAAGTGTGAGCTTGTCTGTGCTATTTTGCAGGGCCGTTTAAAAAAGAAGCGGTGTGAGCAGCTGTGTGATATTGAGAAGAGCAGTGCTGTTGGAGCAAAGTTATCTTCACATGATGCAGACGACTATCTTAACTGTGATCAGATGGTCATGGTAGTACATCCAAACAAATGTAAGCAAAGAAGAAGACTTTTCGTAATTGAAAATGTATTTGTATAGTTTTAAAAAAAATGTCTGTCCCATTTATGGTCACCTAATTTACACCACATTATTCTGTTTGTGCATTTTAAAGCCTTAATGGAAAACACAGTACGTAGTGGTCAGGAAAAACATGAAAAGTTGGCATATTTTGAAAAATGATTTCTAGACCCGGGAAAAGTCACTATTTGAAGAAAATCATTAACTCTTCTAACTCGGGGCTGCTAGAAGCCTGTAGTGTCTATCTCTCACACGATTGTCCCCACTTAAAAAAAAAAATCATAAAAAAATAACTAAAAGAGGTAGAAGAGCAATTTAAATTGATAATGATAGATCAAAATGTGTAGAAAAGAAACAGCTTTACCTTGTGTTTGCATGAAAACACACTTTTATAGTATTCCCAACAGAAAATGCCATGATAATGACCAAGTAGATAAAGTTTCCAGTCGCTTTCATAAGAATACATGAATATAACATAAGGGAGGGAACTAGTCAAACCGTTGGGAAATCGTCCACCATGATTCCCTCCCTTGAAATGGCAGGAAGTGAAAAGATTCAGTGGTAAACAAAGAGTTTTTCTTGTCGATCGCCATTTTGAGAAATGAAGCACATTGTTGTCACTCACTTTGACATGAATTTTTACTTCAACAACAGCAAAGGAGAAGAAAATAGTAAGTAATATTAACATTCTAATGTATATTCTATTAAAACATATGTTTGTTTGGTACTTTGTCTGTATATATTGTGTAAATAATTTTTTTGTTAATTTCTGAAACTGAGTCGTAAAACGTGTACGGTCGTCATCTTTCATTTGAATTTAGTACTCAAAGACAAAACCTCTGTATCTTAAAATTTACATCAAGTGAATGTTTAAAGGACGGTAAAATGTCTAGAAAGTCAATGAAGCTTGAGTGAGCTAATTTTGTTAAACATCAAATATGCATGTTCGTTGTTTTTGAAAAGCCGAAAATTGACACCTGGTTGCCAAATAGTTTCTCCTGATGATTTGACTGTCACCATTGGCACTGGCACAACATTTTTCTCATCCTCTGTCTGATAAAGCAGAAAGATTCCAATACGCTGTAGCTGACAGGTGAAATATTAAAAAACACTTTCTTTGGCCATGGCTGCAAGAAGTTGCAGAATGATAGAACAATATACATGGGTGTGCTCTTTGCGGCATAGTGGGAAAGGACAACATCAACAACCATAAGTAGCACTTTTTATGATTCTAAAAGGTAAGGAACTGTATTTTAATGTAGAATAGGATCGTGTACCCAAAACTCTATTCATTCAAATGAGTTGATGTATTTGGATGTATTTGCATGTCACCAATAAAACAGAGAGAAAGATAAAATAAAACTTCTTTTTAGTATGCGTTATTTTCACTTGTCTGGCCAGGTATCATGGCATATATTCTTATCTACTAAATTAGAATTTGCTGAGTTTCAAGGACATTTTATGTTTTAGATCTGCATTTTCACCTTTAGACCTTTAGATGTTCACTTGTTAGGGGCTGAGTGTGTGTAGCACTGTGAAAATATGGATTTGAAAAATTCAACATATTTTCAGGAATTATTTAGATTTAGTATTTTGGGGGGAAGTTTTTATTCATCTGAGAACTGTGCATTTCAAAAACAGTAATAGCAGTGAATGCATGAAGGATTCTTGCTGAATGTGTTCTGGGTTTTGGATGCCTGCAACACACATTTGTGTTAAACAGTTGCAAGTGGTACATGTGTGAAACCAACCTTCAGTGACTTTTTCTGAGATGGAGGATGGCTCTCTGCTTACTCTAGGTCATGGGAGGCATTTCTCTTAGATGTGTACACTGAGTTGTTTGATCCAGTTTGGTGGTATCTGGATTTGATGAAGCTCTGGACCTTTAGATAAGTGATCCCATTCTTTTGCAGGTCTGTTCATTTCCTTCAGTAGGGAGGGGGGGAATCAACTACACTGCTGCATTGCACCTTTGAATGTCCTACGTGCCATTAGCAAAATCCTTCTATCTCACCGACTTCTGTTGCTTCTACAGGGTTAGCTAAAGTAGATCTCCAACAGGTAGTGCCCTTTCCGTTTTTGCCAGCCCCACCTTGGACAAAGCGGTACACATCTCTTAGAGTTAAAATACTACTTTACAGGCACAATACATATACTTTGCTTGTTGACACAGAAAAAAAGAATCCAGGTATTTGAGATGATGCATACATGAAACCAACCACTATGTACAATGACCACCTCTCTGTTGACCCCTGAGATTCTCTTCTTGCAACAATAAAGGGGCGGAAACTTGAGGTAGACCATCACCAAGATGGAGAGAGACCATGCCAGACTTAAGCTGCATCCACCAGTCCCACCAACAAATAGGTCAACCTCACAAGTTAACTAGGACATGTCACGGGTCTTAACTCCTACTGAGGCCCTCTAACCTACCACGTCCATAAAATAAAGATGATAAAACTCTTAATGTTGCTACAGCAGTGTCCTGCCTATTTTCTGGAGAATCCCAGAATGACACTATCAAATGCACTTAGACTGTTCATGGGCCATGATGTCAGAGTAGTACCTGACAAAAGCCTGGAATCATACACACATGGCACAGCAACAAATGGCATTGTCAGCAGAGGATGGGTGTGTGCATCCAATCTCCAGATGGACAGACACAGTGACATTGCCTTAAGAAAAGCATGGATTCAGCTATAGTACAGAAGCCCAGGCCCTCATGCAGGCAGCGTCCGTGTCATACCACTCCTAGATTAATTGCAAGTTGTCTTTCTTACTGATATATTGCCTGCGTGTGTTATATGTTGATGTTTTTCTTATTGTTAGCTGTGAAGGCAGATTTTTTTTTATAATTTTTTTAGATAGCTTGAAAATTATGAATACACCTCAGAAAGGTTTATTCTTGTGATCTACAACTGTTTTATATACTGCTGCAAAGACTAACATTTCATGGCTTGATCACTCTGTCCACAGCCCTGAAAGGCTATGCTGATGCAACACATGACGTGTTGCTGCACCAGTGTGATGAGAGTCTCAGTCAGCCTGAGGGGAATTTTGAGGATGATGTCACTGATTCCTCACATGCCAGCTTTGGTCACTCCCATAGTGGCCATGGCCACGCTCACAGTGTTCCTGGCTCTGTGGCAGCAGTGGCCTGGATGGTAATCTTGGGAGACGGAATTCATAACCTGAGTGATGGACTAGCTATTGGAGCAGCATTTGCAAGCAGTGTGACTGGTGGTGTCAGTACATCCATTGCAGTCTTTTGTCATGAACTACCACATGAGATAGGTCAGTTCAATGTCTGTCTGTCTGTCTGTCTGATTGTTTTTTTCTTAAAGAAGTGTTCTTTGTTCAGCTTAGGTGTGTTCTCTTGAAATGTCATGTGCAGTTATATTTTGTGTTCAGCTTTCTTTGTTTCTGAAGGCTATTCTGCCTTTGTGGTATTGGGCTGACTTCAAACACAGATCTCTCTTGAATGACATGTGTCATTGGGTATGCAGATGTGAAAACCATGAACTATATATATACTTATCTTTCTATTGTATCATGGACCTAAGTATTGGATAGAGAAAATTTGATAATGCAGACATTGGAATTCTTAGTCATTTTGTAATTTTTTGCCAAACAATAATGGATTTCAGAACAGTTGTCTTCATCTAACACCAACATTGTCTGTCTTTAATTATATGTTAAAGTTTAATTTAAAAATCATAACGTCCTTTATTTTTATTTTACTGCTCATTTCACTGACTTTTTTTTAACAACGCCAGTTCTGATGATGATTGTGGGTCCATCAGTTATGTTGAAGGCATGTATGGCATGTTTGTATGAATATATACACACACACAGGAGACTTTGCTGTACTACTGCGAGCTGGAATGTCCATCAGACAAGCTATTGTATACAACTGTGTCTCTTCACTTCTCTGCATCATTGGTATGGTCATTGGAGTGGCAATCGGCAATATACACAGTGCTTCCATCTGGATCTTTGCTGGTGTGGGAGGCATGTTTCTCTACATTTCCATGGTAGATATGGTAAGCATGATCTACTTAGATGGTATATATTTGTAAATGGGTTGTTTTTAACTGTATATGTACTTTTAAATACCTTTAGCATCCTAGTGCACATTTTTGTTTTGCACATCTGTGACTGATATGATAGGCAAGTGGCTTCTTACTTCAGTGACAACAGCAATTCTTACAAGTGTTTTGAAATACAGTAAAACTTCCCTGTTAAGACTTGCCTAAATCCACCAAAATCAGGTTGTGGTAGGAAAAACAACCGGTTCAAAGAGACAATAGTTAACAGGGGCCCAAAAACACATTGCTCCAGCCATATTGACCTCCTGTCTGAGTTTAATCTACCCTGCCATGACCATACTGTCCCACTTAAGACTAAATCATCCCAACAACAAAAGTCGAATCAACCCAGGCCCAGGCTAAATTACTGCCCAAGCAGCGAGACCTGTTTGATACTAAATGAACATCTGCATATACACTTAATTAGAACCTCCAAACTAAAGAATAAATGGTGACAAAGGATTTTTACAGACTCCACAGCACAATCTCACCATAGGCAAGCTCAATTTGTTGTACACAAACTAGACAAGTAAGCATTCACGGACGACATAAAGTGAGAGAGAGCAGTTCTCCTCAAGCTAGTTAGGTGAAGGGGTGTCACTCTTTACCAAGATTTATCTTTAGGCCTGGGTCAGTTTGCATTTTTTTTGTTTGTTGGGATGATGGAGTTTTATTTTAAATTATTTCTGCAGTAAGCTGTAACACATAGCAAAGGGTCATCCAGTAGCAATGTACTTTAAAATTTACTTAAACTTTTTGCAACATGCAGCTTTTCCAGAAAGTTGTAATAGAGCACAAAGTGTAAATCGTAAGTCATGTTGGAGAGGTAGTTGTAATAGAGATGACATTTATATAGTGAAATAATCTGCCTGTAAATATTTGGGGTCATATCTAAAAAGGGTGGCCGGGGGTCACAGTGCAGAAGGTCTTAATAAGGCGGTTTTACTTTATACAGAACTGTACATTGGAGAAAATTAAGGCACAGAATATTTACTGGTAGTTTTTTAACTTTAGATTTTAAAAAAACCTCAATTTTTAGTTCAGGCACCAATTTTCCATAAGTTCTAAATTGTATGTTGTATTGCAGTTGTGTTGATAATGTAGTCTTATTTTCAGGGGTTCTTGGCACCTTTCACCAAAGTTATAAATACCTGGTATCTGTGTGTATTATGCTGTATGTGTATTCATAAATCATTTAATTTTTTCACTTATTAAACTCCAATGTTTAATGTCTTCCTGGGAATAGAAATATGCTTCCTTTAATTTCTAGACTTGTAGACTCCTAGACAAAGAGTATATCTGCATTGTGTGAGGGAGAATGTTGTCCTCAACATGATAATCTGCCCTTTGGACTACATTTAGAACATAAAACTCCTTTCTTTGCTGATACTTGATGACATCAGGATTCTTTAGGGTCTTTTCTAGTTTTCTGTCATCTTTGATTCTAAATTTGCACAACATTTTGTTGACTCTATAAGACCTGCTCACCACCATCATTCATTTCTTGGAGTCCTTGGTGTGGGGGTGTATAAATCCAAAGGGCCTGTTTACCATCCAACATTCGTGGATATGTTTGTATATGTGATGTGATAAGGAGATGTGTGCACTGATGCAGTCTGGTTTTTTTTTCATCCAAAGTCCCTTTTGAGATCATAGGATTGAGCGCAGTGCAGCCTGAGCTGATGGCACTGCACATTCATTTGTTGAGGTCTTAAAGGCAGTATTCTTACCAGTTTGCATGCAAAGCAAAAATGTGAGTTGATGATGCCTGCCTGCCTCTCTACACTATGGCAGCCAGTCATCTAGACCTCACTGGGTCATAATCACATATTGTGTTCATAGACTTTTCATCTGCATTCAATACCATTCAACCATACTTGCTATTACAAAGTCTCCTAGCACTAAACATCAACGCATCACTGGTGCTCTGGATGAGGGAATGAAGGTATTTCGTCAGTTATTCATCACATGGGTAGTACGCATGGGTCGGTGGTTTTCAGATGGTAAACGCCTAAAACCTCGAAAGACGAAAATTGTGGTTATGTTGTAAGTGATACAGTGATAACTTTGTGTTGACAACAAACTCAGAAGTGTGCAGTTGACATTTTGTATTAGTATTTTCCAGTAAATGACCCGTGTTTAACCAACTAGATCCCAATATTACATCCTGGGTGAAAAAGTGATAGCACACAAGCATCACCGCGACAAGCAAAACAACTGCTTACATTGTAAGCTCAAACTTCTTTGCCAGTCTTGGAGAAAAGTAGCATAAAAAAAATGCATGCTGCAGCCTCAGGCATTGATTCTGAAATAAAAGCTGGTGGAGAGAACCTTATAAGTGTGAAGATTAGCACTGCTGCAAGATATACATTAACATATCCATAAAGCTGTCACACAATATTGTTTTGTTACAGGAATGAATCAGAGAAACAGAACTGTGCAAAGTGATGTTTTGCTTATTGCCTTTAAATTTCACTGTGATATGCTTGCTGTCCCAAGTATATATATATATAGTGCAAGAGAGCAATAAATAAGAAATAATACTTTTTTTGTTACACACTCTCACTTATCCCTAAACTCACACACACACACACACATCCCTACACACACTAACACACACACATGCAAGAGAGGAAACCACATTTTCCTAGCATTAAGAGGAGCTGTTTGCATATCATTTAAGTAAAGTAAAAAAAAAGGTAGGTAAAGGTCATCCCATAACCTTTTTCAGGTCGTTGGGGAGTAGGCCTACATAAATTATTTATTATACATTTAAGTAGGCCTACATAAATTATATTGTGCAAAACACACTGAAATCATCATGTTTTAAACTTGTTTTTATTTTTGAAAGCCCATATAAATATTACATTAGGCTTATAGTTGTGCTGATCAGTCATTTCTGGTTTGCGTATGGCACTAAGAAAACTGCTAAATTCTGATTGGCTGTTGCCACAAGACACTGATCTAAACGAAAGACCCTCATTTCTCCGGAACAGGCCACAGAGGGTAGGCTTGGGAGCCACACTCTCAAACACTTTGATCATCAGTACAGGAGCCCCACAAGGGTGTGTTTTGTCCCCAATACTCTTCTCTGTCTACACCAGTGAATTCTGGATAGGTCTTTCCAATTCTGCCCTATTGTTGATTAAGTTTGCACGTGACATTGTGTTGGTTGCTTAGCTCAAGGACAAGGATCCGCTGGCAAGCTATTTTCTTCAAATTAAGAAACTACATTTGTGGTTTAAAGCTTTCTGGTGCTCATTGTCTCTAAAGCTAAAGAACTGGTCCTTGATAGGAGGAAACACCAACCTGTCCATCCATCCTTAGTTAGGCGATGAGACGGTAGAACAGGTGCACAGTCCTGGACAACAAACTTTCCTTGCAGGAAAACACATCAGCTGATGTTCCTGCTTAGGCAATTAAGGAATGCTGATGTCAGTGGGACTGTAATTAAAGGAGTGTATCACAGCTTGATCAAAAGCAGTTTCAGATTTAACCTGTCAGTATGGTTCAGTGTTCTAGCAATCAAAGATAAGCCTTGATGAGGGTGGTCAAGATTGCCAGCAACATGATTGGCCTACCACAAAGACCACTAAGGGACCTAGCTAATACCAGGGCTGTGAGGTTAAAAGCTGTCGGCATCATCACAGACCCTCTTGCCCACTGTATCTATTTAAAATCCTCCCCTCTGGCCCTAGATGGAAACAACTGGTTGCCAAGAAGACTCCTCTGGCCAAGTCCTTTATACCAGCTGCAATATCACTCTTGAACAGGACTAACAAATGTAACTAGTGTTTGGATGTGTGTGTGTATATATATATGTGTGTGCGCGTGCACTTTTGATAATTATTGCTGGAGGGAGGGGAGGGTTAAGAGTGTAGTAATTTCCAATTTCCTTCAGATTTTCTCATTTTGTTATGCAGTTATTTCTGTTGCTATTCATGGCTTGCATCTGTGGAATATAAGTGCTAATTAACCCATTGTACATTCAGAATCTCAGTGTTGCAAGCTTACAAGGGTGTTTTGATTGTACCAACTGGGATGTCTTTTTAGACGCATGTCCTAATCTGGATGACTTAGTAAACACTATCTCTTCATATATCTCCTTTTGTGTCGATTGCACCATTCCATCAAAGCAGTTTGTTTTATCCTAACAACAAACCCTGGGTGACCAAGAGCCTAAAAGCAGTGCTTAATAGAAAGAAAGTGGTACATGGGTCCGTAATGCTATCCATCAGGCCAAGGTGATTTATAAGACTAAAATAGAATCTCAGTTTGGTACACGTAACATGTTGTATTTAAAAAAAAATTCCTGGTGTAATCCATCTTTGATCAGTTATGGTCCTTGCTTGTGTTTCTTCATGCAACAGTTATTGCACAAGTTACTGCCAGATGCTATCACCTCTTAATTGTTTTTCATTTAACAAAAGATTTTCTACCTCCTTTAATGTCCGAGATCTTGGTTTTATCACAACTTTCACTCTTTAGCGACATTAGCTGTTACGATGGTCTCTTTATTTTTCAAAGTGGTGATTGTTGTTCTCGGCATATGATTCTCTGTTGCAAACACAAATATAGTTCTCAAATTTCTCTGTAATTTCTTTTTTAACCTCTATTGTGGTTGTAACTAATTTTTTTCTGCTAGGTATTATCGTTAACTTTTTTAGGACCCATAATGGCTTATTTGCACAAAAAATAGCTGAAGAATGTCACAATAGCCATAAAATGTAAACACAAGACTGATTAGGGTTTTGCACTGTGCAAGAGATACACCAAGACTAACATGATCCTTTATTTTGGCTGGAGCAGACACACATTTCCTGGGATCGTGACACCAACAAGTTGTAGCAAGCATATCAAGTGCTAAACAAACATTGAATATGGGATGATTTTTTTTTCTCGTCAAAATGTGTTGAATACCAAATCTTCCGAGTTTTACTGATAGCACTTACCAAGGTTTCATTGTACGTGTGGGGTTAAAGGATGCTTATGACTGATCAGTGGCACACACCTTTCTTAACAAGGCAAAATTAACAAGGTAACAGGGTGTAACAAGCATGCAATGCTGAACAACTAATGTGGCACATGCTTGTTTCTTTCTTCTCATGATTTTTAGAAGTAGTTGGCCAAAATGGTTATAAACTCCAAGGCAGATGTTTTTATCAGTTCAACAATGCTTATGTATGAAACCAACAAGTAATTATGGAAACCAAAGGTCTAATACATAACATTAATTATGGGTGTCCTAAAGCTAAAGGCCTTCAGTGTGTTGTACATAATATAGTAAAGGTCTTCAGTTTGTTGTACATAATATAGTGTTGATTGTTTTTCGGGATTAAGCAAAAAGCTGGGTACTAATATAGAAAACTCATTTTGTCTATAGATACCTCAGGTAAATTATATTTCATCCTTTGCTTCTAACCAAAAGAGTACTGACCTCATTTTGCATGTAGTAAATGAAAACAAAATATCCTAATACTCTTTAATAGAAGAGTTATTTCTTAAGTAGCAATTGGAAATGAAATCTGTTGATTATAATCTTACTAACCAACTACTATTTTCCCAAGCTTTCACCAGATGCTTTACTTTATAAAATTTACCTGTAACACACCATCTTATTCTTAAATAACATGCTGCAGATTTCTATTTGATTATTTTGCCTGCTTGATTGCTTTAATTGCATATGTAATTTTTAACCATCTTTTCAAATGACAAAAAACTATTTTTTTTTAACATCAAATGCATCAAATGCTGCAGTGGGTTGGCGGTATAACAGTTTTGGTGATGGTGGTGCTATAGTAGGCTGCTCTAGGATATAGTCCTTATTACAGCAGTAGCCAAAACAGTAATGCTACAAGTTTAGAGTGCTCTACTCAAGCAGTGAGAACAGACAATGGTTCTTTTCTGCTTGTTGTCATCATGTCCTGTTGCCACATATCATTCATATCATAAATCTTTCTCTCTTGTCTTGGTGCTTTCCACAAGTTTAAGTCAGCTATTGTTCAGCAACTCATAAAGAAACTTGTCTCAGAATCAGAACCGAGCCGTTAAAGACCAGCATCAAACTGATATTTTCTGTCCAAGATTCTGGAAAAAAAATTTCTTTACCAGCTTGTTGGAGCAAAATCATTTTCTGGCATTCATTGGATACTGTTGATCATTCTATATTTTTAAAGAGACGTCAGCACTCTGTTGGCATTCGTGATGTTACCCTAACCTGGTTTTGGTCCTTTCTAATGGACTGGAGACAAGAGTGTAAGCGTCAGCAGTGACTAATGACTCACACTGTGTAAATGGTGTGTGGGTTCTTGCAAGAATCTTTCTTGGGACTTTGCCGTGGCATTTCACATGTGAGGTTTGGTGATGATACACAGCTTTATCAGTTGGCTCTACTTGCTGAAGTTGATGGACTGATGACTCTGATACAAGAATGTATGGCAGATGAAAAGACTTGGATGACCCAGATGCAGCTAAATGACAAGACTGAACTGCTGCTGACTTGTCCCAAGAAGTTTCTCATTCACCCCATTTGTCCTCATTCTCTTTCCTTCAGCAATTCCTCTAGTCCTTTCTCAGCTTTTGTCCACAGTTTAGGGGTCGTTCTTGATAAAACTGACTTACCACAATATTTCTCTTGTCTACAGAGAAGCATACCATGAACTTGAAAGAGTTAGTTCCATTTGCCATTATCTTGCCAATGCTGCAACCAAACTATGAGTCTCTGCTTACATGCTCTCAATGAATGATTGTTGTAATTCTTATTTGGCTGGCATTCCCAAGTATCCTTTTGACAGAAGCCAAAGAATTCAGAATAATGCTGCTTGTCTCATCAGATTGCTTAGATCTGAGCACTGTCATTTGCTGTCTTCATTGGCTGTTATTGACTATACAGCCTGTAAACTATCCTACACTGACCTGTTCCACTATTTCTGCCACTTGCCTCTAGAACCTGTTTGAGTCCACTCACATTTCTACACTCATATATATATATATATATCTGTTCTCTTCTTCCTCTGACACCAGGCTTATTTGATTGAGTCCTATTAAGACAAAGTCATATGGACATCGATTTTTCCTACCAAGCCTCGTCAACATGGAACAAACTCTTCCATTAAGCCTTCACTCAACCTTTGTCACTTTTTTAAAAATCCAAACAAGGCTATGAAAATCAGTGATTTCATCTGATCATGTTTGGACTTTGTGCTTGTGTAGTGTGTGTGTGTGTGTGTGTGTGTGTGTGAGAGAGAGTTTACACAGGGTTATGTCTGTTTTTTGTTCTCCTTTGTGTAAAGTGCTCTGAACATATATTTTATATATAAGTGCTATATAAATATTATTACTATAGATAGTGGGACTGGGGTATACAAGTGCTAGAATATTAATTATAACAGTCATTTCTTGCAAATTTGCAGGACATAAGGGAATCATAATTAATTTATGCAAACAGTTATTAACTTTGTCTGCTAATGTGAATGAAAGATGTCGGAAGCATATGTTGGATATTGTGTGCGGTTACTCAAGCACAGTTAACAAGTCCTTACTTCTTGTGCAAAGGTTCTAAGGGATAAGAGTGAACTAGAGTTGTTAAGTTCCAAGAATCAGTAGCTTGATGACAAATGTAATAAAACTTGTAATGAAATAACGTATTGAAGGTCATTGAGAACATGTGGTGCAAAGGACAGCTAAGTCCTTTTTAGTCTGAAACTATTTTATGGGCTGCATTATTTTACAGCTTTAGAGAGCTTTGCTCAAATAGAATGCTAAGTGAAGATTTTATGTAATGAGAGTATATATCAGATGACTTTGGGAAAATGTCTGATTATGAAAGCCAAAGTATTATCTAATTGCTTTAATGGCTTAGTGACTTCGTATTAGTCATAGTACAAAAACAGTGGATATAATTGATTAAATCAAATGACTCTGCAACAGCTAATACAAAATATTAAGTTTAATGTTAACAGTAGAATGTGCTGATTGTATTTTAATCTAAAGTAATATAAAAATGTCTTTTAATGCAGTTTGTCTAAAAAAAGAAAATGAATCTACAACATCACACACTTTGTAGCATCTTAGTGTTGTTATCTATTCTCCTCAGTAAGGTCAGTAGGTATCCACTTCAGCCGACTGAGAGACCTGTTCCCAGACCACTCTATCTTGGTCAAAGGCATAGTACTTAAGGGGGTACAGGAAGTCAAACATTTCTAGCGGTCATTTTTAACCATAAGCAAGTTCTCATGGGCATGGCTTCTTATACTGAGGGTGAATACGCAGCCTCCCTCTGGCTGGGTGACTGAACTGGCCCACCCCTTTTTCTTTATTGTTTCATTTTTCTCCCTTGCCAGTCTTTTTATCTATATTTTCCAACAAACTCTTCCCATTTTATCTTTCCTATATTCTGTCTGTACCGATCTTTTTCCTGTCTTCTTTTTTCCACCACACCTTTTTAATTGGTTTCTCTTCTCTGTGGCCTTCTTTAGGCAACCCATTTCGGAAGATGGGATCCTGGATGATGAGGTCCCAGATGGGTTGCAGCTAATCATACCAAAAGACTGTTTACTGAGTCAGTCTGGCCAGAGTATATTCTTTCTGTTACCATGTTGCAGCCTGCTGAAAATATCCTTTGTGGTACCGCTCAGCTGCGTTCCTATTTTGGACTCCATGGTGATTGGGGACCAGAAGGAATGAACCATACATTTTTTTATATGGCTACAAATAAATTCAAACCAAGGAAACATGATTAAGACAGCGAGCTGTCCTCCTATTGCAAGGATGATGTTTCAGAGAGTGGGTGGTCTTCCGACAGTGAGGATGATGTTTCAGAGAGTGTGTTGTCCACCGACAGTGAGGATGACATTTCAGAGAGTCTGTTGAAGACATTTGAGAGGCCTGGCCCTGTTTTTATCATTGTGGACATACAGAGCTTGCATCACAGAAGGTCACATGGAGAATGATGCAAGTACTATACCAACTAGTACTCTCTTCCTTACTTTCTGCCTTCATAAAATACCCGACTCTATCCAAATCAGATATCTGCAGGTTAAGATTTTACCCTACATAGAGCTATTAGCATTATAGTCATGGGGGTATCTCCTTCAAGTCCAAAGTCCACTGCTTTTGCTATAGTGAGACTGGCCACACTGCATGTGACTGTTCTTTCAGTGAGCATTGTGCAGACTGTGATTGTCCAAAGTGGAAGGAAGAGGCTCTGTTTTAGGGAATCTGTTTTTATAGAGACTAATCTCTTCCTTTTCAAAGACGGTTTTCAACCATAGGGCAGCACTGTTTCAGCCGTAGATGTGTCAGTCGTCAGCCTCACATTATTACTTGATTTTAACTGGACCGTATATGATGACATGTTAGGCAGTTATCACTTTCAGATAGTTATAAAATTGTTAGCTACCCTAAATCAGTGTAATATTTTCCCTAAGGACAGGTGGACCTCCCTAACGTCACCTGCCTTTTTTTTAGGCTCTTTTACCTGAGAGGTTAACTCGTTCAATATGGACGATGAAAAAAGTGATTCAACACTTAAAGCGGTAGTGGTGATGTTAAGTACAATGTGTTCCAATATTTACACCTATTAACCTACAATAAAGTTTGACACACTGTTTTAAAGAGCATCTTTTTAACCTGTAAGTGATATGATTTGGAAGAGATATAGTTTTTGTTTTCTTGTGCTAAACTCAAATGAAAAACAGTAGCTGTGTGGAACAGAGAGCGCCTGTCATGGAAGTAGGTTTACAAGGCAGAAATTTGTTTTTAATTATTTACACAATATGTACAAACTTAAAATGCCAACCAGTAAAATATTTTATTACAATATACATCAGACTTCAAATATTACTTACTGTTTGTCATTTCAGCTGTTGGGATACAAATCCATGTTTGATTAACGACAGCATCTTAACTGACTCGTTGCCTATTTTCCTATATAATAAAGCAGGGGCGTAGGAAGATGCTCGCCTTTGGGGGTGGGGTGGGGACTCCATGCTGACAGTGAACGACGTTCACATTCTTGCCTCCTCAGTATCTTTTCTGAGGGGGTGGCTGCCCCCCTTGTTTCTACTTCACTGTAAAGTACCTGACTGGTTGATTATTTATCTCCTTAAGGGAAGTGATTCATAGTAAAACAATCCCTAAAGGAGCCAAGAATTTCTTTCCTTATTTATTCATTATTTACTCACAGTGTGAAGTGTTTTGCGACACTACCCAGTTCACATTACAGTGTGCTAAACAGTCAGTGTGGTTGTGAAGAGGTTTCCTTCTCTGATAGTGATACATAAGGAGAGTTAAGGATATTATTAATAACCCCCCCCCCCCCATGCTATGGACATTTTTACACCTCTTTTATTTGAAGTTGCTTTGGCAACAATCCCCAGGCAAGGGCCTCGTAATCACCAGCCAGATGTCTCATAGCTTACTGAGGAGTGCTAGATGGCTCAGTATCCCTGGAAGAAGGCTTAGCACCTTGCCTTCCACACCCCATTCCAGAAAATGTACTGTTTGGAGGCTCGCTATATTTTTTAACAAAACAGAAAACTTATCCGGCAGGAGCTTGTGTCTCCCTTACCCTGCACCACTCCCTGTACAGTTGGCAGATGTGGCGAAGTTAGGGGTAAGGTTTCAGGCTGCCTCAATAGGCCACCTGCAGGTTGGAGACTGTACTCACTAAGCCACAGGATGTGTCGAATTCACTGGCATCCACCATTGCTCACAATTCTTTCTCTCTTCACTATTCTCTTGACTTTCAGCACCTGAAGAGGACTTGTAAATCCTCTTCCTGTAATTTTTCTTCAGATAACTCTGAAGAATATAATCTGTCGCTCTTACTAAACTGCAGCATGCCCATCAGAAGTACAAGGACTTTGCACCTGTCCCAGACAGTATTTCCGACCAGCTACTGATTTTCCATGGATTTCTCTCTGCCATCTCCTTCTATCCTTAATTTAGATGGATGTCTGTTTCCCTCCCTCATGGAGAAAGGCTGTTGTGCTCATCCCAAAACCTGGAAGGGATCCCTCTGATCAAAATTCTCATTACCCTATCGTTCTTGCTAGTTGCTTGTGCTTAATTTTGGAACACATGGTGGATACCCATCTCACATAGCAGCTCAAATCCCAGGGTCTCCTCTGCAGCCTAAGATGTGGCTGGCTTCAGACAACATTATGACATGTGGTCCACTTTGAAACTTTCATCCTGGATGCATTTGTATACAAAGAGCATTTATTAGGGGTATTTTTCTGTTTGGAGAAGGCTTATAATACTACCTTTAAGAAAGGTATTCTGTTGGACTTTCACACCCTTGGCTACTAGGGTCATATTCTCTTTATTGAAAACTTTCATTCCATCAACACTTTCAGGTTCATGTCAGATCTTTTCTTTTCAATCCTCCAGAACAGGAAATGAGCGTCCCTCAGGCCATCCTTAACAAGGTGTGGCATGCATAAATGCAAACAGAAGAAAACAGAATGCACAAACAACTCCATGGATATGTGATTGTAATGTATTGATTGTAAATGAATGCATATTATGATTTATCCTCCACAGAATTAAGATATGTGCTTGCTAACACAACAGTGGGTTTTTTTATGGAATGCTTCCCCTTTTGTGTCTCGCTGTGATATTATAGCCTTAGTTGCTGGCACAGCATAAAACTCAGAACAATCAACCATTCCTTTTGTGTCATTCCTGTTACCTTCTTTGTTGGTTTGTTCTTTTTGTGGTTAGATTGTTACTTAATTGTGATCAACCTGTATGTTACCAAATGAATTAAATATCAGCCAAGAACCTGGTCTGCCTAGCCCTCATGTTTGTTATAATGGTACTCAAGTGTTACCAACATGTTTGTGTTAGAATGTTACTGAAGAGTTACCAACATGTTTGTTAGAATGTTACTCAAGTGTTAACATTACCTCAAATTGTCTTATGCTGTCTACAGCTGCCAGAGATGACTGCAGTGGACACAAAGAAGGGAGAGCCCCATTTCCTACATTTGTTCTTACAGGTGTGCGGCATTTTTGTTGGAGCAGGAATCATGCTTCTGATAGCTGTTTATGAGCAACGTCTACAGCGTCTACTGGACTGAGTTTCTTTAAGCACCACTGGCAGTTTTACTGGACCATGGCCGTGAGAGACAGTGTCTCGTAGGTGGCCTACAAAAGCTGTGTCTAGCTGCTGTATGTATAGGCAGTGTATGTGATATTTGCTCGATTGTCTTTGGGTACAACTGATTATGACTTCTGGACCGAAATTTAAGAGCTGCCTTCCAATTGTACTAAGCCTTGCAGCTAAGCATTTGGCCGACATAAATGTAATAAAAAAAATTGTTCTGGCTTTCAAAGACACTGAAAATACAACTTAGTGTGGATTTGAGAATGCATCTTCTGCAGAAGGTTCTGACTGTAACATGCATTCATAAGCTTCTTATCAGGCGTAAAGGGCAAGGCATCCAACAAAATAATAAAAAAAATATTGGGCATAAATGATGACATCGATACTGTAAATATCGGCTTAAATTTTAGGCTGCAAAAGAATAATTAATTTATAAACAGCTCTGGGTCAGTTTACAAAGGTTTCCTTATTTCTGTACTGGGTACTTTTTCATGAAGAAAACACACAAGTATTCTAATTTGTGATGTAGCATATACATTTTGACAAGATTATAGAGTAAAGATGGGGCATCTGTTATCAGTCCAGCCAACTTGTCAGTGGGACCCAGTCAGTATCCATAATTTAAGCCCAGAAGTAGACCTCTCTTCTTGATTTTTTTTTTAAATGGATGATTATTGCAACAAGTAAATTTTTGAATCTCTTGGTGAAGGAAGTTTTATGTTGAGATTTTTGAGTGTTGTTATTGTGATCTTTCATGCAGCTAATGTCCCTGGATCTGTAACTGTCTGGATAGGTATGTACACTTAACTAGCAACATCAGAAGTATAGGACTTCATTTTTTTAAATTATAATCTAAGATATGTAACACAAAAAAAACAACAAAATTACTTGCCCCCTGCAAAGTGCAAGTGGGACTTTGACCATTGACATTTTTCTGGTTATATGTGGGTCTCTCATATCTCACATTACATACAATTAGTACATGTGGAGTGGTTTCATCTGTCAACCTAGCCACCATGGTGCACAGTTCTGTAGCTCATTATTCTTCTCATTATTCTGACTATACAGTTGTACCTCGCTAAGTCGAACTTGGAGGGACCCCCAAAAAGTTTCATTCATGGAGTTTTTGAGTTAGGGAAAACAGTGTAATAGGTGCGGGTTAATCAAGAACAATGTTTTTCTGGCTTAATTATTATAACCGTTTATTATGTTGTTGGTTTATACCAGTGGTGCTCAACCTTTTCTTGCCCGAGGGCCACACTCGACATGATATAAAATCAGCCACAACATGGCGGTTTTGCCAGAATTATGCCGATGTTAAAAATGAAATTAAGCAGTGAGATATCAAAGCGTAAAATTCTGCTAGAAAGAAAAAAATCACAAGCCAAAAGTAATTTCTGCAATCACCATTTGATGCCATTTTATTAATGTGGCATCTGCAGTTGTCTTTCAGAAACCAGTTTGGGAATGTTGGGATCACATTTCATCTCGTTGATCCTCGGTGCACAAAGCAGGTGATTGTAAGTCGAGGGCGAGATCCAGGTTTTGCTCTCTTTAACACCGAAAATATTTGTTCACACACATAAGTACTCGCAAAAGTCATCATCATTCTCTGTCCTTGTTTTCGCGAATTTGGAAATGTTTCTGGCGATAGTTCCGCGTAAAAGTCTGGTAACGATTTTTGTCGAAAGAGATCCTTTAGAGATGTCTGGAATTGTAATTCAATCAGTTCAAGCTGTAAATCACTTGTCGCTGTGGAAACATGAACTGAAAAGGGTTTTTCGAGCAAATGAATGTCATCTTTTATTTGGTGGAAATCCGCAAACCGTTCTTCAAAATTTTCACTCAGCAGCTTGAGAAGTTGAACCATTTTTCCTTTGGGGAAATGAACACTAATCTGTTCCTGACGTAGTGCAGCGCAATTTGGAAAGTGCACCAACTGTTCTCTTTCAGTTTGTTGTATGAACAGTTTCAGTTTAGCTTGAAATGCACTTATGTCCGCATACACATGACAAACAAGCTTGTTAATTTTTGCCTTGCGGCTTGAGATTAAGTTCATTTAAATCCGCCGTCAAATCACACAAGATTGCTATACCCCACAGCCATGAGGGGTCGCTAAGCTCGGTAAGCTGATCTGTAGTCACTCCCGTCAGTTTACTCCAGTCCAGACCAAGCTCATCAACAACTTCCGAGACTTATCTGAACAAGTCTTTGCCAGTGGCTGTTTCATTCATGCTTTTCATCGCCGCCAGTTCTTCAGTAATTTCAGATGTAGTGTTTAACCAGTGTCACTTACGTCTGTAGACTCATCTGCAGCAATCAAAAACATGTCAAACTGACCTGCTTTTGACTTCAGTTGCAACATAAGATCACTTCCCAAATCTTCCACTTGTCTTGTGATTCTCATTCGTGACAAGCTGACAGCTTCCATTGCACTTTTTTCCGGGCATAATTCTTCCACTACGGTCAAAATGCACTTTTTCACACATTCACCTTCAGGAAATGGTTTGGCTCCCTTACTCAATATGTGAGCCACCCGGAAACTTGCTCGAACACCCACTTCGGTGTCATTTCTACTTTTGTTCAACCGTTTTGTTAAACCACCATGTAATTTCTTCATGCAGTCTGGTAATTTTCTGTTCACAGCACAAACCAACATATTGATCATACATAGGCTTGTGTTTGGTTTTGTAATGTCGCTTACTATTGTGGTCCTTCAACACAACAACAGTCTCCTTGTTTCACAAAAAAGTACAAATTTGTCCAATTCTCCCGAAAATTTGCGCCAGAATCAGCCTTACGTTTCTTAGCTGGCACAGGCATTTTCCACAGTATAGTGATCGCACGACCTCTTAAATCAAGTGCTAACAACAAAGGTGTACTACAATGACCCGTACACCACCGCTGCCACTGTTTCTTGAGACGCTGCACGTAGGAAAGGGTGACCCTGTGGTGGCATCAGGGTGTGTCACAGTGTGTCCGGTTAAAGGCGCTGGAAAAAGAGAATGGTTTCGCCTTTTCGAGGGAAGGTAGGAGCACACGTGCTAACAACTAGCGGTCAGGTGGTCGGCACAGCCTGTGATCTCCACCCCGCCTATTGTCGGCAATTAGGGAAGACTGACCATGCGCGGGCCGCATGAGGCACACTTGCGGGGTATAGGTTGGCTGGGCACCCCTGGTTTGTACGTATACATGTAGGCTACATACCAGTACATGTATCTACAGTGTGTACTATCGAACAAAGCAATGAAACCTCTTGCCTTTAGAGAAAAAAGTCTGTTAACTTCGTTTGGTGTCAATGTGTCTATGCATCTTGCTTGACAATCTCATTCTCATCAATGGACCGAAACACATTTGCTCAAGATCCAGTGTAGATTCCAAAATTCTGGGCAGTATGTCAGTAGCCTGCCTTGCTTCTTTTCGACTGAGGGGGGTGGGGGGACAGGCTAAGTATCAACATTGTTGCCGTCTTCTTCCTCATCCCCAGTCTCATTTTCCTTTTGTTCATTGATGGAATACTCACATCCCCTCATCCTCTTCTGATGGACACATGACTTCTCACTGTAGAGTTTCAGAATCTTCTCTTTCTCTTTCAGAAATGTGGAGAGCATACTTGTGGTAATGCCGAATTGGTTTGCAATTTCCACTTGCTTCTTGTTACTCTTTTCGATGGCTCTGATGACTGTTTTTCTGCAATTGATGTTTTGAGCTGACGTTTACCACTTGCCATTTTCGCAGCATATACCATACGGGAGACTGGAAAACCATGCCGACATGAACACTATTCAAGGGTCCTGCCGATAAGAGACTGACAAAGGTGAAGGGAAAATAATAATAATGAAGATTTTTATAGCGCATATTCACACTCATAGAGAGCATGCTCTTAGCACTTAAAAAGAGGAAGAGACATGGACTACATGGATAGAACACGAGGGACGGAAGAATAAACAACAGTACTGACGACAAACAGCAAACAAAGAAAACAGAAAAAGGCAGCAAGTAACAAGAACAGAGAATATAGTGATTCTGCAGAGAAAGATGGGGAGACAAGTAACAAGAGCAGAAGGGGGGAGGGTAAGAAGGACGAGCATTGTGTGGACTGTGTTAGGAGTAAGTCTCAAGGAAGAGGTGCGCGTTTTCAGTGCAGATTTGAAGGATTCAGTTGTAGGAAGGTGGCGGATATGGAAAGGGAGAGAGTTCCATTGTTTTGATGCACAGTAGCCAAAAATCCTCTTGGGTTAAAAACGTCTTTTTTGAGACAATTTGGGGCAGATACCATCCTGTTGGTTATGACTCAGAGTCAGAGCTCCGTAGGGATGCAGATTAGTTCCCCTTCTTCCAGCCATTCCTTTGTTTTTGTCCTGATCATTTTTGGTCTCAAAATAGACGTCCTACCCACAGAGAGTCACTTAATCCCTTGTGGAATCCATTAAGATAAGAATTTTCCTCTGTTTTCTTGAACACGTATTCTGAAATGTCCCAGAATAATTACCCAAAGGCCTTAGAAAATTTGACTAACGAAGGTTGGGAGCCAAGAAGTCTTTGAGTTAACGAGATGTAAAATACATTGGTCTTATGGTAATTCAGCCGGGGACTAACGAGTAATTCGACATAAGGAAGGTCAGCTTAGTGAGATCCAACTGCTTTAAGGTTTCTCACTTTGCATATCACTAGTATACATGGAGTGGTTCCATCATCTGTCGACCTAGCCACCATGCTGCACAGTTAAGTAGCTCATTATTCTGGCAAAGTCAATGGCCATTGCTTTTAGTGTGACTTTGACTTGGAATGTGGTACTCCTAGACATTTATGAGTGCTGTAACCAGTTTTTCATTGCAGTAGCTCTTGATTGGGTCACTCCGGTTGTAGCTGCCTTGTCATTTAAAGAGGGGAAGTAACTGCTTTACTGAGCAGTTTCCTCAGACCTCCATCCTTATAATTCTATTCATATCATCTCGTCAACTTGAAGACAAAGTAAATTTTTCAAATAAAACTTCTTTCTTTTAAGGCTTACCATGACATAAAAGCATCTCTCTTCCCAGCTACTTTGGCCAACTGCAAACAAAAGAGGTGAATCAGCTGATGATATGGCCTCAGGCTCAGTGAGGTATTTCAAGGGAAGCAATTATTAAGATCAAATATACTGTCGTTCAATTTCTGCAAAGGTGAGAAATTCCTTGATTCTTGATCATGAACTGTTTTCATAGAGGGGGGCTGACTTTTTTTGGATGCTGCATGAAAGATCCTGATTAGGTTTTGATGTAATAATGAACATTGACATGTCGTGTCAAAGATGCTGATGCCAAGGCTAATTAAAACTTAGCTTGTTGATTATTGCTTGAGAACGCAACAAGTCTTCTAACATTAATGCTGCTGGGTCATTGAATTTGTATATGATTTTATATCTGTTGTTGTATTTGCTTGATTTTACTTTATTTTATCCATTCTGGCTGCTGTACATTTTTGTCCATCTTGTACCTGTTTGCATTTTGTAGTATTTGAATTTGTAACTAAAAACTTCCCATGTGCAGAGCAACAGTGGATGCTAGTATTATTTTGTTTGAAGAACCAATACCTTTGCTTTGAATTGCTTTAAAAATTATCTTCTTTTATAGCATTATTTCAATACTTTAGACCCTGAAACTTGATATTTTTGCATTTTCTTCATTTTAAAATATTGATATTGTATTGACAACTTTCAAAATTTGTACAAAGCTTTAGTTTTTCTCAAGATATTTTAGCATCAGAAAAGAAATTTTTCATTATTTACAGTGTATAATTTTTATTCAAGACCTTAGATGTGTTCCTCATGAAAAACCAAGCGATTTTTCACACAGTCATTCTGATATTAACCATATCATATTTGATATATATTGTCATTTAATGGATGCATTTTATGTTCTCACAAATGACTGTTCTGACACTTAAACAGATGCTGTCTCACTAGTGAGCATCTTATAGTCCTTTGTGCAGTAAACAGCATGTTGAAATCCTGATGATGAAGCCACATTTGCTGGCTCTAAAGACTTCATGAATGAAAATGTACATTGTGCCATGTCATTGACTCCCCCACCCCCCAGTGATTATTTATTTGAATAATAGATTTGGAATACATGTTCACAAGTTAAAATGTTCATATCATTTCCACAGCTGTTGGTGGGTTTGTCAAGATACTTGCTGTTTATCTGCTGCAGCTATGCTAGTCAATCATGATAGTGTTCCACTTACAGCTGTATTAATCAAACATTCCCAGTTGCATTTTATTGATCTATGCATGCTTTTTGCTACAAAATGCATTTATATAGTAACATGGGACAGGAGGAGATGAATAAATATTTTTTTCAAAAGTACTTCACAAGTATGCTGATTTGGAGAAGTTTGTCACATGCTTGAAGCAGGTGCCAAATTGCAATGAAACTGTGGAACTGTAATTTTATTGACTAGAGCTAAGCCTACCTCAAGAGGGGAAGTGAGCGACCATCACCATCATTGGCACGATAGTATCATGTGACAGGGCTCCACACACATGCACGGACTGGGTGGACCATGGCAGTGGTGTGACCCTGTGTGGTGTAGCTGACTGCCTGGCTACCAAATGTCTTTGGCAGTGCCAGTCTAAGTGGCCTGGATAGTCCCTGACCAGCCAAGCAGTCATGGGGTCAGTCTGGGGAGAGATAGGTGGCGGCCATATGACAACATAGGATTATGGTGGTTTATAGAAAATTAGTGGATATGGGAATAAGAGGGATGGGTGGCAGAAAATTATGCAAAGCACAGGTGGGAGCAATGCCCCACATTGCAAGCGAAGATCAGCGCCAGGTAGCGTTTTCCCCTTGCTGGTGCTATCGACCATCACCACCTCGACCCCATGATTTGTGTTGTCAACAGGAGTGGGAGACTGCAAGCAGCCCCCACTCCCCTTCCCCCCTTCTCTTTTTTTTTTATAAAGTACATTTCTATTGGTAAATGGTGCTTAGTTCAAGCCTTGTTTCTGAAGTTTTTTTCTAGGCTATGTTTGGTGAGGTCATAATCTCCGGTTGTCCAAGATTCCTAGCATCATGATGTGTGGGCAAGATGCTTGATTTGATGTTTTCAATATTAGGAGTGTGAAATATATATATATATATAATTTATGGTGTAAGGTACTTCCAATTTCTGTACAGTTCTTGTTACCATGACTAGAGCACAACCAGCACAAGCATCCTCTGCAGATTGATGAAGTTTAGTCTGCCCTAAATATTTTGCTCAGAGGTGGTGAAGTCTATTTACAAAATGTACCCAACTTTAGGCAAGCAAGAATGTGGGCCCAGGTACACGTATTTAATACATGTAATAACATTATAAGCTTGATAGCATCACACACACAGGAGTGGGCAGAAAACAAACAATTAAGGTGGGTGACAAAAAAAAAAGCACACAATGTGTTGTCTGCTATTGTTGTTCACTTTCCTTGTTGATATTGTATTCATTATAGGCATACTGGCAAGACGTTTATTGGTTAAGTTGTCACATTTAAAAAAAATAATAAATCTCAGTAAAATGGTTATTTCTAAAGGTAGGTCATACCTGTTAAAATTTACGTTTACAGTATTAGCTTTAAAGTTGGTCAAGCAATATTTCTTCTGCGAAAGTTAGGGCTGTGTCAAAGATTGTGAGTTCAGCTTTAGTACAAATGTAATAAATAACTTGTAATTACTTAGCAGAACACTTGGTTGATTTGTTGACAAGTCCATTAATGGCAAGGCTGCAGACCCCAGACATGCTGATAGCATTTACTTTCTAACCCTGAGCAAGAAATGATCTCTTTGCTTTTGAGACCAGCTCCCATTAGTATGTGTGTGTTGAGAGAGAGCGAGTGTGTTGTAAAGGATTTTGAGTCTGGCTTTGATAGTGGAGTATAGCATAAAAGATCTTTATTAAGAGCTAAATATGGAGGTTGGGGGAGGGGAGGCAGGTATAAAGTCATGTCTGTTTCTTATGCTTTTACCTGATACTGGTACAATTTTTATTTCAGTAGTTTGACAACTGACAAGTTTTCTTTTGTATCCCTCTTTAAAAAATTTGTATTTTTTGTGTTGATGTGGAACATATTTGACCTTAATAAACATTTATTCCTCACTATTTTGATTAAAAAAGCTTGGATATACTGTTTAGAAAGAGGCAACAACATTTTAAAGGAAAGTCTCCAGCTATATTGATTTTTTTTTTCGTGGGGGCCACACTGGTGTCAAAAATGACACGGCAGCAAATAAACATTGAAATGGTACTTCTTGGCAATTTATTCAACATGGTCGTACTGAAATCATATTCTATTCATTCTCACTAGGACCTGAGTACCAAATTGACTACAAATAGCAGGCAGAAATCAGTGCTTGCAACACAAAAAAAAAAAAATTTGCCACAAATGAAAAATAATGAGGCTGCTAGCCTTGCCTAACCATACACGAAATTGAACATATTTTAAAAAGTAAATTTAATTTATCCATATCCACAAGTATAACCAAACATAAGGTAGGGTAACTGAATAAAGTAAAATCTAAATCCAAGGACATACTTCTATCTGACTGCCATACAAACAGCGTGCCCATCATACCCCAATGCACACCTCTATCTTCAAAGCTGACTGCCATACAGACAGTGTGCCCATCATACCCCAATGCACACCTCTATCTTCAAGACTGAGCTGACTGCCATACAGACAGTGTGCCCATCATACCCCAATGCACACCTCTATCTTCAAAGCTGACTGCCATACAGACAGTGTGCCCATCATACCCCAATGCACACCTCTATCTTCAAAGCTGAGCTGACTGCCATACAGACAGTGTGTCCATCATACCCCAATGCACACCTCTATCTTCAAAGCTGAGCTGACTGCCATACAGACAGTGTGCCCATCATACCCCAATGCACACCTCTAACTTCAAAGCTGAGCTGACTGCCATACAGACAGCTCTTCAGATATCACAACCAAAAATGAAGGACTCAACAACAATACCTTGTAATATTACCTGCTGTCAGCACTCTAGGCACTAAAAGTTCAATAATCTAACAGAACCTTCGGAGGATGGTTGGCGCTGCAGTGGCCAGAGGAAAAAACTGGCTTACAAACATCAAAGAGTGGACTGGTCATCCTGTGCAGGACGTGCTAATTATCACCCAAAACAGGCACGAGTTTAAGGCCTTGTCAGTTGCCACGTGCTCCCCCCAGTGACTGGTACCCATCAAGTGACCAATGAATGAGCAGAATAAACATGGTATATTAGACATTTTTTTAAAAATTAACAAAAAAAGGAGATATTAAGTTCCTTTGAGTTCCCTCCCATATTGGAATAAAAGGAAATGATGAGGAAGATAAACTAGCTACACTGGCAGTAAAAATTCCTTCTTCAATGTCAATGTTTGCTTCATGACACAGAGGGCTATAAATGTGAAGAAACGGGATATTTCCCAAGCAGAAAGGTCAGTACAAGTCACAACAGGAAAAAAGAAAAAAAGCACATATCCCCTTGTTACAGATTTTATGTTTTATTTTGTGAATTATTTAGTCTCTGTGTGCACTGGTACACAACATCAGTTCTGCCAAATGTTTGGTGTAGCACAAGAAAACTCAGGTTCATGACATGATTTTTGTTTTACTGGGATGACTGGCAACCAGCACAATGATGATTTTATAGCACCTGTCTCCACCATTAAGGTGAACTCAAAGTGCTTTACACAAACGCCACCACACATACATGAGAACTGCTAGTAGCACACAGTTGTCAATTCTGGAATCTGAAAGTATGAGGACAAGTGTTTTTCTTCTTTTTTTAGTCTTACACATGGAAAACATCGACACTGGCTTCATATGAGGCCACCCATCAAAGACATGGATGTGTTGACAGTTGCATGGGGTTAGTTTTAGAATCACTGAAAAATAGACAAATTCTTGTAGTACGATCAATGGGTTTGCCAGCTCTGTACTCAAGGATTTTGTTTCCCTTTCCCTGCAGCAATAGTTCACACAATCTAACGTAAGAATCTGTTACTATTACTTCTGTTACGATCTGCACCGTCTCAAACTTACACACTGATTATTTTCTTCTTAGCCCATAAGCTATCCTGTATCTAATACCTAGTCTTTTATCAGCCATGTATCCCATACAGTTATGTTTATCTCTTACAATTATGATTGTCCCAAATATTCAACTACTTTGATTTACATTTGCATAACATCTTACACCACTCTCATATATTAATTCCAATCACTTTCATATATTGCATACAAAAATACAGTCATTATTTGTTCTAAGCACACCTTTCCTGTGTCTCATCTACCATGTACAGCTGCTGTTTACTATAAAAATGTCTCAACAGTCTCCCTCTCCACCATGTACAGCTGATGTTATGTACAGCTGATGTTTACTATAAAAATGTCTAAACAACAGTGTCACCTGCACTCTACAGTGCCTTTCAGACGAGTCAGTAACTATTAAAACAACAAACACAATTTCAATTTAAAGACAAATATAATTAAAAAAAAAGAATTAATAATTAACTAAACAAACAAATCTAAATTCAAAATAACAACTAAACACAGTCAAGAATTCAATGTTCACCCTTAGTTCCTTCAAACATAATATTCCCCTCACTCATGAAGGCGCAGTCCTCCACTCCTGAAGGCGCAGTCCTCCCAAACACAGTCTCCAGAAAAGAAAAGAAAAACCCAACACAAATCACACAACACAGTCTCCAGTCCTGGTGCTATCTCTTCCGAATCAGGCACCCCCCAGTCCCGACCACCAACGAATGCACAGTTGATTGTCCAGATGAATGAATAAAAAAAATGAAATAAAAAAATAGTTATCCAAAGTCTCCACTTGTAATAATCCGCTGTTTTCCCAGTAGTCAGTGGATGAAATCGGGCAGATACATCAAACGAAGAAAACAAAGAAGAAGAAGAAAAAAACCTCAACAGGTTCAATATGACAGACACTGAACAATCCGTCAGGACTTGTTCACAAACACACAGCCGGTCAAGGCCTACACACCACAAGTCTGTTGAGGACTTGTGAACAGCCAGTCAAGGCTTAAACATCGCAAGTCTGTCGAGGACTTACGAACAAACAGCCATTCAAGGCTTCTCCTCCAAGTCTGCTCCAGACTTGTTTTCCCCCACAGCAACAGTCTGATCAGGACTATTACTTTGTCCCTCCGGACACCTGGAGAACGCTGAGGAGACTCAACTACTCTGTCCTCTCAGGACACATTTTAACAACAAGGAAACTGTTCTTCCTCCCTTGCTCTCATCAAAATACTTAATCACCATAAATCAATGGAAACAATAAAAACCCCAACATTCTCTCCCTTCGTCACCATCCCCCCAAAACAACTTGTCAACACCAGTTAATTAAGCGGCCGGCCGGACCGGCCCGGCACTGACTCACCCACTCAGACCTCACACCGATACACATTAACTCTTCCGCTCACACCTTCCCCCTTCCAGCCCCGTTACCTGTCCCCTTTCAGGAAAAAAAATATTTTAAGACAGCAGGTTTGTGACAAACAGTCTCCCTCTCCACCTACAGCTGATGTTTACCATAAAAATGTCTAAACAACAGTCTCCCTCTCCACCATGTACAGCTGATGTTTAGCATAAAAATGTCTAAACAACAGTCTTCCTCTTCACTATGTTTAGCTGACACTGATGAATCTTTCTTTTCACAAAAACTTTTTGACCATAAATATCGCACAGATGAATGCCAACTTCTTTCAATAACTTTTCTTGATCACAACGGCATACCATTTAATCCCTCTATGCCCTTTGAACAGACTCCTCCCCACACAGTTAGCCACAGTATTTACATAATTCTTCATCTGCATAGCAATCAAAATGACCAGTCCTCTACCATCGACACTTCACTCAGTTGTCGAGATATTTCTTCATCAGTTTCAGCATCTGGAATGAAAGTGAAAACAATTTCAAATTATCTGGAAATTTTAGTGGGAAGAGGTTGAAGGTGCATCAGGATGTGCAAAGGTCTACTGAACCAGATACTGAGACATATGATAATCCATCGCAATATTTATCTATTCATCTAGAAACCTACTCATTAAATGCCAACGTATAATTTCTTTTGACATCTTCCGTATTCTACAAATCATGCTATTTAATGGTCTCAGTATATCTCAATCCTTCAGTTCCCTTTAAATTCTTAAGAAATGTATACCAATTTACTAAGGATAAGTCACTTAATTTAAATATAAAACTGATTCTTTGCAAACTTAATATAAATACAGTTTATTTTGATGTCTGCACCATGTGTAAAAGCCAAACAACTGAGATGTAGCGATCTCTAAGATGCATATGGAACTAAAAAAACTCAGCGGCTAAACCATGCATGAGGCAGTCTGTGTGGTAGAAGAGTGTTGGTCAGAGTTTTAGTCATGGATGCTAAGGAACAAACTCAAGCTTAATGACGAGAAGACAGAGGCGATGCTATGTGGTTCCAAGTTTAGCCTTCATTCATTCAAGATTAGACTATGCAAACAGCTGCCTCTGGGGAATTTCAAAGAGTGAGTTGTCGAAGCTTCAGCAAGTGCAAAATGTGGCTGCTAGGATAGCTGCAAGAAAGAAAAAGACTGACCATATCACTCCCATATTGTGTGACCTCCAATGGCTTCTTGTAAAGAAAAGGATCGACCACAAATTGTTAACTACAAGATCTTATTCACCGTCACCAACCTCAGCGGAACCTTCGTTCAACAGCCCAATCCAGACTAAGACTACCGAATGTTCCGACAGGGAACACAAACACAAAGACAATGGGTTTCAGATCCTTCTCAAATGTAGCCCCGCTTCTGTGCAACTCACTTCCCCTCTCGACCAAGGAGTCTTAGAGTCTTGCAACTTTCAAGAAAACACTGAAGATCCACTTTTTTCATATGGACTAGCATTTTTTTCTTCTTTTTTTCATCTCATGTCTCATCATCTGCATTTTGTTGTTGTTTGTTTAAATGAAATGAACTTCATCATTTGACCTGCAGTCTGGTGGCTGTTGGGACCACTGCGCACTGGGCGTATCTCTGAGATGCGGAAACTGGAGCATTACAAAACGATATCATCATCATCATACTGAGCATTCCCAAAACTATGATGCAGATGAAGCAATGAAAATACACCAGGAAAAAGATGTAAAATTAAGTTGCTTAATAACAACAACACTTCACTGCAAATCAAGAATGATCTAAATATGTTCTAGACTGATCTATTTGTACCAACGTATGTTAAAGACAATTAGCAGAGAGCCTGGTAATGACAAGTATGCAGAGTCTGCCCACACACTTGGACTCCCATGCTATCCAAGCATTATTAACTGCAGCCTCAAGTAGATTATTTTAATTTAAACACATATTTCACACCATTTTGTTGTTTTTCAAGTCTGTCTCACCTTTTGGCAGTTTGTTGAAGTCTGTCAATGGTGTCACAGGCTGTAGCAACTCCGGCAAAACCTCTGCTGTCTTACGGCGCAGAGA
Organism: Marisa cornuarietis; assembly: GCA_004794655.1. Classification (NCBI taxonomy): domain Eukaryota; kingdom Metazoa; phylum Mollusca; class Gastropoda; order Architaenioglossa; family Ampullariidae; genus Marisa; species Marisa cornuarietis. The sequence continues at coordinate 155,086 of SMMW01000451.1, forward strand.
CTTAAGGCATGGCTGTTGCAGAAGCTGAGAAGCTGTTGGTCTGAATAACCAACAACAAAAAACAAATGCTGTAGGTCTGAATTAAAATAAGATTCTACATTACTTGCTGAAGTCTTTCTGAGTATGGGATGTTGCCATACACAGTACGATGCAGAAGGCCTTTTTAGAGCTTTTTCCAGACAAGAGGGGATGAAGACATTTGCATGGCTAGGTAATGGCAGTCCTGTCACCTCAGTCATGAGGAGTGAGATGATGGACTAGTGTATGGTGCTAGGGGTTTGCATGCCATTACTCTAGCCACTAAGCTATTTGCTTCCTATAGGCACCTGAATGCAAATGGGGTGAGAGGGTCAGGTGGCCATGTCTGTATGTTGACTGTAATATAACTTTTTTTAGTTTTTATGCTTGCACACACCTGTGGGAAGTATCCTTCTCCAAACACAGTGAGACCATGTTGTGCAGGTGGAGCGAGAAGGTGCGCTGAAAGAAAATATTCTGGGCCTTTTCCTCAGGTGTTCGTTTCCTCCCATCCTCTCCTTCTGTGACAGAAGAATAACTTACATTAAAGACCAACTCCAGTGGTCTGAACTATAAACAGGTTCTGGTAGGTAGAGACAATATAAATATATTCTGTAGATTTTAACACCTGAAATACAACCATTTATTACCTAATTTTTCAAAGTCGACAATTTGCAAACTCTAGAAAATCTTGCTCCTGTTTGTGAATAACATGGTACATCAGAGCTGATTCCAATCCACACTAGGCAGGTAAACAATGTCCAGTGGTCAGAGCAGTCTATCAGATTCCTTGAAAGATCTTAATTTATTTTGCTCCAGCAGCAAAAAATAATATTTAAAGTTTGCACAGTCTTGAAGAGCTAAACCATGCATGTCATACATGTTTAAACCTGAGAAAAGGAATGGTTCAGACACCCAGATACCAGATGAAGATGTTTAGGTTGCTGAAGACAAAGCAGCTGATTTCACACTATGAATCAATGGTCATTAAATTTTGCAAACTGCAGCTGACCATTGAATAAAAGAGACAAAACTTTCTCTGAGCAGCATCTACAAAAATAATGAAAGAAGGAAACAAAGCAAGACAAAAATCAGAGTTATATATACTTTCAGAACACTATACAGGTAATCATCATGATCAGCGATTTTCTGTATGCACCTCACCACCAAAATATGAACATAAATGCACGACTGTTCACAGCTACTTATGACCATTGGGAATCACTACAATTAGTTAACTTCAGCTTTTTACAGATTAGCTGTGCGATGAAGCAACACTGGAAAGTAAACATTTTCTTTGTATAGTTTCTTAGAAGAATTTAGCAAGGATGCTGTAAAGTTTAGATTAGTAGCATACTATTATTAAGTTTTGATTTCAGCTGACCAAACTAAGCTCATCGCAAGATAATAAATGGCAGGAGTCTGACAATCATTCTCATCTGTTTGCAAGATACAAGCCTTATGCACTCCCAGATATACCCAGACTCTCTCACCTTCGTCAACACTGTTGTCATCAATGATGAACTGTCCCACGGTAGTGGAGTCAGCTAGCATGGGTTTTGTTCCATTGATCTTCTCTAGCAGCATCTGAAAATAAATGTTGTCATCTTGTAACTAAGACAATACACCTTTTGTCCTGCCCAGTGTTCTCTTATCATAAGGGTTGATGAACAGACCATAAAGCATATCTACAGGAGTGTACCACGTATACCAGACACTACACTTTGTATCTTCCCCAGTGTTCTCTTATCATCCAGCATAAGAGTTAGTTAGTTAGTTAGTTGTTGTTTTATGCCAAGTCAGCAACTAAGGCTATCTCATGGCATCTAGCATAAGAGGTCACTTGCCAAACAATTTGGTGCAAAACTTAGGGAGGTATAAAATAGTGTGGTCTGCTGAAGGACAAAGATTTCTCCATCTAAAGTAGACTAACCATATTAAATATGGAGACAGGGGAGCCACATGATGTTATGACATATGGCAACCAGCCTGTAATTAACACAGGGTTCAGCAGGCAGCCGGTGGAGTGTACAGAGAAGAGGTGTGACATGATCATGCTTTCTAGAGAAGATGTGCAACAGAGTGGTGAACTTTCTGTAGTTTGTGGTGTGGACAGTCAGTAGCCAGATGATATAATGAATCCTGAAAAGAACTAGCGAACCCTCCCACCCAGTTCACAACGAGATCAAGTGCTTGGGGCATGGCCACAGGTACCTCCACCTGTAGTAACAAATCTGCCTGAAGTGTGTTGATCTAAATAAGTATTTTGTGCCAATAAGATTTAGAGACAAAAATTTCTAAACTGAAATTTTCAAAAAATTGATAGAAAATTATGTATTTACACCAAGAATTTGATCAATGTTGAGCAAATCAGCTAGAGCATAAGCTGAAATTAAATGGACTTTTTTGGTCTCTTGTATCAGAGCACATGTGCAAATGAAAACTGACATCATGATTCTTGCACAACTGTGCAATGCATAAGCCATTAAATCACAAATGCATGCACACAATCACACATGCACACAGCTGTAGAAAAAAATGTGGCTTTCTGTAGAGGTATGCACCTAAACTGGACATGTCCTTCTTATTATCATAGATGCTACGCTGCCTGCCTGAGAATAACTTCAACCTGTCCTGCTTACTGACCTGAGTAATAGGCATGTCTATAAAGGGTGCTTGTCCGTTGGCCAGCTCGCAGGCCAAGATGCCCACACTGTAAATGTCAGATTTAGTATTGTATCCAGCCAGATTCTGCAAGATGAGCAATAATATTATGAAGACTGTTTACATAATGTTCTTAGCATGAATAAGGCACGATACATTTGTTCTTACCTGCCATCTAGTGTGGCAATGACATGATCATGATTTATACACTGATACATGATCTACCTGTCATCTATTGTGACAGTGACATGATAGGATTTGATATACCTGATCTACCTGTCATCTACTGTGACAGTGACATGATAGGATTTGATATACATGATCTACCTGTCATCTATTGTGACAGTGACGTGATAGGATTTGATATACCTGATCTACCTGTCATCTATTGTGACAGTGACATGATAGGCTTTGATATACATGATCTACCTGTCATTTATTGTGACAGTGACATGATAGGATTTGATATACCTGATCTACCTGTCATCTATTGTGACAGTGACATGATAGGATTTGATATACCCGATCTACCTGTCACCTATTGTTGACAGTTACATGGTAGGATTTGATATACCTGATCTACCTGTCACCTATTGTGACAGTGACATGACAGGATTTGATATACCTGATCTACCTGTCATCTATTGTTGACAAGATAGGGTTTGAAATACTTGATCCCTACAATACAAAACCTTAATTATGACATTAAATATAAGCATACATAAAAACTGTCAGGACAGCCGTGTCTGAATTTCATCGCTACGTTGTTTAGGTGGCACCGTTTCACGTTCACATAAATACAGACTCCCCCATCACTTTGTTTTCCTGCCGCTCTTGTCTAATCTACCTGCAGTTTATTTTCCTGTTAAGTAACAGTGACATGGAAGGACTGCAGTTACAGCTCTATAAATCCTGTTATATTTCTCTTTAAATTCTCTAGGTTACATGCACACTCAAACACATACTGAGATGCAATCGTTTTACTGCTCAATGGAACTATCCATTTCAACAGATCTAAATGCCAACTCTGAATGTCAACATTTTTTAAGCATCACAAAGACGCATTGCTGAGAACACTGCTTTAACCTCTTTGTAACTCAAACTCTTATTTCTGCTCTTATGCAGCAAACAGGGTTCGCACAAGTCTGACCACACTGAAACTAAGGCACTTCTGAGGAGCTAGAAACCAATTATAAGGCCTACTCGAGGAGGTTTTCATAACATGCAGATAAAATTAAGTACAAGCTATCTGTCACTCATATTTTATTTTATCACAGATTTCAAGATCACAGAAGAAAGGTATAACATGGGGCACAATTTTATTAGCCATTTTCTTATCAGACCTAAAGAAGTAAGTTTCAGCTCTTTGGTGCTTCTCATTCTTCCCATAGTTGTTTTCATGTCTGCTTTTAAACTAGCTTTAGCCCTAATAGCAATATTCGAAGATACATTGTAAAATCCGCACTGCGCTTATGTCTTTTTTTGTCCTACAATATCCAGTCTTTGTAATCTTTTTCTTTTAACCATCTATGTTGGAACCTGCACATTCCAACTTTCCAGGCATGATTACTCGCCACTCGCCAATGTTTCTTGGGACTGAAATATGGTCAAATCCAGATGCAAGCACACTTTTTTCATATCCGAAGTTTACAAAGGCTGAGGAACTTTTAGTGACAAAAATGAACCAAACTGAATATAGACAGATATTTAGACAATCAAACACCGTTTAGTTTCAGCTCTGTAAGAAGTATCCTGCATAGCTCAACAATTACAACTACCCAGTAGGCAGCTATTTCTGCCTTCGGCTGTGTCTTTATTTTTGAGGAAACTGTACAGTTGTAATGACTGTTATGTTACAAGGTTTTTTTTGACACATATCGAAGAAGCTGTGATCACCTAGTTAATAACATGATCTAACTGTACTACAACATATTTGTTAGTAGAGGTCGTCCCCTGAAGGTTTTTTTTTTAAGGTCGCTAGGCAGTGAGGTGTTAAAGACCTCACTTTTCTTGGGGCTAGCTTTAAGTGAGGGTGGTACCCCTTTCCTCTCCCTTGCTACCTGATCTTTTCCCAACCCTCTATGAAGTGAGGAACCTATTCCTACCAGCTGGGTCAACTGGGGGAAGTTTGCTGTACTACAAGGGCATCGGACCAGCTTACTCTTAGCATGCCCACATTATCACTTCCTTAGTTCATCAAGTTAATGTTTTCTTGGCATTTTCAATCTGAGATACAGACTCTTGTTCTTTTTAATGGTTCTCTTCTGCAAGAGGAATCTTTCTGCTATCCCCTCACCTCTTCCTTCTGTGTGCATGTGTGTGTGTGAGAGAGAGAGCCTGTGAAATGATCCATGTTTCTCTTAAAATAATGAGGCGAACAACTAATTTTATTTTTTTATTGTTTACTTGAGTCAGAAATCTAGGATCTGAACATGCCATTCTCAAAACATGTTTCAAAAATACTAGGTTATGCTTCAGCTTATCTTATTCAAGACAGCTTCTTTGCTGTGAAGCTGATTTCATTAATTTTCACTACATCGTGCTAATTTCAATGTTTAAAAATGTCAGTGTATGTACAAGTTCTGAAGAACAGCAGCACTGCTTTTTTAAGTTTCCTAACTTGTAACAACCTAACAAAAAGATGCAGTTTAAAGTATTCTTCCTGGTACAACAAATCTTACAAGAAACTGCTCCTGTAATTGGCTGGAGGGAATAGGAAACACAGTTCAATAACACTGAATCAAAATGATTATCTGCAACAATGATGCTAATGCTGAGTCCAATAGCAACAGATTATGAAATCATTCACCCCATTGTTTTCTGTCTCACTGATTTTTTTCCTCTGTCCCTCACTCACCCTACCCAAATAGGAAATACCACCCTTAACCTTTCATCTTCATCTGGCCTGTAAAGTATCTTCAACTCCCTTCCCCAGTTGGACCCATTCTCTATGAGAGAGGGTAAAAGTTTGGCCTATAAAAACAATACCCCCCAAGACTCTGAAAGGATTATGATGAATTTTTTAACTGGAGAGCACGAGAAGAATATGAATACACTTTACAAAAATAAACATTAATAAAAAACCTCTTTTTTTATTGAGGACCTGACTGCAATTTATAAGGTCCTATTCACGCAAAATAAGCATTTTGAAGGCCATTTTTTGACCACCCCCCCATAAATACAAACTTATAAGCACCTATAAGAACCGTATGCACTCTGAATATATTATCATCATCTATGGCTCTGCTTGAGAGTGCTATCTCAAAATAATAATAATAATGAGGATTTGTATAGTGCCTTTCCAAAAATTTACTAAATCGTCAATAACCATGTACCCATATTTGCATATAACAGACTGGCATACTTCTACAACATACACTCACTCATACACAAAGTAAATTACAGACACACATTATGCACGCTCATGTCAGGACAGGGTCACAGTGAAGTCATCCTTCTGAAAAGAAGTCTTAAGTTTGGACTTAACCCTTTTAGGGCGATGGGCGTTTTTATAGGCTCTGCCGGCAGAAGACGATGATTCTCTCTTTGCACGATGGGCCATGATTGTTGCCTTACCGGCAGACCACGATACGCTCACTAACGTGGCTCGTGCTCCACGAGCATGGCTCTGCAGTTTCGCTATCGTCTTCAAAATCATAAATTTTAAGCCCATGTTTTTGAACATAGAAATATTTTTTAGTCGCCCTAAGAGGGTTAAAGGTGGTAAGAAAATCAGAGTGTCGAAGGCTGATGGGTAAGTTGATGGGGTTTGGTAGGAGAAAGACCTCTATCCATAAGTCTTTGTCTTAGTTAGTGGGATTTGCAGAAGCTTGGTGTCAGAAAATGAGCAAAGAAGTCGTGTGGGCGTATAGATGGGAATGAGTTCGGCGAGGTACCGAGGACTAGTGCCTGAAATGGCAGAGTAAGTCAGAGTGGAAAGTTTGTAGGCTATACGGTCCATGGCCAGCAGCCAGCGAAGAGAGCGAATTCTTGACCCTTTGACAAATAATAATAAAAAAATTGTGATGCTTACATTGAGATCATGAAGATAATATACTGCATAAGAGCAGAAATGGAGTTACAAAGGAAATCGAAGAACGTTTCTGTGTAAGAGTTCCTCTAAAATTATCAGTATTTACAATCCAAACAATACTAGGGATTTTCAGACCCCTAGCACCTAACATTGTTGGTGGGAGTGTTAGACTCCCTCAACTCCCAACAACATAAGGTCTGTTTTACTGACCAGACTACACAAAAAAACCCTGATATCTTTTAGCTATTCTTAATGTCTTATATCCATCATGTTTCTCTTGTGCAAGCATCACATCTTGTTCACACCCACTCTACCATCTGCCTGATGTTTCTCTCGTGCGAGCTTACCTGTTCAAGAATTTCCGGACTGAACCACTGGAGGCAATCAACAGCATGTTGGGGGTAGTCATAAACTGTTCGCAGGCGCTGGCCCCCTACGATAGTGGACAGAGAGTTGTGGAGGCCAGTGAGACACACCTGTCCGTTAGCTGATATTAAAACATGGCTGGCCTTCACGCCCCTGTAATGATCATTATAACAAAGTATAATTTCACAGCTTCTCAAAATTTATCACTTGCAATGGTTAGGCCTGACAAGAAAAGACTGGTGTTTAAAATCTGGTCACAACTTTCAGAAACTTGGAACTTGTTGAACTCCTTGAGATGAGGTCACACAAACACAAACTCTCTCACTAGGGAAAACAAAAGTCATTGCTATCAAGAGAATAAAGCTTCCATGCTCAAAATTAATACAAGCATTCATGGTTATTTAAATCTCAAAAGCAAAATTTCTTTCTTAGGATGTAAACTAATACCTAATATAAAAAAAACAATTTATCCTCTGTAAAAATTTGTTTTAAACATATACTGTACACTGCTATTAATAATTAAATTTTGACACAAGTGAAATATATACAATTTCTAAGAGAGGATCTAGTCACATATAGATAATAATCTGCATAAATCTGATATCGGTAAATGATAATTTGACAGTTTTTTACAGGTAAAAACACCATGTATGACAGCTGTATATAGATACATACTACTTTGTGTGATAGTTTGATATGCGAAAATACACTGTGTGATATAGGTACAGTAAAACTGCCATAAGTGGGCCCTGTGACTAGAGGACACCTCCCATACCTGTGGACCCTGTGACTAGAGGACACCTCCCGTACCTGTGGACCCTGTGACTAGAGGACACCTCCCATACCTGTGGACCCTGTCACTAGAGGACACCTCCCATACCTGTGGACCCTGCGACTAGAGGACACCTCCCATACCTGTGGACCCTGTCACTAGAGGACACCTCCCATACCTGTGGACCGTGACTAGAGGACACCTCCAATACCTGTGGACCCTGTGACTAGAGGACACCTCCCATACTTGTTACCCTGTGACTAGAGGACACCTCCCATACCTGTGGACCCTGTGATCAGAGGACACCTCCCATACCTGTGGACCCTGTGAAAAGAGGACACCTCCCATACCTGTGGACCCTGTCACTAGAGGACACCTCCCATACCTGTGGACCCTGTCACTAGAGGACACCTCCCATACCTGTGGACCCTGTGATCAGAGGACACCTCCCATACCTGTGGACCCTGTGATCGGAGGACACCTCCCATACTTGTTACCCTGTGACTAGAGGACACCTCCCATACCTGTGGACCCTGTGACAAGAGGACACCTCCCATACCTGTGGACCCTGTCACTAGAGGACACCTCCCATACCTGTGGACCCTGTGATCAGAGGACACCTCCCATACCTGTGGACCCTGTGATCGGAGGACACCTCCCATACCTGTGGACCCTGCGACTAGAAGACACCTCCCATACCTGTGGACCCCGCAACTAGAAGACACCTCACATACCTGTGGACATTGTGACTAGAGGACACCCCCCATACCTGTGGACCCTGTCACTAGAGGACACCTCCCATACCTGTGGACCCTGTCACTAGAGGACGCCTCCCATACCTGTGGACCCTGTGATCAGAGGACACCTCCCATACCTGTGGACCCTGTGATCAGAGGACACCTCCCATACCTGTGGACCCTGCGACTAGAAGACACCTCCCATACCTGTGGACCCTGCAACTAGAAGACACCTCACATACCTGTGGACATTGTGACTAGAGGACACCTCCCAAACCTGTGGACCCTGTCACTAGAGGACACCTCCCATACCTGTGGACATTGTCACTAGAGGATGTCTCACATACCTTTGGACCCTGTGATCAGAGGACACCTCCCATACCTGTGGACCCTGTCACTAGAGGACATCTCCCATACCTGCTGACCCTGTGATCAGAGGACACCTCCCATACCTGTGGACCCTGTGATCAGAGGACACCTCCCATACCTGTGGACCCTGTGATCAGAGGACACCTCCCATACCTGTTGACCCTGTGATCAGAGGATACCTCCCATACCTGTGGACCCTGTGATCAGAGGACACCTCCCATACCTGTTGACCCTGTGATCAGAGGACACCTCCCATACCTGTGGACCCTGTGTCTAGAGGACATCTCCCATACCTGTTGACCCTGTGATCAGAGGACACCTCCCATACCTGTGGACCCTGTGATCAGAGGACACCTCCCATACTGTGGGTACGGACAGTTTTTTTCTTTAGTTTCTATATTTTTTTTTTAGTGTCATCCATTCTCAAGTAATAAAAGAGCAAAATGACTGGTTTCTGTCAGGGTTAGTCCCCTGGTCTATGTCTTTTTTTCTCTCTCTTCTTGTAGTCATGTGAATTTGTCAGAAATGTCCATTTGAAACACTTCTTCTTATAGAAAAAAGTAGAAAGTGTGCTGATATTATTTAAAGAAAGGAAGTCTTGAGACTTTTAAGCTGTAAATTGTAAAACTTTAACATTTGAGCAGTGGGTCAAAGTTTTTAAGCAGTCAGATCACAAGCAACGTATAACAACAGGCAACCAGTGCAGCTCACAGAGGAGTGGCATCACATGATTGGATCTGCCCTTACGCGAGATCACACAAAAGAATGATTTTGGGCTCTCTGAAGTGTGCAAAGCAGGCTGCTGGATAGCTCAACAAACAATAGTCCAGCCAGGTCAGCACTCATGCAGCCATATAAGTTTCTTAGTGGAAGAAACGATTAATAAAGGTCATAATAGTCTTAAATGGACAATGTGACAGACACATAACTTACTGTTACATTTGCCAGAGAAATAAGAACTTACCTGTGTATGACACCTCTGCTATGCAAGTATTCCAGAGCATGCAGTACATCCCGCAAGATATATGTGACCACTAGCTCTGGCAGTCCTGCTGTGAAATATGCATGCAGCAGGTCACGGCAGGAACCTGCAGGCAGACAGCAAAGTTTTCTATATACAAAATGATTTAAATTCAATATTACAGATAACCAGACCTATTCTAAGGCCAGGAAGTGGGCTTACTGTCCTTTCCTTGAGAACTGTCAATATTATGAGGGAAGGAAATGTTGCATGAGGTTATATTATCATTTGAAGAGAGTGATCCTTGAGAAGCCCAGAAACAGCATCACAATCTGAAATAAATTTTATTCAAACCTACAGTTAATAGCTATTTAAAACTCTTCCATTTCCTTTTGTCTATTTATAATCAGCACTTTCTTAGTACCTTATCTCATCTGTGTTACGCTTTATGACCCAACAGTATTTTATGTTGTCAATCTCTTTTCGATATTCTTGACATCAGATACGTCAGGACCAACCTGAATGGTTTGCGTTTTTTGCAGATATTGGTACATATAGGCGATATAAAACTAACCTGTAAATTTCAGCCTCCAAAACCCATCCATTAATTAATTAGCTGCTAGCAAAGCACCTGATTCCCACCTGAGATCAACTACCTCAAGCTAATAAAGCAATCACAACATTGCCAGTGGTTAGAATGAGTGCTATTTTGGACTATTGGACGCTGCATTTCTCATGGTTCTGAAAAACTGCTACTTTAGCATGTGAAATGCAGACTTTCAACGTCCGAATAATCCGAACTGGGTGGGACTTAATAGATGCTTAAGGGTGTGGACATATTTGTCCAGCCTAAAATCTTAGAATTAAGGGATGCAAAGTTCAATAAAGAACTCTTCATGGTTTGTCTTGGGACACACATTACCTATATGGCTGTCAAATTTCTGACCTCACATAGCTAATAATTCTTATAAAAAGAAGAGGCTGGCAATGTTCTTGCCCTGACTGCACAGGCCTCAGATCATACTGTTACAAACTACAATTGCGAAGACATTTCAACTGATACTATTCTTACATCTCTACTTACCCTAACCTTGTATGTGCTCAGTTACAACAGGTTATAGGCTTGCTCCTTTCCTAACACTAACCTTGTCGCTCCCCTCCTAACACTAACATTGTATGTGTTCAGTTACAGCAAGTTATATGCTTGTTCCCTTTTAACATTAACCTTGTATGTACTCAGTTATATACTTCCATCTAATGTACAATTCCTTCCTCCTCCCCCAAACTGTTCAACATCTTCACACCAGATAAAATAGCAAATAAACAATGTCCTCAACAAACCCAACAAAAACAACTGAAGCATTTCAAAAATCTCCTCACCATAGCCCATAACAGGCATGACTGTCCACAGTTCATGGCGATGGACGAAGCTACAGTAATGTGGGAGAATAGTCTCATGTTGTAACTGCTTGGTTAATACAACTTCTTTCTGCAAATGAGGACACAATCATCTTCCTGCATCTCATTCCAGTTTTAATATATATTTGCAAATGCTTTTATAAGTGCAAACAACTTTACAAATCTATATCTTGCATAAAGATGCCTATACCCTGACTGCCATATAAAAAAAATGTTAAGGCACTCCAGTAAACTTTTAGTTGTTGGGGAGTGAGGTGTTAGAGACCATACTTATCTCAGGGCAAACTGTTAGCGAGTGTAGTGCCCATCCCTCTCCTACGACCATTCCTTCTGCAAACATCTACAGGGTTACGAATCCTTAAAACAGCAGGGTTGTCTGGGAACAGCATACTGCACCACATGGATATCACTGTCCACTTTCCCACCTGCTACAGAGCATCTAAACAGTGAAGCATTGGCATGTTGTACCACAAGGCTCTGCCTCTTACCAGTAACTGCATGTTGTGCTAAAAGGCTCTATTTTTCTATTCAAAAGGTTCTGCCTGCTATATCGTTTGTTCACTTGACCTGTGCTTGTCAGCAACTGCTGGTCATTTGGGGAGCAAGAAGAGACCTGGATCAATGCTATATCCAACCAAGTGGGTCTGACAAGGCACAGTTGAACTGACCATGAATTGCTCATCAACACTTAAGAAACGTCTCTGTGGCAAGCCTTGTCAGCCTCTGCAACCATCAACCACTCCTCCCTAGCCCTCCTTGATAACCAGTACAGGATGACCGGCATAGCCCTAACCAGTACAACCAATACAGGGATTAAATGGATGAATTTGTGTCAACCAATACAGAGATTATGGACAGAATTAATTAATCCTGTGGACAGTCAATTCAAGGATAGAATGAATAAATGGCATGAAAACATAATTATTTTCTCTTGTTGTTTCTCAAGATTATAGAGAGGATAACTTACTATGCCTGGAGGAGCTAAAGCAACAAGATAGAGTTGTTTCAAATCAGCAAGTACATTCCATTCCACCTTCATTACCTTTAACTACATTCATTTTATGATTATATTATTGTCAGTTATGAGGCTGCTTTTTCCTGTATTCAGTAACAATATTTTCAATAAATTTTTAAACATAAAAAGATTTTTGTTGTGATATAAACAAGTTTGTAAAAAGGCATTAGTGAACAAAAAGTTAACTAAGTTATTAGATTATGAGAATTCTCCTTGATATGTTTACTAATCATGTAACCTAGACATTTCCCACGCACCTGTACATAAGAGAACTCCTGATCTAAGTTTTCTAGATCAATCCGTTTAATAGCCACCTGCAGTCCTGTTGGCAAGTGCTGAGCTAGATGCACCGTGGTTGTATCTTTGTGACCTTTGCCTGAACATGAGGTGGGAAAGAAACAGTTTAACAACCTTGAGCAGCAAAGACTTGTAACCAATAACTACACCTTTTCCAGCTCGTTACTTTTCTGCAAGTTTAAACTTCAACTTTCGTGAGTTAGCAAGAAGCACGCAAATCAGCTTCAAGACAAACCCTTCTTAATTTATTAGGTCACTTGGTTAATTAATGGTAACCCTTTGGAATCTCTGTCTTGAGGGAAGTGACCTTTAATGTGACCGCCTTGAGGGAAGTGACATATAATGTGACTGTCTTGAGGGAAGTGACATATAATGTAAATCCTGTCTTGAAGGAAGTGACATGCACTTTGCATTATGTAGATGTAAATGACCATTTTTACCTCCCTTAATTTTAGGGCAACCTAACCATGAAGTGCAGCATTTCAGGCTTATTCCACTAATGATTGTTTCCGAAATACTGTTTAATAAGAAGCATTTCAGAATTCTGCACAGCAGCATGCAAGTATCATTTTATATATTGATTCTTTTTTATGTTTTCACCAGCATACTGAGAGAATCACATCACAGTTGTTTTCAAACTATTTGCATGGAAACAATGACAGTCAGGTGATGCGCTATTGTTTTGTACCACTTTACCTGACCGCTAAAACCTTGTTGATTTTTATTTTACCAAAACATTCTTTGGCTCTGGCAGAAGACTACATAGATAATAAAACACTGTTATCCAAAACCCAAAAACATGTTGTATTCTTTTTTTATCTAGAAATTATTCTCTTTTCAATTTCCTGGAAGTCATGAAAACATTTTATTACAGCTGATTATTATAATGACTCACCTATCTAGTATATAGCCGACTGGCACAGGCCACACTGTCAAACTGTATGATGACCATTGTGATGATAATGACTCACCTATCACAGTATACAGCTGATAGGCACAGGCCACACTGTCAAACTGCATGATGACCACTTCTGATGATGATGACTCATTGATGTTGAGAGTGACCTTCACCTTGTTTTCTGACTAGAATGACATGCTCATTTTATTGTAGATTCTAGATTACATGCTTAGCACACTAAGTAACACTAATTTATGAGCTAAATGACAACAAGAGTAATAATGTTTGCAGATATGATGGTTTAACCTCCATTCATTTCATGAGCAAAAGCGATTGATGCATGCAAGATGGAGAAGCATAAAAATGGAGAATTCACTTTCTTACAACTGAATTTTCTAGTGTCTGCCACAGCTAGATCAGTTACAAAGTTGCTTCACTGCATTTCAGGTCTGGATGCTTTTTGGCCCCCTCTAGCATGCAGATAACTAAGTTGTAATTTGATGTTTAAGCTGGGTAACCAATATTCATAACACACTGATGATCAAGACTTGAATCTACAAAATGGGCTTATTTTCTCATATTTGTTGAATTTCTGTTTTGTAAGTATCTCAGTCTGGTCAACAGAAAATATGCACAAACGTAGGTATTTTAATTTGGAAAAAGCCTGCCGAAAGGAAAAAAAGAGGGCACTCAACTGGAGTAAGATTTGATGTATTAGCACAAATAACATCTTCAAAATTTTAAACACGACATACTTGTTAAATTGATTCTTGATCAAAAATTGGTTTATACCATTTCACGGCATTCCAGAATAAATGGTTGTAAAATAGACAAACATTTCAAAAGATAAACCATAGATAGAATTTACTTTTATTATTCTTATGAAAGAACACTACTGCAAGGAGAAGAGAAATAAAAGAAGAAAGAAAGCAAGAAATGAAACAGCAGCCCGAGAACAAACCGGTGGTGGGGAGGTGATGTCATAAGGCTTAGTTGCTGGTGGAGAATCAGACAGTTGAGATTTGGAACAAGCACAATGCTAGTAGAAAAAGATATACAAACCGAATGAGAAAGAGCATGAGTAAATGTAAGTTTTGCTAATATAAGCTTGTACAAGTTTAATTATTATTGGAAAGGTGTTTATATTTAAATAACAGAGAAAAGAAACTGGCTAAAGGAAACATTCCTTTTGCTTCAAGCTTATTTTTTACCACAGCAACATAGTCAGGAAGGCAAGTTAACTGGATTTTTTAAAAATCTGTCGTGATATAGGCTATCACACAAAACCTAGTTCTATCACAACAAATCTTGCTGATTATCCACTTTAGATATTAAGAAACACATGGATTAATCAACTAATACATACATCTGCTTTTTTCCTAGATGACTGAAACTAGACAGGATTAGGGAGCTTGTGTGCCCCAGTGTCTTAAATAGAATCCAAGAATTGCTGGTAGGACAAGTTTAAGAGTAGGGGCCAGACAAAGCACAATCAACCAGTCCTCCCGGCTAGCATTAGAAAGAGCTGGGAGGGGACTAGCTCAGGGCTAGCAACTCTGACTTGTAAAAAGAACATGTTGCAGAAAATTCTTTCATTCATATGTGTAGAGGCCAACCTGAATCCTTTATAAAGAACTGTATGACTGCCAGCAGTGAAATTCACAAGGAACTGCAGGGACAAAGAAAACAAAATCTCTCACCACCACCAAAACCAAAATAAAAAGTGGCTTCTGAAATGTACATACAATGTATGAAACAGGTAACAAACAGATACAAACTACAGTGGTACCTCAAGTTATGAGCTGCTCCATATACGAGCAGCGGCTCAAGCAAAAATTCTGCTCAAGTTACGAACTTTGTTGCAAGTTACGAACAGCTGAGCTTCAGGATTCTACCAGTAGAGATGCCAAAAGTGCAGCCAAAAAGTCCCAGCAAAGTAGCCTGTCCAAGATGGTGCCCAGGTATTTAAAAACAGGAACCATTTCCACCTCCTTGCCATGGATGACACTTAGAGGACGGAAATCAAAAACCATCTCTTTGGTCTTACTCACATAAGTTCTAAGAAGTTGTCATCACACCAGGCAATAAATTCTTTCAAGGCTACACCGTGGGTATCTGCTGGCCCGCTAAGGAGAGAAAGCAGTGCCGTGTCATCAGAGAATTTGACGAGGTATTGACCCTCATGGTTACTGCGACAACTGCTGGTATACAGAATAAACAGAAGCGGGGATAAAACACAGTCTTGAGGTGAGCCAGTGCACGTTGTGATTAAGTCAGAAAAAGTGCCATTGACAAGTACTCGCTGCTGCCTGTCAACCAAAAAGTGGATGATCCATGACACTAGCTGATGATCAAAGGAAAACTCCTGGAGGAGTCTTCTAGCTAGGATATGTGGTTGGATATGTTGAAAGCTGATGAGAAGTCAGCAAACAGCAGTCGTGCGTGGGCTTGTGGATTCTCCAGGTGTTTGAGTAAAGTGTGGAGGATGAACAGTTTAGTATCATCAACACTTCGTTTGGACTGGTATGCAAATTGCAAGGGGTCAAGACAATTGTTAGTGGCTTTTGGGATCAATGATTTGATGACTGTCTCCAATACTTTCATGACCAACGATGTTAAGGCCACTGGTTTAAAGTCGATGAGATGCTGAGCTGAAGCTTTCTTCGGAACTGGGACAATGATAGACAGTTTCCTAGCAGCTGGGATGGAGAGTGAATTCATAGACCGCTGAAAAAGGTGTTGGAGCATTTGGTAGGGCCGCACTGTCAATGCCTGAGATTGAGATTTTGGCTTTCAACACCTTAAGCCGATCTTCAAATTGACTTGAAATCACCCAATGGGGGAGACAGAAACCAGACTGGCCACCTACCAGGCAATAATATATGAAAGAAATTATTCCTGGAGATCAAAATGCAAAGGACAGCAGACTCTAAGGAAAGATAACCAACAGTAATAACTCTGCAAGTAACCTGTCACTCAGATCTAAATTGTTTTAGCAAACGAGACATCTTGCTGCCATCTGGTATTTAGTGCATGCTTAAAATAATTTATGTTAAGTCTATAAGGATTTAATGTAACCAAGATATTTTACCACTGCAAAGGCAATGTAAACAATAAATATGGCCAATCTGATGTTTTGAATGACATAAAAATGTCTTACCAAGAAAGACATAAAGTACAGTAGTCAGGAAAAAGGCTTGAAGAACAAGTTGGCTTTTCTCAGCGTCAGCATCAGTCTGAAAAGGAACAGATTATAAGCCACTCTGTACAAACATCTACTACATGCATGTCCACTCAACAAAAAAACAAACAAACAAACTCCATGGTTGGTTGCCTGCTTGATTACGAGTTAGGAGTTAGTTAATTGTTGTTTTATGCCAAGTCAGCAACTAAGGCTATCTCATGGCATATTATTACGAGTTAGGAAGGGAGTGGAAACCGAAGTAAAAGATAAAAATCATGGAAGACCAGCCATGTGAAAAGGTATCATGTACAGAGAGCGTCCCAAGACAAGAACTGAACCCAGGTTCTCTCACTGCAATGGTGACAAGTGAGTGTTTTAACCGCTACACTACCAGTCTCTACCAGAACATCTTAAAGACCAACATGAATGATTTACGTAGATATCAGTAAATATAGGCGATATAAACCTAACCTGTAAATTTCAACCTCCAAAACCTACGAAATATCTCTCATTCTCTCTTTGTTTGATGTTGATGGCTGGCAATGTTGTGAATGGTGCACTAGCGTGGCGCAGTACACTATTAGCAGCGCTTGTTGATCCAATTAATTAACGGATAGGTTTTGGAGGCTGAAATTTACAGGTTAGTTTTATATCGCCTATATCAACCGATATCTGCAAAAAAACACAAACCATTCAGGACACTGATCAACTGGTAGGAACTTACAGCCAAATGTGAGCTTATTGTGAAAAACATGTTGATTACACTCGTTTGTTAACAATAATGTTCTGAAACCTGTAAAATGCAGATGGAAAGAACTAGTGGTAGTAATAAGAATTATAAAATTACTCTAAAATAAAACTACAATAAAACTGAAATCCTGCCAATAATGAAGGAGAGATAAAGCTGAAAGCTTCTCGGAATGTTTTTCACCACAATGGTTCTTTTCAAGAACTGGATTTGCCTGTCACTTCAGTCTATTTTTGTTGTTGTTGTTGTTGTTGATCTTTTGACTTTATATGTGTCATGTGGTGATTTTAAGTGGGACATAAAATCACCCACAATTAAGGTCTAAACTGGAACTGTCGACACATCCACAAGCCAGAGACCCCTTAAGTAAATAAAGGGGGCTTGTGGACTGGCTTTTGTTGCGGCCCTATGCTCCTCAAGGAGTAACAAGGAATGATGATGATGTGGACTGGGTTTTAGAAAGAAGAGTTCAACCGCCTCCAGTTGCCAGAAGAGCCAAGCATGGACAGCGGCAGAGGCTGGCACCAGCACAGGTGTGAATGCTACATTGGCCAGGGTCCTAGGCAGAGACTAAACTCTGGGGAGCTTTTGCACCTGGCTGGTGACATTGGAGTCTTTCTTCTCCCCACTGCCACCTGTAGCCTATGGCTAGTGGTCAAATAGGGTGTAGTCTTGTCTTGTCTGTACTGGCTAGCTGTGGATTGGGTGAAGGATGCTGGGTGCATGTGGCCATCCAATGGCATCCCTTGTGTAGAAAAACGTATTTTCTACCTTTAGTTAAGTTTGTGCTGGACCACCATTAGTCCACTCGTCAAGTTATCACCGCCCCTGTTAATGGCCTGAAAGAATGGTCAAGGCAGATGGCTATAAATCTTTACCAGTGACACATAGGGTGCCAGCTTCTCTGAATCAGTCAACATCAAAGGGTGACCAGAGACACCCCACATGCAGGAAGAGGCAACTCAGCCTCTGAGTAAGAAAGGTTGACCACTTTCTGAATTTGCATGCTGGCAAGAGGAGTTTATAGGGCTGGTTGCTTTGCCATAATATAGCCTTAGTTGCTGGCTTGGCATAAAACACCTACTACCCCTCTACCACGTTCATGTGTGTGGCATCATTACCTACTGCCCCTTGTATCTTGCAAAGTGCACTTAACTCGCCTTCATGTGGAGAAATGTGCTCTATAAATCCCATTATTATTATTATTTTATCCACATACACATTTTCATATCTTTGTATATTATAATATATACGTATGGTGAAACACTGAACTGTCCATGATTATCACTTTCATTCATAGGTGGATGGCCTAAAATGAATAAAACTTTTGAAGTATCTCTTTATGTGTGTGTGTGTGTGCACACACACGCACAAGCGAAGGCATGTATACAACGAAAATGAGAGAGAGAGAGAGAGATCATTCTTTATGCTGTTTTATATCTGTTAGATAAAGGCAAAATATCAACAGGTTTGTGTAGTAGGGGCTGACGCAGATGAAATTAGTTTGTATGCAGAGGGAAAACGCTTGCTAACAAGCTAATATATGTGAAAACAAACACATTCTAAATATTACTGCATTTTCCACGATAGGTATTTGTATCGCTCTTGGTGATATATTTTGCTAGTGGCGAAAAGTTTTGAGCCAGCATTGTCACAAAACTAAATAGGCCTAGATAATAAAATACATGAATACAGAACTGGTCAACATGAATATCCCTGATGTTAACAGGGTGCAAGCTATTCGTAAAGCAGTATTATAAAAAATAAAAAGAATCATAAAAAGAACGTATCACTTTATGCAGCTAAAAACGGCAGAACTTTGATATTTCGCAAACATTTCGCTTGGAGTTGAAGGCTTTGTTTTCGAATAGGTACTAAAAACTAAACACTTTCAATTGCATTAAGCAGCGAAGACTGACAGAAATACACTTCTAAACTTCTTTAGCCTGACAGTTTGATATATTTAATTTAGGATTTCTTACGGTAGTAATATTCACACTAATCCGCTAGTTCTAGCGACTGTACATAGGTGTAACAACGCGAACTTTCATTATCTCCGACTTTCTAAACTCCAATGTTCACACACTTATTTACGGGGCTAATCACATAAGACTTTCTTTGAACACTGTTATCTATTTAAACCATAGAAGCAATAACGCAGTAACATTGTAAGATAATGACACTGATAACAAAACCTTACTTGAAGCAGAGAACAGTAAACAGTAGAATAAGTCGCTTTCCGTGTCTTGCGCCGGAGCTCTACTGCGCATGTCCACTGAGCGCTTCCGTTCACGGCGTTTTCAGTGCAGCAGCCACGGAGCGTACATCTATGCTGGACTACTTGCAGAGAAATTGTCCGTGACAACTTCTAGAACAAGGCCAAAGCACAAATTCTCTTTCAGTTTAATCACGGACTTTCATTTACAGTTATCAACGTCAAAACAGAAGAGCAGACGATGCAAGCTCTAAATGGTTCGCCGAGACCTGACTTTCTACAAGTTAGCTAGACTCTTGGTCTCGGCAAACAGGCAGCAGTTGAGAGAAATTATCAGACTTCTAGTAATTCTGTGGATATAATCCATCCCCTCGTGGCGACTAATTATACATTATTTATCGTTTCAGAGGTGTCTTGTTTGTAGTAGCAGTAAATTGAGACTAGGGAAGACCACGGGCCTGTAAGTGTATTACTCATTAACACGTCAGGTACAATCAGGCCTGACGAGAGGGGGGGGGGGCTGATGTACCTGCGCCCGCGGCTGTGAAGGGGGCCCAGCCTAGGTCCAGTGGATATTTTTCCATCGTCTTTTCCTTTTTTTTCTTTTAAAGAAAGGTTAAGGTAACATTTTTTTTCGTCTATGTAACAGGGTACTACGAGTTTGATCCTCATTTACTAACCACTCATGTGCATCATGTAGTTTGACAGTGCTGCCCGTGCCTATCATCTATATACAGGAATAGGCGAAGGTCACAAAGATACAACCACAGTGCATGGAGCTCAGCATTCGCCAACAGGACTGCAGGTGGCTGTTAAATGGATTGATGTTGAAAACTTCCATCATGAGTTGTCTTATGTACATAAAGAAGTTGTATTAGCCAAGCAGCTACAACATGAGGCTATTCTCCCACATTGCCATCACCTGCTGCGCAGCCATCTGCAGGAGCTTTTGGTCACATATATCTTGTGTATAGAACTATTGGTCACATACATCTTGTGTACAGAGCTAGTGGTCAAATATATCTTGTGTATAGAACTATTGGTCACATACATCTTGTGTATAGAGCTAGTGGTCACATATATCTTGTGTATAGAGCTAGTGGTCACATATATCTTGTGTATAGAACTATTGGTCACATACATCTTGTGTACAGAGCTAGTGGTCACATACATCTTGTGTATAGAGCTGGTGGTCACATACATCTTGTGTATAGAGCTAGTGGTCACATATATCTTGTGTATAGAGCTAGTGGTCACATATATCTTGTGTATAGAACTATTGGTCACATACATCTTGTGTATAGAGCTAGTGGTCACATATATCTTGTGTATAGAACTATTGGTCACATACATCTTGTGTACAGAGCTAGTGGTCACATACATCTTGTGTATAGAGCTGGTGGTCACATACATCTTGTGTATAGAGCTAGTGGTCACATATATCTTGTGTATAGAGCTACTGGTCACATATATCTTGTGTATAGAGCTAGTGGTCACATACATCTTGTGTATAGAGCTGGTGGTCACATACATCTTGTTTATAGAGCTGGTGGTCACATCTATCTTGTGTATAGAGCTAGTGGTCACATATATCTTGTGTATAGAGCTAGTGGGCACATATATCTTGTGTATAGAGCTACTGGTCACATACATCTTGTGTATAGAGCTAGTGGGCACATATATCTTGTGTATAGAGCTAGTGGGCACATATATCTTGTGTATAGAGCTACTGGTCACATACATCTTGTGTATAGAGCTACTGGTCACATACATCTTGTGTACAGAGCTAGTGGTCACATACATCTTGTGTATAGAGCAAGTGGGCACATATATCTTGTGTATAGAGCTAGTGGTCACATACATCTTGTGTATAGAGCTAGTGGTCACATATATCTTGTGTATAGAGCTAGTGGTCACATACATCTTACAGTTTACTTAAAGAAGTTTACAGTGTTGAAGAGACAAACACAGTATATACACAGGTCCTTTGAGTATATAACAGCAAGACTGACATTAGCCAAGCAGACATTAGAGATCATTTGTTTATATAGACCTCCTCCATCTAAAAGGAATCAGCTTTCAGATTCTCTGTTTCATGAGGAGTTTGCCATGCTGCTGGACAGTTTACTCACAAAGGAGAAGTTTCTTATTTTGGGGGATGTAAATTTTCATTTTGATAGACCTCAAGATAGTGATGTGAAGCGTTTGATTGAGGCTTTAGCTAGCCGTGGTCTTTGTCAGCTGATTGAAAAACCAACTCATAGACTTGGACACATTCTGGACTGGGTTATCACTCGTGCGCCATCAGAGTCACTGGTCAAGTCAGCTGTTGTCGAGGATTTTTTGATTTCAGACCATTTTGTGCAGTCCGTGGTGACTGATCTCTCTCGACCAAGGCATAAAAAGACATCTGTTTTGTGTAGAAATTTGAAGAAGATTGACCTGAACGCTTTCAGAGAAGACCTGCTTCAGTCAAAGTTGTTATTAGATCCTCCCACAGATGTTGATCAGTTAGCAGAGATATAATCAGACTCTATCAGGGCTGCTTGATAAGCATGCTCCTGCAGTTACCAAAATTGTTGTAGATAGACCAGATTGTGCGTGGTTTTGTGAGGGGGTGAGTGAAGCCAAGAAACAGAGACAGCTGGCAGAGAAAAAGTGGAGGAAGACCAAACTTGAGATTGACAGACAGCTGTATAAGTTAGCCAGAAATAAATATGTGTGCTGTAAAAAAGGCTAAATCGTTATTCGTGCAGAAGCAGCTAGAGGCTGCGAGTGGAAATCCCAGAAAGACTTTTGACATTGTGAACAGCCTGCTGGGTAAGAACGGAACTAGTCCGGTTCTTCCTGAGGTGGATAACAAGTCAGCTGCTGATCAGCTGTCTTCCTTCTTTGTTAATAAGATAAAGGAAATTAGTGCTGGACTTGAGAGTGCAGCTTGTGAGTTGCCAGAGTGTGAGGAAGACTATTCTGTGCCATTTGCTGGTGTACTGCTGACTTCTTTCACGTCTATTGATGAGAGCTACTTGAGGAAACTTGTAGCAAGATCAACAAAAACTTCATGTGCTGTGGATCCTGTACCAACTAAATTTCTTATTCAACTTCTGGACATTCTATTTCCTGTCATTGTGGACATTATTAATGCCAGTTTGAGAGCAGGTTGTGTCCCACGGTGTTTTAAACAGGCTGTTGTCAAGCCCTTGTTGAAGAAGGCAAACCTGGATCCCTCTGACTGTAAAAACTATCGTCCAGTGTCAAATTTATCATATATTTCCAAGCTACTTGAGAGGGTGGTCGCAGAACAGCTTATGACCCATTTTATTACTCATGGCTGCCTAGATAAATTTCAGTCAGCATATCGTCCTGGCTTCAGCACAGAAACTGCTCTTCTTCGTGTGACCAATGACATCCTTTGTAGTGTCAACTCTGGCAACTTAGTATTACTCGATCTGAGTAGTGCATTTGACACCATCAACCACCGCCTGCTGCTCCAGAGACTGGTATCCAGGGCGCTGCGCTGCAGTGGATTGACTCCTATCTTGCCGAGAGATCTCAGAGAGTGATTGTCGGCTCTGCAAGCTCTGAGGCAGTTCCTCTGGTGTGTGGCGTACCACAGGGATCCGTTCTGGGTCCATTATTATTTTCTGTATATACTTCACAGCTTGGACAGGTAATTGAACGCTTTCAGATGGGACGACAGTTCTTTGCGGACGATACACAGATTCTGAGCAGTTTTCCCCCCTACCCAGCAGTGGCTAGGAATGCACTTCAACGACTTGAATCTTGTTGTGTCGCGGTGAAGACATGGATGACCAGAAATCGTCTTAAACTCAACGACGACAAGACAGAAGCGTTACTGTGCGGCCCCAGGGCCAGAAGGGAGCAGATCGACATTAGTGCCGTGCAGGTCGGTGACACCTCCATAGCCTTTGCTGTGTACGGGAGCTAGGGCTGTTTATTGATGCAGAGCTCTCCATGTGTAATCATGTTAGTTCTGTTGTGGCAAAATCCTACTACTTTTTGAGGACTTTAGGTAGACTACGGCCCATGCTGACTCAAGCTGCTGCCAACTCACTTGCTGTGGCTACCATCATATCAAGATTAGACTACTGTAATAGTGCATTGTGGAGTATACCTGCTACGCAGTTGGATCGACTCCAAAGAGTTCAAAACACAGCCGCCAGGATTGTCACCCGTGCAAAGTCGTCCACTGAGCACATCACGCCTATCCTACAGAGCCTTCACTGGCTCCCAGTGAAAAAGCGCATTGATCACAAAGTGCTTTCGATTGCACAGTCCTGCATGTTTAAAACTGCTCCTGACTATTTACAAGAGGTAGTTCCTCCTTACCGGCCGTCACGTGGTCTGCGCTCCGGCTCCCAGTCACGCTTCTGTCTCCCTGCAGTGGAAGACACAAACAAGAAGACACTGGAGCCAGGGCCTTCAAAAACGCGGCACCTAAACTGTGGAATGCTCTGCCATCGTCATTGTCCACCATCACCTCACCAACCACGTTTCGAAAAAGACTGAAGACCCATCTGTTTACTTAAGACGGACTTAAACTTAAACAACCAAGAAACACTTGTGTCTTTATTTTTTACTTTCCTGGTGTTTATCTATTTATTTACTTTTTTTTTTCTTATTTTTTATATTTATTTTGTTTTTGCTGCGCAATGAGCATTCTTCCGAATGGATACCTGCGCATTACAAATGGACATCATCATCATCTTGTGAATAGAGCTAGTGGTCACATACATCTTGTGTATAGAGCTAGTGGGCACATATATCTTTGTATAAAGCTAGTGGTCACATACATCTTGTGTATAGAGCTAGTGGTCACATATATCTTGTGTATAGAGCTAGTGGTCACATATATCTTGTGTATAGAGCTAGTGGTCACATATATCTTGTGTATAGAGCTAGTGGTCACATACATCTTGTGTATAGAGCTAGTGGTCACATCTATCTTGTGAATAGAGCTAGTGGTCACATATATCTTGTGTATAGAGCTAGTGGTCACATACATCTTGTGTATAGAGCTAGTGGTCACATCTATCTTGTGAATAGAGCTAGTGGTCACATATATCTTGTGTATAGAGCTAGTGGTCACATCTATCTTGTGAATAGAGCTAGTGGTCACATATATCTTGTGTATAGAGCTAGTGGTCACATACATCTTGTGTATAGAGCTAGTGGTCACATCCTGTGTATAGAACTATTGGTCACATACATCTTTGTATAGAGCTAGTGGTCACATATATCTTGTGTATAGAGCTAGTGGTCACATATATATAATAATAATGAAGATGTTTATAGCGCATATTCACACTCATAGAGAGCATGCTCTTAACGCTTAAAACAAGGAAGAGACATGGACTACATGGATAGAACACGGGGGAAGGAAAAGAATAAACAACTGTACTGACGACAAACAGAAAACAAAGATAGAAAACACAAAAAGGCACCAAGTAACAGGAACAGAATACTTTCCATAAAAAAATGATTCCAGCAACTCTCCCCTAGGGTCAATCCACTCCCCGCCCCACAAGGGGTGGTGCCCGTTAAAGTCCCCCAGAAGAATGACGGGAGAAGGAAGTTGGGTCAGAAGACCCTCAAGGTCTTGTCAGGAGATCGGAGCAGAGGGAGGAAGAAAGATACAGCAAAATAGTGATACTCTTGCCCAGTGTAACTCGGGCAGCAACAGCTTGAAGAGGAGTGGAAAGTGCTATCTGGCAAAACAAAAGATGGAAGCGAAGAAGAAAAGCAGCGCCACCTGCAGGGATGTTGACTGCGAGTCCGGATGTAAAACTCGTAAGTCTTAGAAGGAGAAGGAGGTAGAGCTATGATATCTAGAGAGAAAAAGCTGGTTCGGATCCCTCGACAGTTCCACTGAAGGATTGTCGACATGTTTTTATTGAGGAAAAGACGCAGAGCGCCTCACAAGATTCAAGATTCTTTATTCTGTCACCCTCTACACACAAGCAGAAGGAGAAGGAGAAGGCAGGATGGAGAGGGGGACGCTAAACGTCGCTCATCCACATCCATCCCCTGCTCGCCAAGGGAGGCAAAATGATCAGATACGGGGACTGTAGTTACAGCTGTAGCAGCCCCAGATGTTTGGTGTTGTGATTTTGGTTAGGGTTGTGTTCTCCTCTGTCTGGGGTGTAGTATTCTTGCTTTTTGGTGAATTTGTGTTGCGTGCTTGCCGACGTGTAGTGATTTTGACTGGTGAAGGCTGCTTAGACTGTGGAGCGCAACGGTGAAGGTATAAAAAGAGAGACTTCAACCTGCAAATACCCAACCTCAGTGAAGTCAGGTATTTTGGATAAACTGAAAGTTAGAAAAAGTGTATTTGTTCGAATAGATTTCCCGTCTTTCTTCAGGATGACCCCTCACACAGCTGAAACCCCCTGGGATGCCAGTTCCCACTTGATGTCAAGCTCCGACATCCCAGCAAAGTCAGGGCAACGAATGAGGCATCGGTGCGGTGTTACTTTTATGGGACGGTCGACGAACTGTTTTCCGTCCCATCGGCACAGGGCCTCAGATGCTTTCTGGTTTGCACACGTGACGAGGAATTGTCCAGAGTGGAAGAAAATTTGAAGAAATGTTTTTGAATCCTTTTGCAACAGCAAGAGGAGAGAGACGACAGTGGCTGGGCCGGCTCTCCATCCTCTACAACAAGAAAACGGGGCCGGGCCCCCTCAACATGCCTTCGCAAACTGCACTTCATCCTCACTATCAGACGATACGTCTCTCTCTCTCAAGCGTTTCCCCAGTTTTGGATTTTTTGTTGCCATAATGCTCCCCCCCCCTTCACGGAGTCCAACAAGGGGATGGGACTCAACGGTACCACTTAGGGCATTTCCAGCAAGGAATATACTCTGGCCTATAGAGTGCGAAGACCAGAGTGACCACAGCCGCAAGCATAAGAGAAGGGGTGGGCCAGCTTAGTCACCAAGCCAGAGAGAGGCTGGGTGTTCACCCCTGCCACGAGAAGCCGGGCCCATAGATGGATGTTGGTGTGGCCCACTGATGATTTTCAGTTGCCATTTATTTGATAGGGATGAAGGAAATTTGTGTGTGTGTGTGTGTTGGGGGGGGGGGAGACGTCTTTTACCCCAAGCCACCAACTAAGGCAATATAGCAAATCAGCTGGCCTTGTAAACAGGTGCCATACACCGAGAAAAAACAGTGTGCCAAAGGTAAGATCTCAAGCCAGTACAGCCAATGCCTCACTGTACTGGTACCAGGCACTAGTTGCTTCACTACCAGACTGCCCTGAACCTGAAGGAGGAAAACAACTCAGAACATTGTGTGAATCATGTTTATTGCATCATACATTAGTCATTGCTTCTGAGGGGAAAAACTCACATACGACAAGGGGTGGCCTCGTAAGAAACAAACTGCAATGGGGGTATCCTCTCATGCTGCCTGTCGCTGCTCACCAGAAACACATGGCAACCACTGAATTGCCTGTACCAACAGACTACTCTTACTGACCGATCATTTTTAGCCAAGTTTACTATGGATAGCTGCAATGGTTCTGCAATTCACAGCAGATCATGACAATATTATTCTACCTTTTTCTTTTGCCAACACTATGCCACTATACTACCTAATAACAACTTTTATACTGAAAACATGCAGTAACTGACTTTTCTTCCAAGATGGAATGGGTGCTCCAATAGTGACAAACCTTTTATGCAATCCTACATGAACAAAACACTGCCATGTGCACATTCATTCAAGATGCAACAAACAATTTTTTCCTTAACTCCCTCACTTGATTTTAGGCTTTCTTTGTTGAGAAAGATGCAATACTAACAAAAGCCTGAGTCATCCATACTGGTTTCTACAACTGCATGGTCACTGACTTGTATACACCATACTGTATTACTGAAGCTGCCAAATGTTACCTTCATTGGTAGTGGGCAAAAGCCCTCTGCAAACAGGACAATATATGTAAATCAGATATTACCTCAACAATGTGGGTTACTAACTGAAAATACAGTTCAGACGTGTATACTTGCACATACTCAAACGCATCCATGCATGGTTGCTTCAAACGCATGCTTGCTCTCACAAACCTCACCCAGTTTAAAAAAAAAATACTTTTTGGTGCAAACACTGCAGTTCATGAAATTGTCCTATTTGTACTTTGAGATCCTTCTAAGACAAAACTATTGTCCCCACAGCATTGATCCTAATGCTGCATTAGATGAAAAGGGAGGAGGGGTCATGGTCATGTGACATGGAAGTAATGAGAGATAACTGCAAAGGCAGTAAAGCAATGATCTGTCAACAATAAAGAAAACTGAAAATGGGCCATGAATAAAGACACAACACTTTGTACACCCACTACTTTCTTCAGCCTTATCCACAGTTTGCCGCTTTGACAATCTTTTACAGTGCAAAATGCCACAAAGTACTGGAAATTAGCATGAACAGCATTGTGAAATAAGAAAAATGCCAGTACGGTAACAAACAAGATTGCCAAGATGATGGTAGGATGTGAATTTGACAGACCAGTTCACGGTCAAGTATGAGACTTTTTTTCTTGTCAATCCTGCATTGCTTGCCCCATCCGTCTTCCTAGCAAATGATTGTTTTCTAAGCATACTACTGATGAGTTGAAGCATGATTGTCTTTGGTTATAAGACTGACTGAAGTCACCTCTTTCTCTGATGTTCTGCACCAGTGAACAGAGGAAACAACTATTCAGACCTATGGGCTTAGTGGAATTTAGCAAATATCTGATTATGTGATTCACCAAAAAGACCATGACAGTGTAACAACCAGCATGATGAAGCCCCTAAATTACAACTACTACCTTAAGTTGCAAAAATATTTGGACAGAATATTTAACAAGAAAGTTTATTAACTCATTTTGGACACTTTACCTTGTACAGAATATATTGTTATTTCATTTACACCCATAATAATAATTCACGACTATAAAACGGATAAAGGGAAACAACTGCATCTATAGGCAAAACATTTTGCCGCCAGGAGTTACTTCCCTTTCAAAGCTTTATCTACAAATGTGATTTACAGACTCCCTTTTCATATTCAAGATAGCTTTTAGGACCTGAGACTAAACGTGTCAAGCTGGATCATTTTTTAACATGTATTTGTCGTTTCTTGTACATAAATATTTATCCATATCTAAGATTAAGACCACTGTAGTGCATTTTCTGCTGTAAGGAATGCTCCATGTTTAGCGGCATTTCATGGTATCCACTTGTTGAAAGTGTTACACCAGATGTCCCACCTCATGATTACAGATGATGTTCAAACTGCAGGCAAATAGAATTCTTTTGCGCTACTGAAAGAATTTTACTTTTTTAAATCTTGGTTCTTGCATGATATATACTTGAAAACAGCAGAAATGGATACATCTTTAGAGACAACCCTTTACTGCAAGGTTAACATCTAGAATGACTTAAAAAAAAACAAAAACAAAAAAACTGTACAACCGTATGAACAGAAACACGCCTTGGATATTTTATGACTGGTGTGAGGCAAGTCGAACTGAATTCTGATCATACCTCCGGTATAATTGCTTTACCCATAAACCAACGCAAGAGGCTATTTGAACTTGCATATGATCTGTGCTTACTCAACTGCTGCTTGAAAATGATGTGTATTCCTCTCACATCAACATTCCAGCAGCATGCCAAACTGACACCACAACAGGAAAATAATGTCAGTGATACTAAAACCATTTTGAGTACAGTAAAACCTCCTTATCAAGAAATACCTCCTCTTAGTTACGACCCAGCAATTTTTGATGGACGTGTTTCCCTATTAAACATCATCTCTATTATGATTACCTCCCCAACCTGACGCAAGACCGACAGTTTATGCTTTATTACAACTTTTTTTTTTAAAAATCATGTGTTGTACAAAATTTCATTTTAAAATAGACTGCTTCTGATTGAGCATTTTCTGCAGTAATCACACTAAATTAAGCACATTTTAAAAGAAATGGCTTGTTTAGTGGGCCATTGGGTCATTTCTATCAAAACCATAATATTGCTTCAGTTATATCTATGACCTGCCGGAGTCAAATCGACCCTGTAATGACCATATAGTCCCAACAATGAAAGTCACATTGTTCCAGGTCCAAAAGGATGAATTGATTTGGGCGATGACAGGAGTAACTATTAACATCAAATATTACCACCAGAGCTAGGAGTTGTTCAATTGAGTGCAGCCATCATCTTACTAAACAACTGTTTGGCAATACACATTCAGAGAACAAATCACACAATGGCACATAACATGATTTTCTTTAAAAACAAAACAACCCAAGCGTTTGTCATCATTATTCTTTAGCTTGTAGGGCTGTATTAAATGTATACGCAGACATTTGGTTAACATAAAACAGGTGTCACTGCTAGGCATACATTTAGCCGAGACCAGGGTTAACTTTTGGTGTTTGGTGGAAGTGGTCTTACCTGGGACAGTATGGTCATGGCAAGATCAAGTTAACTGCAGGCTGGTTTTTGGTTGAAATGACCTCGCCCTAACCAAATCCCTCCCCAACCCCATTCATTATTGTCTCTTCACCAGCGCACATAAGTCAATTGTGCTTTTGTTTTGATCCAGAAGTCACGTGTTTGTTAAAAATAAAATTCTTGTGACCAACCTGAATTTATAGGTGCTTGAAGTCATGGTTCCTAGAATGAAAGTAGATTAGTTGATCTCCTTACTATGACCCCTCTCAGTTATGACCTGATTTTGGTGAATTTTATCGTCTTAATATGGAGGTTTTACTGTAATACTTCATGCCAGCATAGTGAAGAAAGAGAATGTCATCAGTATACAGAGATTTTCTTACCAGTTATGACAACTCTTTTACAAAATCTGTAGAAATACTCTCCTTGCAGCTATAAAATTGACCAACCCATTAATGTTACCATAACAAGCATTAACCCTAACTTCCCTGAGTTAAGCTTTGTAGCTGCAGCATGCATGACTCATAATGTAGCATCACATACTGCTATTCCATGCCCAGTGCCAAAAAAAAATAAAATTCATTCTGGTACAAATGAATAACTACTCTATGCAATGCCACCAACTGTTGAAAGGACTGGTACTTTTGTTCTTATCAGTCCTCCTTGATAACTGAATGTGAGGCACTGTCTTGTCTCTTCCCTACCCCCCTGAACACAAACACACACATACATTGCTCCAGGTGCAGTCATACATAGCACTGATGTGTGGTTGCAGCTGTTTTCTGATTGACAGCAACTACCCACTGGTCACTGCCATCAAAAGTCACGAGACCACAATCACCACTATCTCCACGATAAAGTAGTCACTGCTGTCAAATGTCACGAGACCACTATCTCCACTATAAAGTGGTCACAACTTCTTTCGCTCTGGCTCCAGGCTGCTCCTGTATGGTGAAGAACCTTGTTGAACAAGGGGCATTCATCAGACATAAGCCATGCACCAGGCTAGCTTTCTCTTTGCGCTGAGACCCATGGATGATTACCTTGAACAACTTGTGCAGGATACTGTTCACACCAACCACAAGATCATCCATTTACTGTAGTAAGTGTACTACATTGTACTGTAGCACAAGTTACAGATGTGAGAAGAACACACACCGAATGTCTCTCTTGTGTTGGCATGAGTGATTGGCCAAGAAAGCAGGGGTTCTGTATTCGCTGTATGTTATTCCACGGACTTGAGGAGAATTCTGTATTTGTCCCCAGACTCTTCTGAAATACACAGCAGACAGCTTGATTATTTTGTGATCATACTGAAGTTCACATCTTGATAACTAAGATCTCAACTGTTGTTCAAACATATACAATTTCAGAATCTGTTTTGTAATTATAAACATCATCATGATCTATACCCTGGTTCTGATATAAATGTTTCTATCATCTATATTGCTTCTCATACACGTGCTATAGATAAAATGAAAATATTAATGTATGCGGTAAGCACTCTTAGACTTGGTGACCCCGAGTCAAGGACTAAAGTGTTTTCAGTTAGGAAAATAGTATTTTTGACAGACCAAAGAGTATTTTCAGATCACAGTGTCACAATTTATGACAAACCATGTATTCTGTTGTCTTGCATCAGCGTACTGACTTACAGAAATCAGAGCTAGCTCTGCTTGAAATACTTCCGCTCAGTCTAAATTACTACCTACTGGCACAGAGTGTAGAAACCCAAATTTGAAATAAGTAATTTTTACTTTAAAAGCATACTGTCATACTAGTTGTCACAAACCTGCTGTTTATTTTTATTTTTTGGGGGGAGAATGTGAAATGGAAAACATGGGCCAATGGCTTGTGTTTTACGTGGGAGTGCATGGGTTTGAGTGAGCGCCTCATGACCGTCACTTTTTCTTGGATGTAACGGTGTTACTGAGGGGCTTCAATTGCATAAATGGTGAAGATTAGGACTGAGGAAGAAGAAAGTAATTTTCACGGCCTGTCATTTAACCTTGACTGGGATGGGGGGGGGGGGTGAGGAATCAGACCGTTTTCTTGAGTGGTGTGTGTCAAGTCCTGACCAGACTTATTAAAAGTGTAAACTATTCATATGAAACCTGTTGAGGTTCTGTTTTCTGGAATCCATATCTGTAAGTTTCTGATTGAATTATTAATTACAGAATATTAAATTATTAACATATTGAATTTAAATGATCGTTAGATTTAAGGAATGCAATTTCCTGTCCAGTTATTATTTTATCTTCCTTTGTCTGTTGCTGGCTGGTGTGCCGAATCTAGCTGAACTCCAAGATGTGGGCAGTTGTGAAAACACTGTGTGTATCGAGCTTCTTTGTTGGAGCTCTGGACCTGTTGATGGAGTCTTCAAAAGCAGACTTGGAAAAAGTGAACTTTAACTAAGGACTTTTATGGTGAAAGGTGGGAGGAGGAGAACTTACTATTTGTGTTTTAATGTATGGTGAGCTGGGTTAATCATTCTGTTAGTTGATTATTTTTCTATTTTATTATATTTAATTCTTTAATTCAGATTTTTGTTGGTGTTATTTGATCTAGTCCAAACATAGCTGCAGAGTTGTGACACTGGCCAATTTAAAATCCTACTGGCAGCCAGATCTGCACTCTTTAAAGTTCCCTTAACAGCTGAATGTTGGTTTTATGCCATGATGCTGTACATTATGAGAGAAAAAGAGAGACACACTAAATTGTAT
The DNA here is from genome assembly GCA_004794655.1 of Marisa cornuarietis. Lineage (NCBI taxonomy): Eukaryota > Metazoa > Mollusca > Gastropoda > Architaenioglossa > Ampullariidae > Marisa > Marisa cornuarietis. The sequence continues at coordinate 187,968 of SMMW01000451.1, forward strand.
GCACCTATGCAAATGTGTAACTAAAAGGATCACTCAGGGCAGAAAAAAACAACAGATGACTCACCTCGTACCCCTTCTACAACAAAGCGGGACTGGTCTTGAGTATTTTGCAAAACCTGCAACACAAAAAACTGCAATGTCTGGCATCTGGAATCTCAGCTATTAACCCTAACCCAGACTACAATAACTAGAATGCCCACTTTTTTAAAATATCAAACCAAACTATAATGGACTCTCAGCTCCTGGAGGTCCCACAGTGATTCTCTTTACAGACCCTTTAAGCACCTAGTGGCCATGATGGTACACTTTTACAACTGTCAACTTTGAAATGCCCCCTAAAGCACTGGTTGGTCTACTTAAAAGACCAGCTATCACAGACACAGGAAGGTAATATCTTTAAGTGGGGTCCTATTCATAAATAAGGCCCCCAAACTCTTGCACAAACACACACTGTCACAGTTTGGTAAACAACTCATATCACAAACAAAGAGTTTAGAACTAAATGGGTATAGTTTATTACCCAATATCAATTAATAAAATCTGAGCTAATAACCCTTTTCTCCTTGCAAGATACAAGCCTTAACACACATCCTATTTTAAGAAATGATTCACTACCACTAGCCAGACATATAATTTTTATGATATGTTTTACACTCAGAAAATGTTCTTACTTCATCTGTGACCATAATGTGGATGCCTGATGGCCCTTGCATAAAAATGTCTCCTATCTGATGGGACTGGATACCAAAGAGACAGGCCAGTTTGCTCTTAAGTTCATCAACTCCAACACAGTCCATGTATACTGCATGGTACACTGCAATAAAGCCCATATACACTGTGGGGAAAATGTCCACGTAAGCAGCATAAGACGCCAATACATCGCCCACTAAACTGCCCAACACATAGTAAAACAGTCTGTGCACACTTCAACGACACTAACGTGGGTAGGATATGATATTATCAGGGGGGAGTTAGTTGATGTTTTATGCCACTTCAGCAACTAAGGCTATCTGACGGTGAGAGCAGTGTACAGGACCACTCAAACGTTGACATAATGATACTGGAAAAGGATAGAGATTTCTCTTTTCTTAGTTATGTAAAAATAAAAAAGGTTTTGTTTTAAATAACTTTTGCCTATTATATCCGGTGAAACATTTCTATGGACTTTAAATATGCCAGGATTGATTTGGGAGAATGTTTGACAAAAAGGTCAGTGAAAGTCTGGGTTGTGAAATAATTTTGACGAACTGTAGAGAGTTGTCCGATCAACATAGAGGGAGAAGACCTGCCGATGGTTGAAAACTTCACATACTTGGGCAGCGTGGTCAAGCAGGATGGAGGAGCAGACCGTGACATCCAGAGCAGACTGAGCAAGGCCAGGGGCATCTTCTGTAGCCTAAGCAACATCTGGAAGTCAGCCCAGTACAGCACCCATACCAAACTGAGACTCTACCAGAGCCTTGTCCTGTCCACTCTTCTGTACGGCTCGGAGTGCTGGCGAATGATTGACAGCGACTTCAACAAACTGTCAGTCTTCCACACCAAAAGCCTGAGAAGAATCCTGGGCATCTTCTGGCCAAGAACAATCTCCAACGAAGAGCTACTTGCCCAGTGTGGGCAAGAGAGTATGAACACCATCTTGATGAAGAAACGATGGCGCTGGATTGGCCATGTCATCAGAGGCAACTCCATCACAAAAACTGCCTTACACTGGACCCCAGAGGGAAAGCGCAAGCGAGGCCGGCCCAAGAACACCTGGCGGCGAACCGTGGAGGCAGAAATGAAGACCCTAAATCACAGCTGGGGCACTGTGGGGAAGCTGGCCCAGGACAGACAAAAGTGGAGGACCTTTGTCGCTGCCCTACGTGCCGACAGGCATAACGGGCAGTAAGTAAAGTAAGTAAGTAGAGAGTTGTGAACAGGAGAGGAGTAAATGTTCTATAGTCAGAGTGTCGTGACACCAAGGACAGAGTGGGGAGCTTTCTCCTGCAAACAAAACTGCGATGAGTGACAAATATGTGTCCGGTTTTTAGCCTATTTAAAACCACTTCTTGTCGGTTCAGAGATTCTCGGGTTATATGCAGTCAGTTTTGGAAAAATGGTGTGGAGTTTGTTGTGTTCCTTGGAATCCCAGTAGAGTTGCCAAAGCTGTGAGACACCTTCAAAGAGACATACCAGTCTGAGGCAAACGTTGTATGGACTGAAGGGCCCTCTTAGTTGCCTCATCAGCTTGACCGTTTCCTGAAATATTTACAGGGCCAGGAACCTAAATAATGTCAATAATGTCTGTTTGTAGTAAGACAGAAAAACTAAAACAATAGTAGATAAGCCAAGCATTGAAAGTGAAGTGCAAGTAAGTCTGAAATGACCAAAAAGTTTTTATCACTAGATGTGTGGATGTACTGCAAAGCACGTAATAGAGTTTTTAACTCTGCAGAAAAAATAGAGCTATGCCCTCCAAGCAAGCTGTCAGAGGTGGTGTGGAGGTGTTCATCGCAACTGCTGCAGCTGCTACAGATCCTTTTTCAAGAAGGAAGTAGCCATGGTGGTGTTTTGGTCAGTGCAGATGGTGATGTTGTTTGGGGGTCAATTACCAATTTCTGAAGATGGGGATAAACCCATATGGGTAGAGGTTCTCCCCTTGGGACCCTGGGGTATGCTTGTCTAACAAGTATTGCAAGAGTAGGGTTCCTGCTGTCCAGCCAAGCATGTCGTAAGAGGCGACTAAGGTGGACACCTCACCTAGAGGTAAATGAGGTTGTGGTAGGGCTAACAACCCCACCATGTAAAAAAAGCAGGTTACAGAAACCAAGACTAGAGTACTCGTTACAGATGGCGAAGGTAATGAAACACACCAGGGAACTGGACTTATGACGGACGACAGTCAAACCCGAGAGGGAGCTGGCGCCCCGATGGTGGATTTACTGAAGCCGAAGCAGAAGTTGAGGGTGGGGTGCTGGAACGTCCAGACCTTGTGTCAGACTGGCAGGTTGCCCCAACTAGTCAAGGAGTTTGACAAGTACAACTTGGACATCCTGGGAGTCAGCGAGGTCAGATGGACCGGCACGGGGAAAAGAAGACTAGCATCAGGACATACTATCTTGTTCTCAGGAAGATCAGACGACCAACACTCTGAAGGAGTAGCACTACTCCTCAATAGGAAAACTGAAAAGACACTGCTGGAATGGAAGCCTTATGGACCCAGGCTTCTGAGAGCAAGATTCCATTCAAAGTACACCAAGCTGACAGTGCTAGTTTGCTATGCACCAACAGAAGACTCCGAGGCAGAAGACAAGGATGCTTTTTACGATCAGCTCCAAGCACCCATGGAGAGCGTCCAAACCCATTTGGGAGTTGGGAGGGCTATGATTAGTGACTGCGTCCATTCTCTGGGCCATTCGTTGCGCTTCCAGACTCTTTGGCAAAGGACAGTGAGGGCCTTTGAAGTTGCTTCCCCACCCTGCTTGAGCAGCTCAGCTGGTACATTGTCAATGCCTGGTGACTTTCCTCCCTTCAGACTATGTACAGCTCTTTCGACCTCTTCCCGTAGGACTGGTAGGTCTGCAGGTTCACTGTCTCTAGCCTGGATGTTTTGGAGGATGTTGGTGTCGGCCTGCACAAAGGACACTGTATGTGTGCGGCCCTCATGAGGACACAAATGTGCCCCTCAGTCTGACATGCCTGCTTTAGATGACTTCACAGCAAAGGCACGTAGAGGAGTAATTGGGATTCTAAAAGCTCTTTGGCATCTTACATTTCAAAATATTCGGCACACAAAAACTGCAAATTGTTTTGTATGGTTTGCTTTGAACTGTTTCAATCAAGTTTGAGGATTAGGATATCTTTTCACTGTAACTATGCATTTGAATATTTAACTTCCCTCACCTCCCTCCCCCAACACCAGTAGGGGCAGCAGCCTACCCCAAAACAGCTGCATAACTATCAACACACACACATACATTTGCTTAAGAGATGATGTTGTATATTTGCATAATTATCAACACACACATTTCCTTAAGATTTTATGTCAATGTCGCACACACACACACACACACATATATCAAGGTTACACAAACACAATGAACAGTCAACACCAAATGGCTTTTGTTCCGCAAATAACTGACCTGATTCTGGTTCTTGGCAGATATAGATTGTGAGCCGAGGTCGTACTGACCTAAAAACAAAAATATCGTCTGCATTACAAGACCCTGCACAAAATCTGCTCAACACTAAACAACATATTTAATTATTTCACAATGACATTAGCAGATAGTTTCTACTGTCACTCTTGTATCAAAAAGTTTATTGCTGCAGGTGTGTCATTTAAAAAAAAAACTATATTGCAGCAGTTGAATAACTGTAATCTCAACCTCTCTTTCTCTCAGTCTCACACACAAACACACACACAAAGAAACAAAAAAAAAGTGGACTATGCTAAGAACACATAAACCTGGTATCAGTAATACACAGAAATACAAGTGCACCATCAACCTGCTGTTTTAACTGACATACATCTCGAGTTTACTCATGCGTTACTAACTCATTTTGACTTTAAGAATTCTTATCTAATTATTCAACACCCGAGTCAAATTTTCAATATCAATAATTTTTTGTCCCCATTAGTCAATTTGCGATATAAAATCTCTGCATGTACTTCAGTGACTGGGGGCAACAGCTATTGCATAAAATTCTCCTGAAATTTAAATTTCACAAAAGGGATTGCACATCTTTCATGCTTCTGATATTTTAGTGACTGACCAGCATGTGTCAGCAAAACATTTTGCCCTTATACCAATGTGCATTACTGTACTATTCAGTTGGTCTCCCAGTCTCAGGCCAATCTGCATCCCTTATGGTCTGATAAATTTATAAAAGCATAAAAGTCAGTCAAAAAGGTTGGTTATTTGAGTTCTTCACCGTGCCAACAACTAGCAGCATCCTTCAAGGTGGTCAAAGCCATGGTGCTTTTTCTGCATTTTCTTTCTTTCTTATTTTTTTTAACATTTTGACAGCTTAAGTTTTATACACACAGGACAAAATACCTTAGAATAGAGCTATATTCATACTGTAAATCTTTCTTAAAGAACAGCCTAAAACAAAGCGTTGTTTCAGAGTCACATGGCCAAACTAGACCAGATTACTTTGCTTGACTGTGACAAGCAGGTTTCTGTTATCCTACCAGTGTGGCAAGTAAAGGTTTCTGTTATCCTACCAGTGTGGCAAGTAAAGGTTTCTGTTATCCTACCAGTGTGGCAAGTAAAGGTTTCTGTTATCCTATCAGTGTGGCAAGTAAAGGTTTCTGTTATCCTACCAGTGTGGCAAGTAAAGGTTTCTGTTATCCTATCAGTGTGGCAAGTAAAGGTTTCTGTTATCCTACCAGTGTGGCAAGTGTGCTTCATATAAAGTCATTTTTGCTCTCTGTACATGATCTGGAGCAGCCTCCTCAGGAACTTGTTACTTAGGGGCGTGCTACTCTGTGGCCTGACCCTGGCTCACTTTTCGTCCTTTACATTTTAGACTTCTTCAATTTCTAAGGGAATTTTCCTTCCACCAGTTTGTGAACAGATGGACATAAGTGGTACTGCAATGCGTCTGACTGTGTGGGATATCGTATTCCTGTGTGTAAGTGTCCCTGTACCACAAAACTTTCTCTTCCCAAACTGCGACCAGTAAAAATGGCGCCGCAGCCATTAGTTCACACTCAAAACTTTGTAATGTTTATTTAAATGACATTCCTACAATGAGCAGGAACAAGAAAAAGAAACTGAGAGGATCTTGAGGTGGGATCAGAAACAAACTAGCTGTGGAGCCAATCAAGACCCTCTGGCAGACACAATCACCTCTTACATCACCTTCTGTCAAGAGTCTGTCATCCCTACCAAGCAGTTCTGTAACTGTCCGTATAACAAACCACGGCTGGATGGAGAGACCACCTTCACAGCTGCCAAAGATTGTCGTATATTACACCTTTGATGAAATGCGGAAAGTAGCTGAACAACTGCCTATCCCATGGATCTTAATCAGTAACATGGTGCAAGAGATTTTTTTCAGCACCAAATAAGACTGTGAACACTGAAATCTTAAGCTGAACACTTTTCTCACAAACATGAGCTGCAAATGTGTCTGTGAAGGTGTGATCAGTGAATAATTGCAAGAATTTTCTGGCTTACTGAGACATGACCAAAACCATCTGTAATTCAGACCTGTCATATGCAAGTCAGTAGCCACACACACACATCCACAGTCAGATCCAAATGCGGTGTGTTGTTGACAGAAAATATGTCACCGTGTCAGTATGTTAAGAGACTGCTCAGAATGAAAGAAGAAAGAGCAATAGCCAAGAAGTTGTTACATCAAGACCAACCATTTTCTTAACCTTCCCAGAGAAAAACTATTCTGAACCACAGCAAGGCTGTAGAACGGAAACTAAAAGAACTTCCGGAAGACTTTAAACAGTGTAGGTGTACAGGTGTGTTAAATGTCGTTTTGTGGGAATGTATGTTTCAATTGTTCATATGTTGTGTGTGTATGTATAAATACACACGCTTTATGTTTTTAAATATAGGATTTGTGAGCAAAAGAGGAATTTCTGTGCTAAATTCTTGCTTGCATAGACAATAAAGATGAACTGAATTGAATTCTCATCTGTATATCAGCAAGCTTAGTCCACGTTTCACATCTGTAAAGCAGGATCAGTACTAAGAGGGACTTGTATAGATTGCACTTTGTAGTAAGCCTGATGTTATAGTTGCACCAGACCTTGTCCAGTCTACTTAATGCTGCCCGTTGCTGTTGCGTTCCTGATGCAGATATCTGGCGTGGAGCTGCCATCCTTAGAGAGGGCGGTGTGGCTCCCAAGAACTTACTTCTCTGAGCTGTACCCCATTTATGCAGATCTCTGGTTTGCCGTTGCCAATGACCATGACTTGTATCACAGCTGGTCTCCATTTCCCATGTGACGGAGCGGTCAGGGGAGGTCCAGTGGCATAACACTTAGCACCTATCACCAATACATGATGGTTGGCTGTCCTGGGTTCAGCTCTCGTCTCGGGCACGCCATTTACAGAGATGGCTGCCTTGCCGTGATATAGCTGTAGTTGCTGGCTTCACATAAAACATCAATCCACTCCCCCCTCAAGCTGTCACAGTTTGTTGGCAAGATCTTATAGTTCTGTGTTAGTGCCTGCTAACAGATCTATATTGTCTGCAAAGTGTAGGTTGAAAAGTGGCCTTCCACGGATGGAAATGGAAGTGTGGTGGTCGTGAAGGGTTTCATGCATGGTGTTCTCCAAGAAGATTTTGAAGTGCAAGTAAGGTGATAGGGTGCAACTTTATTTAATCTGAACCTACTGTAGCATGAAAGTAAGCTATTTGGTTATCCAGCACTACTTGGCTTGTTGAACTATTATGCAGCATTTCAATGAATTAGACAAGGTCTTTTTTGATGCTGAAGTTTTGCATCACACGCCATAGCTCCTCGTCAGATTCTGTCAAAAACCTTTATAAAGTCTATGAAGATGTGACAGAGGTCCCATTGATGCTGAAGCTGTTTCTCCATCAGAATATGACAGTTAAAGATCTGCTCAATTAAGCTTCTGCCTGGTCTGAAGCCAGCCTGTTCTACCGCTCAGATCAAAGTTATCGTAAGAGGACATCTCCGATAAAATGTGGGCTGGTAAAATGATTTGGGTATGCTTGTTCATGAACAACTCCGCCATTGCCGGTCCCAAGCCCGGATGAGAAAGGAGGAGGGTTGGGCATAGGGCTAGCAACCCTATCCCGTAAAAACTTTTATGCTACGGAAACAACGGCTAGAGAAATAACTTCATCTGGTAGAAGGAGTGATGCAGTCCAGACAACTGGCCCTATGACGGCAAGAGATCAAAGCCAAATGGAAGTCTCTGGCCCGACAGCGGAACTCCTGACACCAAAACATACCATGCGAATTGGTTGCTGGAATGTACGAACTTTATTCCAGACAGGAAGGTTGTCGCAAACAATTAAAGAAATGAACAGCTACAACCTCACAATGCTCGCAGTAGCAGAGGCCAGATGGACAGGTACGGGAAAACAGGTACTTAACTCTGGGGAAACCATTATCTGGTCTGGCAGGCAAGACGACCACCACCATGAAGGAGTCGGCCTTATCATCAGCAGGAAAAATGCAGATGCCATCTTACAGTGGAAGCCCATAAGCGAACGCCTACTCTACGTGAGGTTAAACTCCAGGTTCACAAAACTTTCTATTGTAGTAGCCTATGCCCCCATTGACAACGCTGACGAAGAAGAAAAAGACAAATTTTATAGCGCACTTCAAGCGGCTTTAGAAAACATCCCCAAGCATGATGTGATGCTTCTCATGGGCGATTTTAACGCAAGAGTAGGCAACAAAAACGAGAACAGAGAAAGAGTCATGGGGTGGCATGGAACTGGAGAACTTACTGACAATGGTGAGAGACTTATTAGTCTGTGTGAAGAGAACGATCTTATTATTGGTGGTACTTTGTTTGCGCACAAAACAATCCACAAACTAACCTGGACATCACCTGATGGAAGGACACAAAGCCAGATAGATCACATCATCATCAACAGCAAATGGAGACACTCCCTGCAAGACGTGCAAGTCAAGCGAGGACCACCACCTATTAGTTGCAAAGCTCAAGCTGAAGTTGAGAAAAGCAAAGATTGGGCAGAAAAGAAACTAGCATATGGATATGACCAAACTCGGAGACCCAGCAATCAAAAAGGCATTCGGCATTGCACTGAAAAACAACTTCAGCATCCTCCGAGATGAAGCAGCAATAACGATCGATACCTTTAACAAAGCCACATTAGAAGCAGCAAAAGAAACCATTGGCTACAGGACAAGCCCCAAAAATGTATGGATATCTGTGCACACATGGAACTTGATAGAAAAAAGGAAAGAGATGAAGAGGAAGCTCCTGAACACCAAATCCCCAAGGCTGAAAGAGAGGACTGCAGCACAATACAGGGAGCTAGACAAACAGATCGTCCTCCTCAAGGAGAGACAGGCGACAGTACATAGAGCAGCTCGCAGCTGAAGCCGAAGCAGCAGCCGAACGGAAAGACATGAAGGCGACCTATCAAAACATAAGGAAGCTACGAGGTGACCAAAGGCACAACCAGGACCTCCCGGTTAAAAGAGCAGATGGCACACCCATCGCGGAAGAGCGAGCCAAACTGAAGAGATGGGGGGAACATTTTCAACAGATTCTTAACCAGCCAGAACCATCAGTGCTACCTGAAATCATCGAAGCAGAAGAGGATCTAGATATCAACACTGGACCCATCGCACTACAAGAAATTAAGGAAGCCATTCACAAAACAAAGAATGGCAAGGCACCAGGAGGGGATGGTGTATGTGCTGAAATACTGAAAGCAGAAGAGGGAGAGACACCGCGTATTCTACAAACAATCCTCCAGGAGATCTGGGACAGTGAAGAAATCCCTACCGAGTGGAGTAAAGGTGTTATAGTCAAGATACCAAAGAAAGGAGACCTCGGTGACTGTAATAACTGGAGAGGCATCACACTGCTATCTGTCACCAGCAAAATTTTTAGCCGCATAATTCTCCAGCGCATTACAACAACAGTAGACTCTATACTCCGACAAGAACAAGCTGGCTTCCGGAAAGGACGATCATGCATCGACCATATCTTTGTGCTGCGACAGATCCTGGAACAATCGCAGGAGTGGAACAGTCCACTGTATATGGCCTTTACTGACTTTGAGAAGGCATTTGACAGCCTACATCGTGCCTCTCTATGGAAGATTCTACGTCACTATGGCATTCCAAGGAAACTGGTTAACATCATCAAGTCCTTATATGAAAATTTTGAATGCCAGGTCATCCACAACAACCAGCTGACTGAACCCTTTAGAGTGGACACAGGTGTCAAGCAGGGGTGCATCCTGTCACCAATACTGTTCTCACTGGCCATTGATTGGCTCATGCATCGTGTCACTCAGGGAAAACGACAGGGCCTACAGTGGACTCTAACTACAGTTTTGGAAGATCTAGACTACGCCGACGACCTAGGTCTGCTATCCCATAAGCACCAAGACCTTCAAGATAAGACCAAAATCCTTAGTAAGACTGCCAGCATGATAGGATTCAGAGTCAACACTCGAAAAACACAAGTCCTAAGGAACAACATGACAAACAATAACCCTCTCACAATCAGTGGGAGTCCACTAGTGGACGTAAAAGAATTTGTGTACCTAGGCAGCAAGGTAACAGCAGATGGTGACTGTAAACAGGATATCAACACCAGGATCAGCAAAGCCAACCAAGCTTTTGCAATGCTTAAGCACATCTGGAGATCCACTGGCCTCAGCAGCCATACAAAGATTAGGATCTTCAAGAGCAACGTTCTAAGTGTCCTCCTATATGGGTCAGAGTGCTGGAAGACCACAACCTCCATCGAGAAAAAGCTAGAAGTGTTTCAAACCAAGTGTCTGCGGCGCATAAAAAAGATCTTCTGGCCCAACACCATCTCAAATGAAGAACTGCGCGAACAGATGGGGGTGTGCACCCTGGCAGAAGCAATCCAACTGCGGCGCTGGCGATGGTTAGGTCACATGTGCCGCATGCCTCCAGACTCAATCCCCAGAACAGCCCTGCGATGGACGCCACAGGGAAAGAGGAACAGAGTGAGGCCCAAAGAGACGTGGAGACGATCCATCGAAAAGGACCTCAAGAACAGAGGTCTGTCACTCGAAACAGCCCCCAGAACAGCAGCAGACAGAACCAGTTGGAGATCCCTAGCTGTTGCCTCACGCGCCAGACGGCACAATGAGGACTGATGATGATGATGATGATGTTCATGAACAGGAGGTTTGAGAGGTTATCTTTGGTTAGCCAATCTATCCAGCTTGGATAACTGGCTTGATAACATGCTTTATGATAATGAACCCTAGCGATAGCTGTGAGGTCAAGATAAGCTGCCACTTTCTGTGCACTAGCCACATAAACTGGGATGCCTGGGCTGACATTCTAATGTCAACAGTGAAACAGGCATACTGTGAACTTACTTGGACTGTCATGCATTATTTAATCATACGTCATTAGCAAGACCACTTACTTGGACTGTAATGCATTATTTAATCATACGTCATCAGCAAGACCACTTACTTGGACTGTCATGCATTATTTAATCATACGTCATTAGCAAGACCACTTACTTGGACTGTAATGCATTATTTAATCATACGTCATTAGCAAGACCACTTACTTGGACTGTAATGCATTATTTAATCGTATGCCATCAGCAAGACCACATATTTGGATTAGATCATCTCGGTTCAAACGCAGTAAATCTGCACCTGAAGGGGGGGAAAAAACAAGCAGATATGTTAAGGACATGTCAGTAAGATTATGCCAACTACCATAAAATCAACTATTTTCATGAAGTTTAATGCAATTCTGTCAAAGCCTAATGATGCTTGCTTTTAATATAACATTTAAATTCAAGCATAATCTGTACAATCAAATAGCGCAGCCTTACAGTGGATAACTGTCAACTCTCCGTCATCCAGTTCTCACTTGAAGGATGTCGGCTGAATCTTGACCAGCCCCAGTGTAAGCAGGCTCCTAATTTCTACCCTGTGGTAGAGAGAATCCTGCACCCGTTATGAATCATCTGGAAGTGGTGTGCAGGTCAGCAAACAAGACGAATGTAAGAATCACCAATCACAATATAAGATCCCCACCAAACAGAAGAGTATCGCCTGGCCTGAAGATTAGCCTTGCTGGAGATGTCCCAGGCGGGTTGTAGTTAACAGATTCCGTCACTGTGTCACAGTTCTTGCGGGAAGGGTGTCGGCTTTATCTGGCGCTCAGCTTGGCAGTGCTTACACCCAAGTGTCCGCAGGCTTCCAAGTTCTACCCTTCGGTAGAGAGAGAGAGATGACAGCGACCGTTGCAAAACGTTTGCTGGTGGTATACGGGTCAGACTACACGGACAGTTCGCAGCTGAATCTGGAGTACAGCTTAGGCGTGCTCACTTCCCAATGCAAGCAGGCTTACAGTTTCTATCCTTTGGTAGAGAGAGAGAGATATCAGCATCCGTTATAATCGTCTGCTAATGGAGTGCAGGTCAGTCTACACTGACAGACTGCCGCTGAATCTGGAGTACGGCTAGTAGTGGCTACACCCTCGGTGTAAGCTAGCTTCCAAGTTCTACCCTTCGGTAGAGAGATGTCAGCTCGTTATGTACATCTGCTATTCGTGTACAGGTCAGTCTACACTGATAGACTGCCGCTGAATGCCTGGAAAACGTTCTGCCTGCTAACTTAATTCCTCGTCCACAGGTCTTGAATCGTATGCTATGCAGCGGGGTCACCCAGGTGATCGCCTAGCGACACTAGCTATGGCTACGTGGCATCCACGCCGATCAAATACATTAATTTACTTAGCAGAGTAATCGGCGTGGATTCTCACCTGATTTAGACTGTGTCGGGTACAGCTACACCACACCATGACTTATTCCGAAAATTAATCCTTCCTAACTAAGAAGTTTTCCATTCTTAGTTGCATCATGGTGTGATGTAATATGCAACTCTATTCACGTTTCACAAAACATCTTTCTCAGTTCTGGCTGAAAGCATGGGCCCATGCTTGGACTTTTGGCTACTATTTCATCAAGATGATTTTATCAAGACAATGATATCAAAGGGATGAAGGGACTGATAGCAGTTGCAAATAAGATGCATAGTAACAACTATTATCATAGTAATAGCTATCATCAGAGGCACATGGAAAAGCTTTATGGCAGAGAGAAAGAATAAGAGAAAGAGAGAGAGGAAGAGACTGAAAAAGAGATGGAAGGGCTTTTCGCACCTGAAAAATGTTGAAAAATACGCGTATAATTAGAAAACCTCTGATAAACAAGCCACTTCTGAACTTCTGATGCTGTTGCCTCTGCAGACAGGGGCTGCAAATATATTTTTTCACAGGTAATCATCTATTAGATCAGTTCTCTTGAAACAATTATCTGTATCTGACATGCCCAAAACACTTAGCTTTAGCAAATTACTTTCCATAGGAAGGTTCAAACAGCACATTATCAGACAGTTTTGTAGTCACAGCAACCTAGACTTCAAATGTGCCGCAACTACAAAACTATCTGAAAGAAGGAAACAACACTTAAAAAAAACTATTTTTCTTCCGTGCAGATCTTGAATACCTTTTAAAAAAGGTGATAATGCAGCAGTACAGAAGCAGCATAATACTAAGCAATGATTCCTTTTCCTTAAGACATCCTCGGTAAACTTGAGAGATGCTTATGCCCTATTAATTCTAAGCAATAATTCCTTTTCCTACAGACATTCTCATCAAACTCATTACTGTGAGTATGCTCTACTCACTGTACTGCCATTAATCCTGCTCTGATCACCCACTTTATCCATTCCCTTTACCTTTACACCTACACTGGTTGACCTTGGCCTTCTTGTAGTGGTGAAGAGGGAGAATGGACAAGGATAGCCATACAGGGCTTTACTGAGCTGCAGTAACAAAACATCTGAAAAGTGCCACCTTCTTTGATTTCTTGTAGGGATGGATGGTGCTGGCTACGGTGTGTGAATCGCACTGCGCAAGCTCTAGCACTCTGAGGCTCCTGCCAGTCATTTCTTCTTGCGCATATTTTCATACTGTTATTGCCTACTGATGATAAACATCTGAACCAATCTTGGCATCTCAGTCACCAAGTACCACTACCATGTTCCCTGGTATTGCCATTACTATCAGTCTCTTTGAAACAGCGGTGCGGTTGATAATTGTTCCTGTCGCTTCCTTCTGCATAATGATGGCCATCGTCCTCACTGAGTCTGCCATTTATTTGATACTGGTCTACTTAACCCACTGTCACAAATTACTAATTGATCCTGTCCTACACTCCCAAGAGTTCGTCCATCCTTATGCTGCAAAGCCACAAAATGATCCTGCTCTACTCACCCCATTTAATGAGTCAGAGTCATGAGCTGAAGAACAGGCACCAGTAAGAGGCAAATGTTGCTGCTGATGTCGCGTCTGAGTGTGCTGCTGATGCTGTGGGGTGTGAGGGGTGGATGCATGTTGTCTAGTCCCAGATGGGGCCGAGGCCTGTGATGGGCTTGGTGATAAAGCAGGTGAAGTTGCAGACCCACATCTGACAAACAAAGAAGATTAATGAATTACCAGTTAACACCATCGCAACACAATCACATGTTATAGATATAATGAATTACCACAAAACAATCACACATTATACTGTTCTCACACCTCTTAAACTATTCCTTAACACCTTCCATGATCATACACATATACCCATCACTTTACTCTTAAAAGGACAAGCTCATCACATAACCCAAGTCTGAAAAGAGAGGTAACAATTTTTGCAAAAAATTAACTTTCAACATTTTCTAGTTCATGTACAATACCAAAACAAGTGTCACCCTTCTCATAGTCAAAAACTGCACAAAAGTGATGGAATCAGTTTAGCAAACCACTAAAAACAATAAAAATGCTCACGACAACTCTGAAAAGCTGGTTGAAAGTGATGGTGAGGCTTTTACATTCTGTGACAACAGAACTTGCTCCAAGGGCACCTACAGATGGAATGGGAAAAAAAAGCCCAAAATCTATAAGTTTCAGACAATCATATTAACTGCCACTAGTTAATTGGCACAACTTAAAACATACTTTAAGGCTAATTTGAGTCAAACATGAAACTGATCTTTAAGTTGCTCATAGATCAGAACATAATGCCTTCCACAAAAATGCTTTGGGATTTTTTTAGGGGGAGGGGGGACAAGGTAGAGAGTGTAGCACACATAAACTCTAGGGGTTTTTTTTAGCCACCACTGAAGGCTCATGTTAATGAAGCACTGCACTGCCATAGCAGTCTTCCTCTGTGATGTTTCCAGGAAATAAGGTCTTAAACTCTTGACTGGTAAGAACTGTAATTGTCAAAGGTTAGTATCTGGTGAAAGGTAACAGAGTTATTCACTCACATCTTGTGATGTATCTTGTAATGAACTAAGCCAAGTCATTTGACAAATATTGGCACTTGGGTTACCCTTTAATTTCACCTGAGACATACAGGCACACATAAATGGACACAGAATCTAGCTAATGAGGTTCCTCTGGGCATTTACTGATACCTAATTGAACACAACGCTTGCATACTATGCCCTTCCTTTTACAAACTCCAAAAAATGATCTGAGATTATCAATAATGTGTGATCTCTGAAACAAATGCCGAGATTAGTCAAGATCTATTAAATTATGACACATGACAACTTACGTCTCTACTGTGAGGTTTTGGTACAAGATGATACAAGCTAGTCAAACAAATAGGGTTGGTGTGGCCAAGACAAGGACATGCCTTGATGTGAAGAAAATAAATGTCAGCTAACAAAGCTGTTAAAAAGTACTTTATATCATCAAGTGAGACAAACAATTATTCATAAATGTGTTGAGGGCACATTTTCACCAAGTTTTGCAAGAAAAGCAACAGCTTCTCATTCATTTGTATAATATAGTTAGCTGAAATCTAGTTTTAGTGTAGGCACTAACTCGGAATGAAGATGTTATTGCACTTACTTCAGTAAGAACTGTACATTCATAGGATGGCTGGTACTTCTCCTGTGATACAAGTAAAATGATGATATTTGCAATGACACACGTTTGACAGGTCTCCATCAAATTTTGTTTATATGCTAATTCTGCAAGGTGAAATAAAACAGACCAGTAGAGAAGACTAGTGTCTGTAAACATTAAAAAGCAGGCAAAACTGTTACTATCTATAACATATATAAAGTCATTGCCCTCTCCAAGACTGATGGCAAGTGAGTACAGAAAATGAAGTTAAGAAAGCCCTTATTGCTTGAACAGCAGGTTACAACTGATTGGCAGCGTTCTATAAAACTGATTTCAGCTGGGCACATACTGTTCAGTAACTTCGCAATTTTTCTGTTAGCATGGGGATGATTGATCACAGAAGGTACTGCTGCATTCAAATGGTCAGTCTTGTCTAAATATAGTTGCTTTCCTTAAAATCTGATTCCTGTTGAACTTCTTTTAGTTTTTTTTTCGTCTTAGTTACAACCTTATTCTAGTGAATGTTAGCAAGTCTTAAAAAGGAGGTATTTCCATTGATTATAATCAAGTATTTAAATAAAGACATGCCTTTAAAGATTTTCTGTGATCATGACAGTATTGCCATGCCCATTACAGACTATAATCTATATATAAGTGTTTGAATAAAGACATGCCTTTTCTGCCTCTGTCCTCTTCTCCATCTTCTCTCTGTCTGTCTTGTGCTTTCTGTCTGCACCTTTTGGCTGCAGTCACAGACAACAAAGAGAACTTAAAGTATAACTACAGCACTGAAAGACAAGACAATCTGAAATTTATATCAAGCCACAGACAAGAATATCATTGGCCACAAATTTACGTTTCTAGTAGACTTCTCAGTCTAGGCTCATGACCCAACAAGTTACAATTGTTGAAAAAAAAAACAACTTTACATTTGCATGCGAGCAACTGCTCTAATACCAACTGAACTGTAAATGTAATATTTTCTTCAAAATTTCTGTATTTACCTCTACAATGGGATCAAAGTTTGCCATTGTTCCTGTGCCCACCACATTTGTGCTTTTTGGCAGTTGCAAGCCCTTGCCTATTTGGGACTCAACAACTTTCTTAGCTACTTACACCATACTCAACCATATACAGTCAATAACAAAGTTAAAACCACAAAAATCCCCAGAAAAACAAAACCTCATATCTATTTGGTCACAAAGCCAAAAAAACTCTAAACTGTAAAAAGAGATTAGAGCAAGTGGTGAGTCAGTTGTGTATCTCTTCATACAGATCAGTGCCAAGAGTTTAAAAAAGGTCTTTTATTTTGGTAAGGGACGTAGTTTTGTCACATAACAAGCAAACAGTAATAATATGAAGCTCATACTGTTGATAACGGTCAACAAAAAAATAAGTCACTAATATGTCTCATATTCTGGGTCTTTGGGAGACATTTCGGCTTTTTCTCCAGCAGAAAATGCAAAGCAAACAGCTGTCATTAAAGCAATCCCTGTCATACTGTTTAAACAAAGCCTTGCCTTCTTACCTTAAAAACCTTTATTTGACAAGAAGCAGCATGTAGAAGTTTGCTGTCGTCTCCATGTGAATACGTCTCAATTTGAATACGAAAAGGTACACCCTTCTCCCCTCCATGTTTCTTGGCAGTGAACTCTGTGCTGATGGCATGCACACGAAAATATAAGCCAGTCTCTTTAGTGGGGTCCCAGATGAACTCAACTTGATGGATCTTGGCAGGATCAAGATTAACATCTACCAGCCCATATGAGAGAGGAATGTCTGCAATTTGCAAAAGATGTGTAAATACAATCTGCTTGATCAAGTGTAACAAGTTTACAAAATCCATACGCTTTCTTCCCTTTGTACTTATATATGTCCTATAAAAGACAATGCCAACCCTGAGGGCAGTGTCTGGCTTAAACACTTCCATGAGATCTTGCTGTGCGTAGAATGTATTGTCAGGTCAAACATGTCTACGTGAACAAAGAGAACATTTTCTAGAAATGCAAAATTTACTGACCAACATCTAATATTCTTTCGCCTGGCCGTGCTTGCTTCCACTGCTCAATTTGCTCTCTCTCCATATACTGTAATCGCCGTTCATGAAACTGCACCCTGACAATACTCTAAGAACAGAAACAAAAGATACCGTCAGGGTTTTACTGACAGGCAATAACACAAAACAGAACTTTTAATATCCACTAACATGACATTAATCCAGCTGTAATAGTGAAAGAATAGGCTTGCTATCAGTGCATTTTGAAGCAGGAACTCTGGTGGTTCCAGAGAGGGGTGAAGGAAGCCATTTACACTGCTGCTGCAAAACATTTTCCCAATAGAGATCAAGGGCAAGATAGGCCATAGGAGCTTACATGTACATTCCCATGACAGTAGGTATAAGTCAAGGGTCCCTCCATCACCTGTGCTCTTTATTATCTTTTTGGAGAAGACCATGAAACCCTCAACCACTAAACCTCCATTTCCATAGATGGAAGGCCAGCAGATCTCCACACAATGACAACAGAAACAGCGCCAATGGCTAGACTGGACAGGGTCTGGTGCAGCCATAATATCAGGTTGTCTTTAAAGTATAATCTGTCCAAGTCTCTTGTAGTACTGATCCTGCTTTATGGATGTGAAACATGGTGGCCTTGGCGGTCTGGTCCGCTCAAATATTGCTTGGGATGCTAGTATGTCCAGAAGCCCAAAGAAACTCAATAATTGTGTTGCAATGAAGAAAAGCCACATGAACGTTATGGAGCCGCACCCCAAGAGATGGTCAAAACACCAGAAAGAAGAGCTTGGGGAGCAGACAGAAATGATTAACAAGTTCTGCTCCGAAGACCAGTGAATGTGCTGCAAAGCTAGTAAGATGGCGTGAAGCTCCACAGAGAATATGAAGCAGCCATCTGCAAGATGGGTTGAAGATGGCTGTTGTGGCTGCCAGGACTGAACTGCTGCTGCAGGTACAGAATTTCCTGGAGGTGTAAATAAGTGAAACAAGTCTGCCCGACACATCACACCTGCCATCATTTATACAGAATACCACAGTACAATGGTGCTTGTTTGACCTGATTTTCTTTGCAGAGTCCTCAGTCATGATGGAAAACATACCTTGTTTTGAAATGTTAGAAAAGTGCACAAGTGAATGAGGGTTCTTTTATACAAAAGTAGCAAGTAGCACAAACCTTAATGAGCTTTTGTGAAAATGTTGAAATGCTCCTTCATCAACATTTTCAAGCTGCATATATGTAAGCATATTAAAATGGAAGAAAAAACAAATTTAGTAGTCTGTTTTAAAACCTTGCAATATTGTATTTTAATACTGCAACAGTTCTTGCTTTGATGCTTTAGCTTAAACATATATAAGAGTTTATTATAGCTTGAATAGTTTTAAGAGAGAATTTTGTTTCACCAGAAGTATTTTCAGATAAAACAGCAAAGTTATTATCTTATCATTTTCATGTGTGATGTTCCTTCACCCAACTGGCTCAAGGGGGCTGCTCTTCATCTTTTTGGTCTCTACATCTCCTCCTGATCTGCACTTTTTTGTTGTGATAAATTTACCACTCATCTGGATTGTTTTTTCTTTGTCTGCACCAGACCATTTCCACCTACACACCACTTCCCATCATTGACTGCCTGCCTCCTTTATCTCACCATAATGGATTCTTCATGCAGTTCAACAGTGAGGTCACACAGTCAGTCCAGTGTGCTTTATCCTTTCTGCTTTGTGATCATGTAGATCCTAGCAACCTATTATGATCTGATCTCTGGACAAGAACTATTTCTTTTGTCACAGATTAATAATGGCTGTGTAGATCTGAACTACTAATAGTAGAACTGTGGCTCCTAAACATCTTCATCTGACTAGATGCTGCATGCCTGTATTTGATACTGTTGACTAATGTTGAATTGATTTTGGTGCTCTTGCATAAATGTAGTAGAAATCTATCTTCCCTTATATATTTTCTGCAAAAGATAATAGCAGTGTTTTGACCATTTACAGAGCACCAGACTAAAACAATTTATGAAAGCACTAGGACTAGTGACTCATGAAGGATGATGACCAGCTGAAGATATCGAAAGTATTACATCGGTGGATTTGCACCGCAGGAAGCCCTATGAGCAGCAATAACAATTTTTTTTTTTACCTGTCAGATGTATTCTCTAACTGGAACTTTGGTGTGGAAAAAAGCATCCGCAGCCTGGATTACTGCTTTTCAAATGAATTGTGCATGCTGGGTGCAACTTCTGGCTACATAACTCCCATTTTGTATGGCATTCTACTGACACCAATTTTTTTGCATGTTGCCTATCAGTGCGCATGTGTTTCGTCATGTGCCATGAACCTGCCTATAGGGCCGGGATATGGCACTAAATAAGTTCACTTTATTATTATTATTATTATTCATCAAGCACTTTTGATTGAGGCTGATATACTCTGAACATGACAGTATGTGCAGAAATAAGTTGTGCACTTATCAAGTTGGTAAACTAAGTTGTGCACTTATCAAGTTGGTAAACTATGTATAATATGATTTGTTTGTGGAATTTTCTTTAATTTGAATTCAGAGTGTATATAAGGAAAAGCATTATGGGTGAATCTTGTGCAAATAGTTTATATGCTTATATATTATTTATATGTTTTCAAGAATAACAAAAGACTGAAAGTTTTTCCCTAAATACTTTAAAGCTTGACACACTCAGTAAACAACATTGTGCCCAAATCTGAAGCCAGTTAAACACTATCAGAAATGTGATTTGTTTGGTACATACTCTAACTGCAAAATAAACAATCAAATACGTTATTTTATAAAATAAAAAGTTCAAAACCGACTGCTTTTAATATTTTTTTGGCAATTTGGTAAGGATTTTTAAACTCAAGCACATGTGCTATAAGATGCAATATGTAAGCTTAATGCTAGACAGGTTGATACTTAAAAACTAATAAGCATGCTTACCCGTAAACATTTTCCTTGTAATTCAGACAAATCACCAAGCTTTTTCACCTTGATTTCATATGACTGACCTGTACAAAACGTCAAGACTTATGAGAAAATGGCTGACATTTTTATGCACATTTGAAGTTCGAGCCATCTTATGCACATAAGCAAGATGAATGATGGCAACACAGAAATAACTGTCACAAACTGCAAATCAAGTATGTTTATGCCTCTAACACATTTACCTTCTCTTAAGCACTAATCTAAATGGCATAAAAATATTTTCTTTTTTTTAGGAGTGAGGGGAGGGGGGGGCAGGTGTGAATGTCTGCCTGCATAGCTCAGGTAGGATGATAACTGTGGCATGATGTACAGACAGCTACACTTTCACAGACAGGAACATATCCTTGTAAAACATCTCAGCGACTGGCCAGTTACCTCTTATGGCTATGGTCAAAACTCTGACCTATCAAATTTGGAAAAGTGCCATTCATAAGCCTGACATTCAAAACATATTTGCACAGATAAGGAATATTCAGGTACTGACTAAAGGCATCTGACTTATGGTCTCTAATTTTTTTCCCAGACTGTGGACAGTAAGGAATCAGAGACATATTTTATACTTGAACAAATATTTGTTTTAAATATTTGCCATGCTGGCTTCACTTGAAGTTTTTTAAAAGCACCCAGAACTGTGCCAAGCACATGGACTGATTCCACTTATAGTCAGGTGGAGCAAAAACAGATCTGAATAAGTCATCACTTCAAGTTTAAGGCCAGCCAACCTATTCTACTCTAATCCTCCATTAAAGGCTCAACTTTCACCATCCAACAAGAAAGAATGGATTTGATCCAGCAGGAGGTGAGGGTACTTGTCGGGCCAGATGGCAGCAATCAGCGAAAAAGGACCACCAGGGTCACCAGCACTGCATGAGCCCCTTACCTCCATCCCTCGGGTCAAACCATTCTTTCCTGTCATAGGCTGAAAGTTCAGTCTGTAACTGCACTGCTTGCCACAGTTTGGGCTCACCATGACTACAAAAAAAGGCCTCATTATGCTAAAGTTGACTTCACAGTACAGTCTGACCCCAGGAAATATGTTTGAGATGTTGATGCCCTACCATGTCTGCTCCCTGGATCTTTAGCATTTGCCTTATATCAGGCATCTCTGGGAGCCTCTCCTTTTCCTTGGTCTGGCCCAACGCCCCAAGTGTCTGGAGAGCACTTACAAAAACTTGTCAAAGTTGGCCTTAAGATCAGCTTTCAGTTCACAACATTGCCAGACTCGAAGACAAGAAGACAAGAAAAGTGTTACCAGCATGGCTGACTACCCAGTAGCATTTGTATTTGACTTGTAATCTGTAGGATACACAAAATGCTTGTCATCTGTGGAAAGGCATAATTCACAGGATGGATGCTAATGGACATTATTTGGTCACATCCTACCTCTCACACCGCATAGTGCATGAAGGGAACTTTGTTTGTCACTGAAGATTTGAAAACTTCTATTTCCAGCATACCACCTAATTCAACAAAGTGATGCAGGAAGAAGATTATTCAGCTTAAGCAATGACATTCTTCTATTTTTCAAACACAGAGGTTGTTGCCACAAATTCCTCAGCAGCAACTGGTGCCGACAGTTCCCACACTGAAACTTTTTTAGTGTTCGTAACCTTATGCTCTGCCATGCCAGCATTCACCAATTTCTTCATCTTTCATCAGTGTGCTCTGATTTGAAATGTTAAGGCATGATCTGCAAATCCAGGATGCCACAGTTCCGATGATCACACTTTAAAGTAAACACTTTTGTCTTAATTCCACCTTTGATGTCACTTGACAACATGCTGTCATGAACCACCCAAGAACGGTGTTTAGACAGGATTTTAAGTAAATAGTTTTTTGGAAACCCAAAATTTTGAACAGAAACAATTCAGCACACCAGAATTTATTCTTTTCACTCAACTTGCTAGTTGACTGGTGTGTTCCTTAAAAAAAAATGTACTCATGTAAGAACATCACTGCACTCAGTAAATACCTTGATTT
Source organism: Marisa cornuarietis (assembly GCA_004794655.1). Lineage (NCBI taxonomy): Eukaryota > Metazoa > Mollusca > Gastropoda > Architaenioglossa > Ampullariidae > Marisa > Marisa cornuarietis. Next base: position 210,561 of record SMMW01000451.1, read on the forward strand.
AAATAAGTAAGTGTTTCTTCATTCATTTTCACTGCAGGTGAAGTGGCTGCCCCAAGAATATACTGAAACCTGTAATGTAAATATCAATTTATATAACTACTACTCCTGTAAATAATCTATATAACTACTACTCCTTGTAATGTAATGAACAATCTATATAAATAACTGCTACTCCTGTAGAGCCAGTATGAACAACTAGGATATCAGTAACATTCTCTAACCATAGCTTCCATAAATTTCAAGATATAATTATAACAAAAATCTGCTACAGCATATAAAATATACATTATGCTGCCATATAAATGGACACAAACTCACAAAAGCCCACTGTGACCAATAGCAATATCAACCAAGAAATTTGAAGCGCTCCTGTTGTTTTTCCAAGATCATAATCTTTAATTCTTTTGCCCAAAAAGGGGCATTGAGAGCAAAGAAAATTGACATCAAAAGGATGATGCTAATTTGGAGGTTATCAAATACGCATTAATTCGATGAATAATTTATTACCTAAAATGCATTGTCAGGACATTTTAAAATGGTGGGTTACTAATATTAATGAGTTCTAACAGAGACGCTTTAATATTTTATAAAACAAGTGCCGAGAAATAAAAACTTTTTTGAAAATGTTTAGAAAGCACCTTACGTATTACTATAGAAGCCAACAGTGACATAAACATGACTGAATGATGGCAAAGGTCAAACACCAAAGTGGCAAATGTCTTCCAAATCTGCATTTCATTATTTTGTTACTTCTATCCATCTTGCATTGAAGACCCAAATTATTGCACTGCTCAGTCCATCACTCAGCTATTTTACTGCACAGCTTTCAAGTTTTACATAGGTCATGTATGTGCACCAGAGAGAGAGAGAGAAATGAAGTAGAGTGCTAGGGTTTTATCCCAAGCCTTACCCATTTTCTAAATTTTCTTGCTTGAAAACAGGGAGAGCCAGTAGTGCTTCACTGCACACATTGGAAAAAAAATCAAGACAATATTTATATTGACCTTACTCCAACAAATTATCACTCATTATGTGCAACAGTATGAAAAATCAACACACAATATTTACAGAATGCTGTCCTTGCATGATATTGGTATAGTAGAAGAAAAGGGAGCTGCTCATTATCTCCTATGTAGTACAAGAAATTACAAAATGCCGCTTTTGCATATTTTTCACCCTCTTGGAGTGACATTTTCTATGAAACCCACCTATTTTGACAACCTGTAGCTCAAAACTTTGCAATGTTAGAGAGGGGTGGGGGGTAAAAGGGACAATTACACCTGAAAGACCAAATGGTTTTAAGCCATTACTTTTGTCTGTGATTGAGAAACATTTCTACAAAATAGCCGGGTTGACCCTACTGCCTTAATACAATTTAGTTCTATGCTATAATGAGCATGATTTGCTTGACTGTAAGACATGATGGCTGTTTCAAATGTATAACCTTCAACAAAACCACTTTCTACATAGATTCCTGGATCCACCATTCATCAGCAGGAGAACAGTTTGCTTACTATATGGATCCCTGGATTCACCACTCATCAGTACCAGAATTTTCTGCATTCTATGGCTCTCTTATGGGTGCATGACTGCAGAGACTCTCAAACAAGATGACCAGTTAAATGTTACTGGGCTTCCTCCTGGCTGCATCTTAGAATAATCTATGTAATTATATTCATAAGAAAACAAAAACAGTGTATTGATAAATATATAAAAGTAAAGTGTACTTTTGCCATTATTCTACCTCATGTTGTAGCTTGATGTGCCTAGTTCTGTTCCAAGTCCTGACAGTGACCCATCAAAGTCTGCTGCCAAGCCTCCGTCTATATCCCAAGATGTCATGGTGTGTGTTGACGGGTGACAAATCTTGGTCCGCTTTCCTGCTCCACCCCCAGTTTCTTCACTCCAGGTGTATCCACCCTCATGATTGTTGCTAGGAAACAAAGCAATTTACCAGACATGGTTCATCAGGTGTAAAATTGGCATTTTTATCCCTTCAGCTATTTCAGAGTGCTGAAGCCCTAGTTTTTTTTTCTAACCTGTTTTTCAGTGCTCATTGGCACATAAAGCAATGACATCTAACAAAAATTACTGAGAATTTATAAATTGCTGAATCTTCACGATATTGTAATTTTACCAGCATTATTAATTACACAATTGTAGTCTACTGAAAGTAAAGCACACTAGTGTCACTAAAACCCTTGTAAATCATAAATCTGTTGTCACGACGGATCCAAAATTCAAATTGCCACTGTTTGAAACCATATATACAAGATTTGAAGAATTCCATTTCGAAAATTATCTATCAACATTGTATTATTAGATGAATTAGGTACTAAGAGAGTACAGGAATTTTATTTCTTTAGCTAATGTTAGGGAAACAGATCATTCCCATAGTATTAAAAGCTTCCCACTGCTTGTACGTTGCCTTAACCATGCGAGTTTCTTAATATGGGGGGAAAGAACTGGCATCTGTGGGAGTCCAGGTGTAACAGCCTCCATGCATAACCAACCTGGAAGGGAGAGGGTAGGGAGGGGTAGGTTGGTCTTTAACCTTGACCTCTGGGGTAGACCTCATGTCTGGCTCATCTTTTACACCTCTTTTTTGAATTAGAAAGCAGTTCCTCACCTTATGCATACGAAAAACTAGATCAGAGCTCAGGGACAAAAACAATGATGCAATTCTAGTACATGTTTCGCTTGGTTCAGATTACTATATCGTTTACTATGGAGTGATCTGGGCTATTTATGGGGAGAAGGATAAAATAGGACTCCAGAGCTAAGTAGGGATGCTTTAGCAAGGACAGGGTGATCAATGCAACATGCCTTGTGTTGGAATGCTTTACAGTCATGCAGACAGGGATAATTTATGGCACTTTCAGGTTAGTGTCTTGATCTGGATTTTTAGATGAGAAAAACAGATCAGAAAAGGTTATGCACACTTCTTGTCCACAGTAGACCATCAAGGTGTGGCCATGTTTTCCACAAAGTACAAAGAGCTCCTGACACTTTGCTGTGTCATTTTTGCATCAAGCTTTTATAGGTGTTTTTTTTTAACATTTGCAACACAGGTATGTACTGATAACCATACATCAGTCTGGTAATATCTTAGACTTTCTAATATAAAAATATAATTAAAAAAACATGCATTTCAAGAAATGATACCTGCTAAAAGGTTATATCAAAGTACTATATTACTGGAAATTTGGAGATAAACATTGTTTTATGTTATTAATAGGTACTCATTTTTACTGAAAAAGAATTATATGATCTAGATGTGCAATTTCAGTATTATGTTCCACTGACTGATGTGACATTGTAAACAAAAAAGAGCTTTAATGGTCAGCAGTAAGGGCCACATCACAATGAGCTGCAATGCAAGTTTTGCCTTTGGTGCAAATATTTTGGTTGATGCTTTCATAATGACAAGATTTTTTTTACAGTTTTCATGGTGATTAAGTGCACTTTTCATTTTTTTTAAACATCAACCAATGCATCTGTCAAATGTATGTTGTGTGTAGGGGTGGTTTTCCTTTCTAATTACTTCGTAGATTTACCATGTCTATACAAGTACTGCAAATGTGAATGGATCATATGTTTTTTGTTGTGTGTTGCACAGATGAATTTCTCTTAGGGTGCGAGAGTGTAGATGGCTTGGGGATGAAGATAGATATGTGCATGCTTATAGTTTGCTGTCAAGTTTGAAGTTCTTAGTTATGTTCAGCTTGTAACTTCAAGTCATATGTTTGGATACTGTACTTTGTAATTCTGTTCATTCTAGAACATTATACCTGCATTGTACTTATTTTGTAAAAAAAAAAAAAAATGACTTCCTGCACTCATTTTTTTCCCAGCATGGCAAGATGTGTATTATAACAATGTTTGTCATTTCTCCATGTCAGTTTAAAGGTACCGCAACTTGCACTGCGAAAACAACATAAAAATAAATTTGAAACAAAAACTTGCAATTGCTGGCAGTATTGAGAAAATGCCTTCCTTGCCTTTTGAGATTCATATGCCAGGGAAACCATAACCCACAGACTACTGGAAGAGTGTAGATAAAACACAACTTTTATGACATATACTTATAAGAAACTCATTTTTGAGCTTTCTTGAATACAAAATCATGTTGTTGAAACAAAATATATTTTGTAAAGGAAAACAAATATACAATAAAACATTTTAAAATAATGAAAAAATACACCTCAAGGCATATTTCTCTCAGCATTCAAGAATATGCCAAATATTTATATTTCGAGATGCTGCTCTACCAGTATAGCTGCTTTAAGAGGGGGGGTAATCCCGACCGCAGAACGAACACGTTCTTTGAATCCGTAACAGCCATGCATTCAACAAAAACTTTACCTTAGCATTTGTTTATACAATTTTCGTTCTCGAGACTGTTCGCTTTTCGGTTTCCTCAGTATGTTAAGCTATAGTATATAGTTCTTACTATAAAAACCTGTGAGATTCATAAATCTTGCTAATGAAACACTTGCATAGAAACGAATAAACAGCTGATTTTAAGACACATTTTGCCACATTACCTGTCTGGCGTTCGGATCATGTTTCTAACTGGCGAGTAATTTTAATAAAATAAGCCACTACGTCCTCAGTCTACGACAGACAGCAGACGTGTTTACTGCACCACCGCGACGTCCCGAATAATGGCGGACGTCCCCACTACCGTAGATCGGATTGAGGATCTTTTTATGACAAGCAAGAAAAAAATAACAACAAAATCGTTTACATCAAGGAACTGATATTTTAGTAGTTAAGGTTTTAGCTCAATGCAGTATCTAATTAAACAATACTTAGTCACATTTATATCAAAGGGATGTCACTATAAAGGTGACGTTAAACGTTTACTTCCGCTTCCATGAGGTCCGCTCTGGGATCAGTTTTTTTTTGTACGCTAAACAAATTACAATTTACTCCTATACAGTTTCCTTAAATTCAGCAATACTTTAATACAAAAAAAAATTCCCGTCACAATAAATATACCGCATTCATATAACCTATCCAGTACTGAAGCTGTGATACAAACAAAAGAAGCCAAACCCGTTTCTCAATGTTCTGTTGGGTGTTCTATCGAGAATTCCTCCTCCAGATTCCAACAGTACATCCGGACTATTTAGGTCGCATAACCAGCATCTCACTTCTGAATTCTATACCAGTTAGACTTAGTTAAAACGAGTTCCCTTATAGTACAATGAAGACAAATTTACCGCTAAGGTTACCGCTAACTTACAGTGATTTTTTTTTTTTTTTTGCATGCAGAAAAGAGTGTTTCGGGGAAAGTCACATAGAGCAGGATCAGATGAACACAGATGTTGCTCCAGTACGGTGATGTTCTTGGCCAGGAACTGTCGGTTGTTCAGGGCGGTGTGAACAGGCACATTGTCGTGGTGAAGCAGCCATGATGCACCTGCTCACAACACCCTGAGCATCCTGAACTTCCTGGCCGAGGGATAAGCAGACTGTGTTATCATCTGATGTGATATCTTGGTCAGTCTGGAGTCTTCTTGTAGTCTGTTGTAGCTTTAATTGGCAACCAATGAAGAGAGTGAAGAAGTGGTGTGACATGTTCACATTTACGAGTCTGGAAAACGAGACGAGCAGCTGAGTTCTGGGCTTTTTGAAGCTTGTGAATGAGGTCCTGTGGACAGCCAGCAAGAAGACAGTTGCAATAGTCTAGTGTAGGCAGAATAAATGAGCAGATGAGAATCTTAGTGGCTGAGATGGACAGAGTATGGCGAATGGAGCTGATCTTCCAGAGTTCATAATATGCAGCATGACAGATGTGAGAAACATGGTTATCAAGAGAAATGTCAGCGAACATTATGTAACCTAAGTCAATGGCATAGGCTGATCTACGCAGCACCCATAAACTTTGAGGCCAACTGGTGGCAGAGACTTCCTGCTGCATGAGAGTGATGTCAGAGTACATCCAACAGTCACCACAACATGCTAACTTCCACAATCCATTACAATATCGCATCTTACTTCATGCTAACTTTCAAATGTATAATGGAGCTGAAATTTGTCCTTGCTGTCTGTGAGTACCGATGGCAGAAAACCCAGAGAATGAGGTGACATACAAAGCTTAAATCTGCATTGTCAAAGAGAATTGTAAATCAGTTCTTGGGTTGAAGGCAGTCCATTGTATTAAATTAGTTACAGTCAATGCTGATAGCATTGCTCCTCTGATGTCAGTAAGAAGCTGCCTAGTCTCTGTCAATAAGTCATGGCTACCTGCTTTGACAGCCTTTGAAGGGTGTTTTGGTAATGTGCCAAACACTGACATCTCAAAGTGCCGCCCGCCACTTGGCAAGTCAGACCACAATATTATTCACCTGGTACCCACATACAGACACCTCTTAAAGCGCGTAAAGCCAACAACACAATTTATTAGGACTTGGACATTTAAAGCAATTAAGATGTTTAGAGGCTGCCTTGAGGCAACTGACTGGAGTTTCTTCAATAGCTGATGAAAACCAATCAGAACTCAGAACTCTTGTGTCACCTTTTGTGAAGAGTCTGTCATCCAATAGTGTTTATGGTCATCCACACCGACCAGATCTGGACCTATCGGAATAACAAACCGTGTCTGGGTAAACAGCAAAACACTGGCTCGATGAAAAGAAGATGGCTTTTAGAAGATATGGAGACAGAGAGAGATAAATAGGAGTTCAGCAGAAAAATAAAAACAAAAAAGTAAAATACAGAAACAAAATAGAAGGGCGACAGGGGTGGCATGGAGCAACCTAAACAAGACAGAACTGGAACTACAGAAACAAAATAGAAGGGCGACAGGGGTGGCATGGAGCAACCTAAACAAGACAGAACTGGAACAAAAGAAATAAAGTGTAAAGTGTGCTGCTGACCCACTGACATTTGTGAATGATCTCAACACTCTCTACACGCGGTTTGACATGAAAACTTTCGCAAGGAAGTAGATAATGTCTGCTCATCACTGTCACAGTCTGTGACAGAGACATCAGAATTCTCTCTCATATAAACCCGCGCAAAGCACTAGGATATGACAGCATCAGAGATGAGGTTCTGAATTCATTCATTCATTTGTCATGCGACTGGAAATGGTCGTTGGTGGGGGAGGGGGAGCACATGGACAAACACTACAGTGAAAAAGACTTCCTACTCACTCCTGTTTCGGCTGATAATGAGTGGGTCCTGTACAGGACCAGTCCACTCCTTCACGTTTGTAAACCAGTTCTTCCTCTGGACCACCCTCCAAGGCACCTTGAGGGACAGTCTTCAACAAAGTGTCATGCCGGGTCACATGGCCAAACCAGACCAGCTTATGCCACTTGGCTTTTGCAACTAGTAATTCCTGGTGTCCTACATCAGCTAAGTGGTGTCTTCACCAGACCTTTCCAGTTTTCGCTTGACTTCCACTACGTTCCCTACGTTCCACAGTTTGCTTACAGGCTACAGAGGAGGTGTCTGATGCCACTTTTACTCTGTTAGATGCTATCCTACAAAGCCTGGACATTTCTGCTATGTTTGGGTCCTGTTCATAGATTTTCTAGCACTTTTAACAAGGTCCACCCACATCTCCTTGTAAAGCGCCTACTTGATCTGGAAGTCAACACCAATTTAGCTTATGTATCTTGAAGGATCAGAGAGAGAGACTTCCATCAACATAAAGGACAAGGCTCGTCTGGCAGGGTATAGACTCCTCAGTGAATGGAATGATTCTGTCAAACAGATCCTCAAGGGTGTGTGCAAAAAGGCCCAGCAGAGACTGCACCTTTTGAAGAAACTGATTGACTGACATGTAACATCAAAGCATGATGATGAGCACATTTTGCAAACATTCCCTGATGTGTTTAATGGATATTTGGGTGCTCTAGAGGGAGAACTTTATTTGATTACTGATCCAAATTCTAGGTCAGTATGTTACGATGGCGAGCAGCTATCAAACAAAATGTGATGATGATGATGATGATGATGATGATGATGATGATGTCGATTTATATTGTGCAGGTATCCATTCAGAAGAATGTTCATTGCGCAGCAAAAACAGAAGAGAAGAAAAAATAAAACAACAGGAAAGTAAAAAATAATAAAGACGGAAATTGTGCTTGGTTGTTTAAGTCTGTCTTAAGTAAACAAATGAGTCTTCAGTCTTTTTCTAAACGTGGTTGGTGAGGTGATGGTGAAGAGTGACGATGGCAGACCATTCCACAGTTTAGGTGCAGTGTTTCTGAAGGCCCCCCGTGGGACCCCGGGGTATGCTTGCTTAGCCAGCATTGTAAGAATAGGGTCCCTGCTGTCCAGCCAGGCATGTCGTAAGAGGCGACTAAGGTGGACACCTCACCTAGAGGTAAATTAGGTTGTGGTGGGGCTAACAACCCCACCATGTAAAAAAAATACCCGTTACAGAAACCATAACCAGAGTACTCATTACGGATGGCGAAGGTAATGAAACATATCAGGTAACTGGACTTATGACGGACGACAGTCAAACCCGAGAGGGAGCTGGCACCCCGATGGTGGATTTACTTAAGCCAAAGCAGAAGTTGAGGGTGGGGTGCTGGAACGTCCAGACCTTGTATCAGACTGGCAGGTTGCCCCAACTAGTCAAGGAGTTTGACAATTACAACTTGGACATCCTGGGAGTCAGCGAGGTCAGATGGACCGGCACGGGGAAAAGAAGACTAGCATCAGGACATACCATCTTGTTCTCAGGAAGATCAGACGATCAACACTCTGAAGGCGTAGCACTACTCCTCAATAGGAAAACTGAAAAGACACTGGTGGAATGGAAGCCTTATGGACCCAGGCTTCTGAGAGCAAGATTCCATTCAAAGTACACCAAGCTGACAGTGCTAGTTTGCTATGCACCAACAGAAGACTCCGAGGCAGAAGACAAGGATGCTTTTTACGATCAGCTCCAGGCAGCCACGGAGAGCGTCCGAGCGCATGATATGTTGCTCATCACCGGAGATCTCAATGCCAAGGTGGGAAGTGACAATACCTGCAGGGAGCATATCATGGGCAAGCATGGAATTGGAACCATAAATGACAACGGAGAGAGACTGGCAGACTTTTGTGAAGAAAACAATCTACTGATTGGAGGCACACTCTTCCAACACAAAGACATCCACAAGGCAACGTGGACATCACCAGACGGGATCACAAAGAACCAGATAGACCATGTAATCATCAACCGAAGATGGAGGAGCTCACTTCAAGATGTCAGAGCCTACAGAGGAGCAGACGTTGCCAGTGACCACACTCTTGTGATAGCCGCAGTTTCTCTGAAGCTACGTCGATCGGGAGGAAAACAGGCAGGTCAGCAGAGAGTGGACTCCGGCAGACTGAAGGACCCAGCCACCAAACAGGCCTTTGTAGTGGAAGTTAAGAACAGGTTCCAGGCACTAGGGGACCAACAGGAGATGACCTTAGAGGACTTCAATCGAGTCTTACAGGAAACAGGAGAGAAAATACTGGGCTTCCAACGTAAAAAGAAAGAACAGTGGATCAGAGAAGAGACATGGAAAAGGATAGAAGAGAGAAAGTCAACCAAGCAGAAAATCAACAACACCAGATCTGAAGGTCTGAAGGAACAGCACAGACAAAGATATACAGAAATAAACAAAGAGGTAAAGAGGATGATTAAAACCGACAAAAGGGACTACATAGAGAAACTGGCAGATGAAGCAGAAGAAGCAGCACGAAAAAATGACCTGAAGACACTGTATAAAATCAATAAACAGCTAAGCAACAGGTTCAAAAACAATGAGGTACCAGTGAAAGACATGAACGGAAATGTTGTCCAGGGAGAGGCAGAAAAACTACAGCGCTGGAGGGAACATTTTGAGTCGGTTCTGAACAGGCCAGACCCCCCTCAGCTCGCAGACATCCAGCCAGCAGATACAGACCTTGACATCTGCACAGACCCGCCAAGCCTGGAAGAAGTGACAGCAGCAATCAAGGCAATGAAAAGCGGCAAAGCACCAGGGGCAGATGGAATAACAGCAGAGATGTTGAAAGCAGATGTGAATGTGACAGCTCCCATGTTGACTGAAATCTTCAGGCAAGTTTGGGAATCAGGACAGATCCCCGATGCGTGGAAGAAAGGGCTCATCTTCAAGTTACCCAAGAAAGGAGATCTTGGAGACTGTAATAACTGGAGGGGTATAACACTTCTTTCCATCACCAGCAAGGTCTTCAGCAAGATTGTTTTGTCAAGACTGACAGCAACCGTTGAGAAAGACCTCCGGCCTCAGCAAGCAGGATTTCGCCCTGGGCGATCCTGCTCTGAACTCATTTTCACTCTGCGTCAGATTCTGGAGCAGAGCAATGAGTGGAACGCACCGCTGTACATCAACTTCATCGACCTGGAGAAGGCTTTTGACAGCATCCACCGCGAGTCCTTATGGAAGATCCTGAGGCATTATGGAGTCCCTGCGAAACTTGTCCAGGTCGTTGGAATGCTGTACAGCGATTTCAGATCTCAGGTGGTCTGTGACACGGAGCTCACAGCCCCCTTCAACGTCAGCACTGGGGTGAAGCAGGGTTGCATTCTGTCGCCGTTCCTCTTCATCCTGGCCCTGGACTGGATCATGAAGAATTCCACCGACAGAGAGAGGAGAGGGATCAAATGGACCACGACTATGACAGCAACAACAATGCTGGAAGACTTGGACTTTGCTGATGACATTGCCCTGTTGTCACACCGCCACCAAGACATGCAGGAGAAAACAAATGCCTTCTCAGAAACAGCTGGAAACCTTGGCTTGAAGAAAAAAAGTATGAGAGTGAACGCCAGACTCCAAGAAAACATCAAACTAAATGGAGAAGAGATTGAGGAAGTTGACAGTTTTACCTATCTTGGGTCAAAGATGTCCAACACCGGGGATGTGGAGGTGGAGATTCGAGCCCGACTGGCGAAAGCCAGCCAAGCCTTCGCCTCACTCAGAAGCACATGGAAGGCAAAAAACATAAGCCAGAATACCAAGCTGAGAATCTTCAAGTCGAATGTGATCAGCACCCTCCTTTATGGATCAGAAACATGGAAGATGACCAAATACATCGGTAACAGGCTTGACATCTTCCAAAACAGATGCCTCAGGCGCATACTTAACATCTTTTGGCCAAACACCATCACCAATGAAGAACTCCACCTAAGAACTGAAACCGAGTCCGCCCAAGGGAAACCTGGAGAAGAACAGTGGAAAGGGAGATGAAAGGAAAGGGCTGGACATGGGGTCGCCTGGAGCGGGTTTCAGCCGATCGACATCAGTGGAGGGCTCTGGTTGAGGCCTTATGTGCAAATAGCATGAAGAGGATTGATTGATTGATTGTTTCTGAAGGCCCTGGCTCCAGTGCGCTTCTTGTTTGTGTCTTCCACTGTAGGGAGACAGAAGCGTGACTGGGAGCCAGAGCGCAGACCACGTGACGGCTGGTAAGGAGGAACTACCTCTTGCAAATAGTCAGGAGCAGTTTTAAACATGCAGGACTGTGCAATCAAAACACTTTGTGGTCAATGCGCTTGTTCACTGGGAGCCAGTGAAGGCTCTGTAGGATAGGGGTGATGTGCTCAGTGGACCACTTTGCACGGGAGACAATCCTGGCGGCTGTGTTTTGAACTCTTTGGAGTCGATCCAACTGCGTAGCAGGTATACCCCACAATGCACTATTACAGTAGTCTAATCTTGATATGATGGTAGCCACAGCAAGTGAGTTGGCAGCAGCTTGAGTCAGCATGGGTCGTAGTCTACTTAAAGTCCTCAAAAAGTAGTAGGATTTTGCCACAACAGAACTAACATGGTTACACATGGAGAGGTCTGCATCAATAAACAGCCCGAGGTCCCGTACACAGTCAGCAAAGGCTATGGAGGCGTCACCGACCTGCACGGCACTAATGTCAATCTGCTCCCGTCAGGCCCTGGGGCCGCACAGTAACGCTTCTGTCTTGTCGTCGTTGAGTTTAAGACGATTTCTGGTCATCCATGCCTTCACCGCAACACAACAAGATTCAAGTCGTTGAAGCGCAGTCCTAGCCACTGCTGGGTTGGGAGAAAAACTGTTCAGTATCTGTGTGTCATCAGCAAAGAACTGTCGTCCCATCTGAAAGCGTTCAATTACCCGTCCAGGCTGTGAAGTATATACCGAAAATAATAATGGACCCAGAACGGATCCCTGTGGTACGCCACACACCAGAGGAACTGCCTCAGAGCTTGCAGAGCCGACAATCACTCTCTGAGATCTCTCGGCAAGATAGGAGTCAATCCACTGCAGCGGAGCGCCCTGGATACCAGCCTCTGATGACAGTCTCTGGAGCAGCAGGCGGTGGTTGATGGTGTCAAACATACTACTCAGATCGAGTAATACTAACAGCACTAAGTTGCCAGAGTTGACATTACAAAGAATGTCATTGGTCACACGAAGAAGAGCAGTTTCTGTGCTGAAGCCAGGAAGATACGCTGACTGAAATTTATCTAGGCAGCCATGAGTAATAAAATGGGTCATAAGCTGCTCTCCGACCACCCTCTCAAGTAGCTTGGAAATATATGATAAATTTGACACTGGACGATAGTTTTTACGGTCAGAGGGATCCAGGTTTGCCTTCTTCAACAAGGGCTTCACAACGGCCTGTTTAAAACACCGTGGAACACAACCTGCTCTCAAACTGACAATAATAATGTCCAAAATGACAGGAAATAGAATGTCCAGAAGTTGAATAATAAATTTAATTGGTACAGGATCCACAGCACATGAAGTTTTAGTTGATCTCGCTACAAGTTTCCTCAAGTAACTCTCATCAATAGACGTGAAAGAAGTCAGTGGAACACCAGCAAATGGCACAGAATAGTCTTCCTCATACTCTGGCAACTCACAAGCTGCACTCTCAAGTCCAGCACTAATTTCCTTTATCTTATTAACAAAGAAGGAAGACAGCTGATCAGCAGCTGACTTGACATCCACCTCAGGAAGAACCGGACTAGTTCCGTTCTTACCCAGCAGGCTGTTCACAATGTCAAAAGTCTTTCTGGGATTTCCACTCGCAGCCTCTAGCTGCTCCTGCACGAATAACGATTTAGCCTTTTTTACAGCACACACATATTTATTTCTGGCTAACTTATACAGCTGTCTGTCAATCTCAAGTTTGGTCTTCCTCCACTTTTTCTCTGCCAACTGTCTTTGTTTCTTGGCTTCACTCACCCCCTCACAAAACCACGCACAATCTGGTCTATCTACAACAATTTTGCTAACTGCAGGCGCATGCTTATCAAGCAGCTCTAATAAAGTCTGATGATATAACTCTGCTAACTGATCAACATCTGTGGAAGGATCTAATAACAACTTTGACTGAAGCAGGTCTTCTCTGAAAGCGTTCAGGTCAATCTTCTTCAAATTTCTACACAAAACAGATGTCTTTTTACGCCTTGGTCGAGAGAGATCAGTCACCAAGGACTGCACAAAATGGTCCGAAATCAAAAAATCCTCGACAACAGCTGACTTGACCAGAGACTCTGATGGCGCACGAGTGATAAACCAGTCAAAAATGTGTCCAAGTTTATGAGTTGGTTTATCGATCAGCTGACAAAGACCAAGCAGAGCTAGAAAGATTGTTGCTTTAAGGAGGCAGACACTTCTACAGATTGGATAAGCAGTTACTTTGAAACTAGACAAGTGCATTTGTGCATTGATCCAAAACCACTAAAGCAGGCTTTGAAGAGGAGCTGAAAGGATCCAACTATATGTCACTCAACTTGAAGCAAGAAATAGATTTTGGCATGCCAAAGTAGCAGCTTGACAAAGTCTGAGATTATATTTTGCATGTACAGCTAGTTGAAACTGGCTTTTAGTAGTTTAGTCAGTTCGGAAGAACTCCTGAAGAGATTAGATACCACAAGTGACCTTGTAGGAGTAATGGCAAATAAACTTGTAGGAGTAATGACAGTGACCTAGGAGTAATGGCAAATGAACTTGTAGGAGTAATGACAGTGACCTAGGAGTAATGGCAAATGAACTTGTAGGAGTAATGACAGTGACTTTCCTGAAATGATAAGGGTACAGGAAGTACAGATGAAGCTGGGGCAAAGGATTCTGATGACAGTTTGGGTCTTCTTTGTCAGAGGACTAAGGAGAAAGGAATCAACTTCAATCCCGAGAAAGCAAACAAACAAGTTCTAGTATGTAGGTCATTTGATAACCGGTAAAAGTGGTTCAGTAGTTTGTCATGAAGGCATGTATGGAGTGATGGGAGTGACGCATAGCACATTTTCAACTGCCATGTGCAGGTTTTGTTGTGTAACTGATGTTTACATAATAAAATAATGTTAGGGTTAGAGTTAACTCTGAGAATCATTATTCACACCTGACTGAGCAGTTTGAACCATGCAAATAAATGTAAGAGAATGATACAGAATCACTTCATGACAACGCTTGAATTGGTAAATGGTAGAGCTGACCGGCGTCCCCCCAGCCCCACCGTTTTACTCCTACCAACAATTTATACCAAATGGTTTGGTGAGTGATCTTGTACACTGGAGCCAAACTATAGAATGGGCTACCATTCTCAGTTCAAGCCACACTTCAAACCTCTATAATACAATCAGTTTTGGGTCTAGAAGAACACTTTTGGTATCAAAAGAAAGCTTGAAACAAGTAGATTTAAAAATTTGCAACTTTTTGAGTCAAGACTCATTTTGTGGTGGCAAGTCACAAAAGCATATATATATATATGTAAAGCACTCATTATCAATCACATGTAAATGTGCATCATAAATATATATGTATGTATGTAAAGCGCTCATTATCAATACTATTTAAATGTAATATAATTTAAAAGCACTCATTGAATAGGTTTTATTTTATAACACTATAACATTTCATGACTTATAATGGGAGGCGTAGAAAGTAGGAGGGGGCCAACCAGAGAAGTGTCTAACTGTAATGTCTTCGGACAACACCGCTGGCTGTGTGCATTACATATAAGACATTCATCACATGACAGAAAAGAATCTTAAGGTATCATGTTCTTTATCCAGGTCATGTCCAATCACTATAACAGTGGCCATAAACACTCTCCACAATACCCCATTTACATACAGTTGTTCCCACTTCTCAAAAGCACAGTCTGTGCACTCTAATTCTTCAAAATTTCATTTTTTTTTCAAACCATCCATGCTGGAAGCTTTCAAATTCACCACAAAATCCACCTTTTTAAGAAATACACTTCCGCTCACTCCTTAATTTGTCCATTCACCTCGTTCATGATTGTCGTGGTGTCATCTGTTTACTATTACTTGTGCTTCTTTATTGTACGGTTAACTGTCATCTCATTTATTGCTTTTTTTTTTTACACATTGCACTGAGCTCAGCTCCACAATGGTAAATGTGCTCTACAAATCCAGTTATAATAATTATTATTAATTTGTTGGGTACTGCATTTTCAGTCTTTTATGTTCCTAGTCTTTCTTTAATTATACAAGAAGCCTTATCAAATGCAAATGATAGGTGAATGAGTTGAGAAGGTGTTTAGGTAAACGACTATGTATTCCCTCCCAAAGATATCTGTACACAAAGACAAATACACTTACAATGCTGAATGACTTTGGATTTAGATATATCACTGTTTAAGTTCTCGGTAAGATTTTTGTAAATTGACATTTTCTCTTTAATCATTCCTTTTTTTTTTTTAGAGATGGGTAAAATATTTTTTCCTACAATAGATTCCCTGGGTTTCTCGTCAATAAAATTCAAGGGGTTTTAGACCTCCTTTAAAACCAACAGGGTTTTTAGACCTCCACTTAAAACTGTTGGCTGTTTTAGCATCATTTCCCCAAATAATATTAAAGATCATCAGTAACAGATAAAAGCACACAGCAAGGAACATTTGTTAATATTATTCCGTCGTTTAACTCCAATGTCATGCTTTATGCACTTAAAGGAATATGACTGATATTTGATAACAAGTAGTGAGGAATAATCACATTCATGTACAGTTTATTACAAAATGTCTTACAGAATGACATCTCTGATCTAAACTCTTTTATATTTCTTGATTTGTGATACTAAATCACTTATGTTTTCATGCAAATTGTCATCAGATTAAGAGCTGTCTCATATGATTTATGCACACCTCAACAGGTTGGTAATAATCCGTAATCATTCTGTAAACTAACCCTGACACTGGTGGCCAGTAAAATACAAACTAACCATAGTGGCCAGTAAAATACAACCAGAGGGTGGGACATGGGAGACTAAGGTAAATGTCCCAAACCTAAGTAACTCTAAGGGCAAGGAATTGTAAGAAGTTCACCATGTTTAGACTAAGGCACTTGGATGGGGATCTCAACCCTGTTCTTTTCCTGAAGAAGCAGATATCCATTTCTGCTGAATGGACATAGAGAAATATCAAGTCCTGTCTGAATGCCTCTTAGATTGGTAATGATCTGCCCCGACAGTGAGCACAACAACCACCAGATTATGGAGTCTGAGAAAGGGAAGCAATTTTCATTTAAAAAGACAGGTGAGCAACTGAAGTTAACAAGATGTTTAAATTCCGCTTCCCTACAACTAATGTCAGCTAACCAAATCATGAGAGTAGGATATTAAACTAAGAGACATTTATGGTGCCAAGACCACTAACCTTGACCATGCAAGATCTCTTGCTGCTGTCTACCTGACTTGTTGTCTAACACTACTGATACTATTAATAGGTAAAGAAAAAAGCGACTGCACCCAAACCTGTGTTGTTGCCGATCCAGAGATTTTTCTGGCAGTGCCTCAGGCCAGCTGGAAGATGACCGATCATAAAATGACAAGCTGCCCTCTATATCTGAGAAAGTTAAAATTCTAAGCTTTGAATTTGTTTTTCCACGTTTGGCAGTCTTTCCACCTTTTACAGAATGTTCGAACATGGCACTACCACTTGGTTTGAAACCCATAAGTTTGCTTTCTGTGTTTCCAAAGACTGTGTTAATAGAAAATCTGCTGGGTGGTGGTACAGCTGTGTAAATGTTGGCACCAGAAAGTGCTGCACATCTAGCTACAGAGGCACTGGAAGATGTTACAGAGGCACTGGAAGATGTTACAGAGGAACTGCAAGATGCCGTGGAGATAATGCAAGGGACTGTAGACACAATGCAGATGGTGTTCTCAGTACTGTTGTTACTGCTACTGCTGCTGCTGAGCAGGTCCGTTAAGTCTGCCTCTGGAGATACAGCACTGCAAAAACAAAACAAAAAACAAAATGGTGAAACACTTGTACTAGTGATCTCCTTTTCCTCACTTGACAGGTTGACAGCTTTTGTTTGGAAACAGAGACACACTTCCTGTGAAAGGAACGATAACTGGGGTAATGTCAGCCATCATGCAGGTCCACTGTTTGCTCCCCTCCCACTCCTCCTTGCTCCCTGACCTTCTACCCTCTCCAATTACAGTGCTGTCCAAATTTGCTTTATGTAGTAGACCTTTAGTGAAACTTCTTCTGCTGAGTTTTTCTTTTTTCATTTGGAGTCACTGCTAACATCTTGGAGCAGGGAAAAAAATAAAAATAAAAATGCTTTGGGGTAACATACACAAACCAAACATAGTTCACGATCAAACCACAGACAACAGGAATACTCCTGCAAAGTCTGGTGAGGGTCAGACAAACTGTGTTGATTCGCATAGCAATCAACTGCAACCAGCCATACCCATAACACTAATACAGATTTAAATAAACTCAAACTGCCATTCACTAATATGTCTGATTATTTATGAGTTATCAAGTATGGATAAGAAATCAAAGCTTACCATTTTGTACAAATGTCTACTGAAATACATAGTTCCAACACATCCTAACCTTCAGCATACACTTCTTTGAGCTGCATGCTCTTTAAGTTCTGCAGGATGAGGTTACTGTCATTACATGAGGTTACTGTCATTACAAAAAGTAGTTTTTCAATCTGTGATGAGCAAACATGATTAAAATCTGCTACAACCAGTCAACATATGATAACTAAAGGGTTCCGTTTCTGTGGGAGAAGGTAACATGATGGCCTTTTAAGTGGCCACGAGGTGAAATGGATAGACAAAACTTTAATCACAAATACCCAAAGCTCACCGCCCTTGCATAATCAAAATATTTTTTCTAATTAATAGTGTATGAAGTAACAGCCATTTCTGGTAGCCTATACAAACATTCAAAGGCTATCCCAGAAAAAGGATGATTTCAGTGAAAGAAAATATTTCATATACTGGGGATATATGTTTTCACAGTATTAATATTATTTTAGGGTTTATTGTTGTTGGCCATCGTACACTATTTATATCTTAAGACAGCACATAAAAAAAGATCAACCAAAAATTTGCAATAGTTTGTCATTTAGATTTTAATGCTTGCAAGAAGTAATATTTATTTTTTGTTTTACAGATATCTTATGCCAAGGAACTATATGGTTGCAGTACAGTTATTGCATCAAAATAAATTTGTCAGTGGCTTGTCAAACTGATTTTAATGCATGCACAAAGTTATGGCATAGATGCGATATAAAGTAACTCGCAGCATTTGTCGTCTGCTCGCTCCACTCAAGGCCCCAAATTTACCTACCAACCTAACCCTAACCCCAACCCTACGCCCAGCGCTATTATCCCTAACCCTAACCCCAACCCTCTGAGAAAATAGCACAGACCGGCCTAAGATTAAGCGAGTTACACTATATCGAAGTTTGCCAAAGTTATATATATATATTTATATTTGTTGTGGATGTCTTGTGACAAAGAACTATTGGTTCAAAATAAACTTGGCGCTGATCTTTCGACCTTTTGAAGTTCATTTCTAAGGGGAGAATGGGGAGGTTGTTTTGTTGTTGATGTGTCCAAAATCACAACTGATATACCTAAAGAATGATCGACTCGTTCGGTGAGCAGAATCGTGTAATCGTTGTTGCACAACAGTCTATATTTTGTGTTCTTCAAATACATGCTGCCAGTTGAAGGTCCGTGCTGCTAGTTGAAGGTCCGTTGCTGCTAGTTGTGCCTATACCTCATTCCTGCAACTCGGCATCCCTAGCAAGGCCTCTACAAGAACTGAGCTGGCCTGACTGCAGATGTGTGCCTGCACTCAACTAGCCAAATGTGCGTTGATGTGTGTCTGGACTCAACTAGCCAAATGTGCGCTGATTTAGCAATCACCTACAGTACACAACACACTGATTACATCAAGCGCTCACGTTTGCCTCTTGCATCAGTGTAATCCAGGAAAAGAACTGGCGTTGTCGTTTGCTATTTGGTATTTTTCACGCCCTGTCCCCCTGCCCCCCGATACAACACAGTGATTCTTACCTGATGGCAGGAGACCGCCAACACGTGTCACTTAATTCGTGTTGCCGCGATGAAGCCATGCTTCTAGCACACCGACCAGTTTTGGAGAGGGACACTAAACTCGAGACAGTCTCGTCCTCTTGGTTTCGTTGCCGACTTGTAGCGAGTTAAGTCCCTTGTTCGTCAACACCTGTACAGAGTTACCGTTCCTATGTTAAGTCGGGTGTCGATGTTGACGGGTATATAACCTGGGGGCTCCAAACACCATCTTTGTACTCGTCAGCTTACTACAACGGCGACGACACGATTTTCATACTGACATTTGTTTTCTACAACAGCAATCGACGACTAAGGCAAATGTCGACCCAATGTGTCGACTGTCGAAACTCATTACTGAGTACTCTTTGTTTCTTTACATTTTTCATTTCCATCTTTTCGTTTAAGTTCCCGCTATTGACGGGACAAACACTAATAGAAGAGAGGTTTTTTTAAAGCTAACGTTGAATGTCATGTAATTTTCAGCTTACCAAAGTGTGCCATGTGGCAGCTGGTATGTAGGACATGAAAATCTTACACAACTGAAGTCCACGGGCAGGAAACAGTTCAGTAAATAAGGCTTAGTGTACAAGCTGTCTGAGACCATTACGACAGTAATAAGAAGGCGCGTATAAGCTGTCAGAGAACATTAGGACAGTAAAAAAGGCCCGATGTATAAGCTGTCAGAGAAGACAGTAAATAAGGCCTGGTGTACAAGCTGTCCGAGAACATTAAGACAGTAAATAAGGCCTGGTGTACAAGCTGTCAGAGAAGACAGTAAATAAGGCCTGGTGTACAAGCTGTCAGAAAAGACAGTAAATAAGGCCTGGTGTACAAGCTGTCAAAGAAGACAGTAAAAGAGGCCTGGTGTACAAGCTGTCAGAAAAGAAAGTAAATAAGGCCTGGTGTACAAGCTGTCAGAAAAGACAGTAAATAACGCCTGATGTATAAGCTGTCAGAAAAGACAGTAAATAAGGCCTGGTGTATATGCTGTCAGAGAAGACAATAAATAAGGCCCGGTGTATAAGCTGTCAGAGACGACAATAAATAAGGCCTGGTGTACAAGCTGTCAGAAAAGACAGTAAATAAGGCCTGGTGTACAAGCTGTCAGAGAAGACAGTAAATAAGGCCGGGTGTACAAGCTGTCAGAGAAGACAGTAAATAAGGCCTGGTGTACAAGCTGTCAGAGAAGACAATAAATAAGGCCCGGTGTACAAGCTGTCTGAGAACATTAAGACAGTAAATAAGGCCCGGTGTGCAAGCTGTCCGAGAACATTAAGACAGTAAATAAGGCCCGGTGTACAAGCTGTCCGAGAACAGTAAGACAGTAATAAGGCCTGGTGTATAAGCTGTCCGAGAACAGTAAGACAGTAATAAGGCTCGGTGTGCAAGCTGTCCGAGAACATTAAGACAGTAAATAAGGCTCGGTGTGCAAGCTGTCCGAGAACATAAAGACAGTAATTAAGGCCTGGTGTATAAGCTGTCCGAGAACATTAAGACAGTAATAAGGCTCGGTGTGCAAGCTGTCCGAGAACATTAAGACAGTAAATAAGGCTCGGTGTGCAAGCTGTCCGAGAACATAAAGACAGTAATTAAGGCCTGGTGTATAAGCTGTCCGAGAACATTAAGACAGTAAATAAGGCCTGGTGTATAAGCTGTCCGAGAACATTAAGACAGTAAATAAGGCTCGGTGTGCAAGCTGTCCGAGAACATTAAGACAGTAATTAAGGCCTGGTGTATAAGCTGTCCGAGAACATTAAGACAGTAAATAAGGCTCGGTGTGCAAGCTGTCCGAGAACATTAAGACAGTAAATAAGGCCCGGTGTATAAGCTGTCCGAGAA
Source organism: Marisa cornuarietis (assembly GCA_004794655.1). Lineage (NCBI taxonomy): Eukaryota > Metazoa > Mollusca > Gastropoda > Architaenioglossa > Ampullariidae > Marisa > Marisa cornuarietis. The sequence continues at coordinate 231,729 of SMMW01000451.1, forward strand.
CATTAAGACAGTAAATAAGGCCCGGTGTATAAGCTGTCCGAGAACATTAAGACAATAAATAAGGCCCGGTGTGCAAGCTGTCCGAGAACAGTAAGACAGTAAATAAGGCCTGGTGTATAAGCTGTCCGAGAACAGTAATAAGACCACAATATCATCAACGCTATTGTTCATAAAGACTGAAATGCGTGCGTGCGTGTTGCTGTGGCCGTGTGGGTGTGTGTGTGCGTGCGAGTGTGTACACAACAGTCACTGACAGCCAGACAGCCTCAGTGTTCAGCACAGTCTCAGGTACATTGTAGCTCTGCTGCCCACAGATTCTTCAGCCACAAGTTCATTTTATGGCATCTCAAGCAATCGTCTGGCCTCGGTTACTGGCGAAGTACAAAGTCATCTCCTTTCATCCACGTTGGTTGCTGATGTGGCCTTGCTGAGGCTCGGGGGGGGCGTGGTGTGGTGACGGGGGGGGGGGTGGCGTGACCTCCGTACGCTGCCTGGCACCTTCCTCCTCTCTCCCTCCATCCTGTGTTAGCGTGTCATACGTGAACACTCTCTTGCAGTACTGTTAACCTGTGTTACATGTGAACACTGTAACAATCTCCTGCAGTAGTGTGTTAACTTGTCATATGTGAACACTGTTACATGTGAACACTGTAACAATCTCCTGCAGCAGTGTGTTAACTTGTCATATGTTAACACTGTGTTACATCTGAACACTGTAACATTCTCCTGCAGTAGTGTGTTAACCTGTGTTACATGTGAACTGTAACATTCTCCTGCAGTACTATTAACCTGTGTTACATGCGAACACTGTAACATTCTCCTGCAGTATTGTTAACCTGTATTACATGTGAACTGTAACATTCTCCTGCAGTACTGTTAACCTGTGTTACATGTGAACACTGTAACATTCTCCTGCAGTATTGTTAACCTGTGTTACATGTGAACACTGTAACAATCTCCTGCAGTATTGTTAACCTGTGTTACATGTGAACTGTAACATTCTCCTGCAGTAGTGTGTTAACCTGTGTTACATGTGAACTGTAACATTCTCCTGCAGTACTGTTAACCTGTGTTACATGCTAACACTGTAACGTTCTCCTGCAGTATTGTTAACCTGTGTTACATGTGAACTGTAACATTCTCCTGCAGTACTGTTAACCTGTGTTACATGTGAACACTGTAACATTCTCCTGCAGTACTGTTAACCTGTGTTACATGTGAACACTGTAACAATCTCCTGCAGTACTGTTAACCTGTGTTACATGTGAACACTGTAACAATCTCCTGCAGTAGTGTGTTAACCTGTGTTACATGTGAACACTGTAACATTCTCCTGCAGTGGTGTGCTAACTTGGGTGGTCAGAGTTATACCATAACTGTCTTCCACGTGCCTAGTGGTGTGCCGAGTCAAACTAAGAGTGGTGTGCCGAGTCAAACTAAGAGTGGTGTGCCGGGTCAAACTAAGAGTGGTGTGCCGAGTCAAACTGCCCAGAAGACAAGCTTACACCGCTTTGCTGTTGCGAGAAGAGGTTCCTGATGTCCTACGAGGGTGGGGATCGTGCTCCGTACAATGTGTTGGTTGTCGTTGTCTGTAGGGGATCTGGAGCAGCCTCCCCTCCCCCCCAGGCACTTTGTGTTTGAATGTCTGGATTCTCCTTCACCAAGCTTAGCGGCCTGAGCCCATGTCTCAAGACAGAAGAACTGCAATTACGAGGGACTTGTGCAAGTCGCTACTTGCTAGCAAACCTGATGGTAGTGCTCCACCAGATCCTGTTCAGCCAGGACATTGCTGCTGTTGTTGTTGCAGTCCTGATGCATATGTCTGCATTACATGTATCGTCTTTGGAAAGGGTGACTGGAAAATACACAAGTACCTCTTGGAGCTGTAGTCCGTGCATGTAGAACAGGGGGTGGGTGGGAACGTCCGGAAATCATTTGATCCCGCCCGCCAAGGAAACCATATACGAGTATTTCTGTTAATCTGTAGGCTTTTTTCATTCCAACAAAAATGTATGTTGAGTGAGTAATAATATTATCGTATATTTTAACGGACAATGAAGGGACGTGCATTAGGGGATAGACAGGACACATATCACTGATATCAGTACATGACGGGACAGACACGGATGCTTCTAGTTCCACCTCTAGGCATGATTCTGGAGAATTAGGCATGCATGTGACCCTCACCCCAAGTCGATGGTAGACCACTTTCAGTTTCATATTAACTGTTATTCTACCACGCCAGCACATACAATCAAACAAATAATCGTCGACATTGCTGTGTACCTTAGTGTATAGTTCACGAATACGAGTGTCCAACATGATCCTTTCATGGATTTCCAAAGGATGAGCAAATGAAAAAGCTTTGGCTGGCAAAAATTCGTTTGGGCTTGTGAGTTTATTCTTCGCCCACCTAATTACAAACAGGCGTATGGTGGTGACTCGGAGAAGAGAAGTGCCAGGCAGGCTGGGACTAAACACCTCGCATTGTGTGAACACACTGTAGCCAAATATCAGGTTGACCAGACGGAGGCAGATTATTGCATGTGTATGACCCGCGAATGATGTTATAAATTTCAAAATGGCCCATGAAGGAAAAAAAGTTCCCCTCCCTGCTGTACAATAATAGTGGAGGAAAGAATTGATGGAATGGCCTGCTTACCCTGATGTGGGAGGCGCACGAATCCCATTGTATGGGTCAATGGACTAACAATACACAAGTTGAGTCTGGAGTCTCTTCGCTCTCTTTTAAGCTTTTATGGACCCAGTCTGATGGCATCCGCTACAGCTCGTAGTCCTCCTACGATTGGTCAAAATCTCATGGTGTACTTCGCGCAGTACTAACTCTTACTACTGTACTTTAGATTCTCGTGGCTTCTGTTGCTGAATCTTGTTTTGGGTTAGAGCCTTGCTTGACCTTCTCTCTCAAACAGGTAGATATGATAACAGAAAATCAGGTTACCTGCGCCCTCATTAATGACCATAGTTCTAAAGTCAGTTGTCTAAGAAGAACCACAGACAGGTCAACGTCTACAGCTGTACTTACTACCTACAGCTGTACTTACTACTTACTACCTACATCTGTACTTACTACCCTAAGCTGTACTTACTACTTACTAACTACAGCTGTACTTACTACTTACTACCTACATCTGTACTTACTACCCTAAGCTGTACTTACTACTTACTAACTACAGCTGTACTTACTACTTACTACCTACATCTGTACTTACTACCCTAAGCTGTACTTACTACTTACTAACTACAGCTGTACTTACTACTTACTACCTACAGCTGTACTTACTACCCTACATCTGTACTTACTACCCACAGCTGTACTTACTACCTACATCTACCTACATCTGTACTGACTACCCTAAGCTGTACTTACTACTTACTAACTACAGCTGTACTTACTACCCACAGCTGTACTTACTACCTACATCTACCTACAGCTGTACTTACTACCCTACATCTGTACTTGTGTTCCGTACAAACAGCGTTTGTGGACAAAGTAAACCCAATCCGACAACAAGCAAATAAACTTGGTTCTTGACTGGCTCCTTTCTCGTCACGCTAACCGCTGTGGGGCGCTAAGGTGCTGGCGAGGGCAGCACGTGACCCTGCAGGCCGGCCAGGACGTTGTTCACTGTGACGTCACACATGGTGGTGCGCGCGCGGCGCGTGGCCGAGCCCAGGTGAGGCAGCACCGTGACGTTTGGCAGCTGAAGCAGCGGGTGGTCAGGGGGCAGAGGCTCCGGGCTGGTGACATCCAGGCCCGCCGCCGCGATCTGGCCTGATGTGAGGGCCGACAACAGCGCCTCCTGGTCCACAAGGGCACCCCGGGTGACGTTGATGAAAATCGACGAAGACCGCATGCGCGCAAAGGTGGCTGCATTAAAGAGATTGTAATTTTGACTGCCGTTCATAGAGCAGGTTGCGATGACAATGTCGGACTGACTCAGCAGCTCCTCCCAAGTTACCAGCTCCGCCCTCACCTGAAACAGTGACATGCATTTGGGTTCTTAACCTACTTTCTGTATCATCTGGAGTTTCGCCATGTTAGTTCCCCTTATATCTTAACAATAAATAAACACGTACACTAGCAACTGTGTCGCCATGTTAGTACAGTAGCCTTATATCTTAACAATGAATAAACACGTACACTAGCAACTGTGTCGCCATGTTAGTTCCCCTTATATCTTAACAATAAATAAACACGTACACTAGCAACTGTGTCGCCATGTTAGTTCCCCTTATATCTTAACAATAAATAAACACGTACACTAGCAACTGTGTCGCCATGTTAGTACAGTAGCCTTATATCTTAACAATGAATAAACACGTACACTAGCAACTGTGTCGCCATGTTAGTTCCCCTTATATCTTAACAATGAATAAACATGTACACTAGCAACTGTGTCGCCATGTTAGTTCCCCCTATATCTTAACAATGAATAAACATGTACACTGGCAACTGTGTCGCCATGTTAGTTCCCCCTGTATCTTAACAATGAATAAACATGTACACTAGCAACTGTGTCGCCATGTTAGTTCCCCCTGTATCTTAACAATGAATAAACATGTACACTAGCAACTGTGTCGCCATGTTAGTTCCCCCTGTATCTTAACAATGAATAAACACGTACACTAGCAACTGTGTCGCCATGTTAGTACAGTAGCCTTATATCTTAACAATGAATAAACACGTACACTGGCAACTATGTCGCCATGTTAGTTCCCCTTATATCTTAATAAATAAACACGTACACTAGCAACTGTGTCGCCATGTTAGTACAGTAGCCTTATATCTTAACAATGAATAAACATGTACACTGGCAACTGTGTCGCCATGTTAGTTCCCCTTATATCTTAACAATAAATAAACACGTACACTAGCAACTGTGTCGCCATGTTAGTACAGTAGCCTTATATCTTAACAATGAATAAACACGTACACTAGCAACTGTGTCGCCATGTTAGTTCCCTTTATATCTTAACAATGAATAAACATGTACACTAGCAACTGTGTCGCCATGTTAGTTCCCCCTATATCTTAACAATGAATAAACATGTACACTAGCAACTGTGTCGCCATGTTAGTTCCCCCTGTATCTTAACAATGAATAAACATGTACACTGGCAACTGTGTCGCCATGTTAGTTCCCTTTATATCTTAACAATGAATAAACATGTACACTAGCAACTGTGTCGCCATGTTAGTTCCCCCTATATCTTAACAATGAATAAACATGTACACTGGCAACTGTGTCGCCATGTTAGTTCCCCCTGTATCTTAACAATGAATAAACATGTACACTAGCAACTGTGTCGCCATGTTAGTTCCCCCTGTATCTTAACAATGAATAAACATGTACACTAGCAACTGTGTCGCCATGTTAGTTCCCCTTATATCTTAACAATGAATAAACATGTACACGGGCAACTGTGTCGCCATGTTAGTTCCCCTTATATCTTAACAATGAATAAACATGTACACTAGCAAATGTGTCGCCATGTTAGTTCCCCCTATATCTTAACAATGAATAAACACGTACACTGGCAACTGTGTCGCCATGTTAGTTCCCCCTGTATCTTAACAATGAATAAACATGTACACTAGCAACTGTGTCGCCATGTTAGTACAGTAGCCTTATATCTTAACAATGAATAAACACGTACACTGGCAACTGTGTCGCCATGTTAGTTCCCCTTATATCTTAATAAATAAACACGTACACTAGCAACTGTGTCGCCATGTTAGTACAGTAGCCTTATATCTTAACAATGAATAAACATGTACACTAGCAACTGTGTCGCCATGTAAGTTCCCCTTATATCTTAACAATGAATAAACATGTACACTAGCAACTGTGTCGCCATGTTAGTTCCCCCTGTATCTTAACAATGAATAAACATGTACACTAGCAACTGTGTCGCCATGTTAGTTCCCCTTATATCTTAACAATAAATAAACACGTACACTAGCAACTGTGTCGCCATGTTAGTACAGTAGCCTTATATCTTAACAATGAATAAACATGTACACTGGCAACTGTGTCGCCATGTTAGTTCCCCTTATATCTTAACAATAAATAAACATGTACACGGGCAACTGTGTCGCTATGTTAGTTCCCCCTGTATCTTAACAATGAATAAACATGTACACTGGCAACTGTGTCGCCATGTTAGTACAGTAGCCTTATATCTTAACAATGAATAAACATGTACACTGGCAACTGTGTCGCCATGTTAGTTCCCCCTGTATCTTAACAATAAATAAACATGTACACGGGCAACTGTGTCGCCATGTTAGTTCCCCCTGTATCTTAACAATGAATAAACATGTACACTAGCAAATGTGTCGCCATGTTAGTTCCCCCTGTATCTTAACAATGAATAAACACGTACACTAGCAACTGTGTCGCCATGTTAGTTCCCCTTATATCTTAACAATGAATAAACATGTACACTAGCAACTGTGTCGCCATGTTAGTTCCCCTTATATCTTAACAATAAATAAACACGTACACTAGCAACTGTGTCGCCATGTTAGTACAGTAGCCTTATATCTTAACAATGAATAAACACGTACACTAGCAACTGTGTCGCCATGTTAGTTCCCCCTGTATCTTAACAATGAATAAACATGTACACTAGCAACTGTGTCGCCATGTTAGTTCCCCTTATATCTTAACAATGAATAAACATGTACACTGGCAACTGTGTCGCCATGTTAGTTCCCCCTGTATCTTAACAATGAATAAACATGTACACTAGCAACTGTGTCGCCATGTTAGTTCCCCCTGTATCTGAACAATGAATAAACATGTACACTAGCAACTGTGTCGCCATGTTAGTTCCCCCTGTATCTTAACAATGAATAAACATGTACACTAGCAACTGTGTCGCCATGTTAGTTCCCCCTGTATCTTAACAATGAATAAACATGTACACTAGCAACTGTGTCGCCATGTTAGTTCCCCCTATATCTTAACAATGAATAAACACGTACACTGGCAACTGTGTCGCCATGTTAGTTCCCCCTGTATCTTAACAATGAATAAACATGTACACTGGCAACTGTGTCGCCATGTTAGTTCCCCTTATATCTTAACAATGAATAAACATGTACACGGGCAACTGTGTCGCCATGTTAGTTCCCCTTATATCTTAACAATGAATAAACATGTACACTAGCAACTGTGTCGCCATGTTAGTTCCCCCTGTATCTTAACAATGAATAAACATGTACACTAGCAACTGTGTCGCCATGTTAGTACAGTAGCCTTATATCTTAAAGGACAACGCCAGCGCTCAATGAGAATCGCTGGAAATAGAGGATAAGGTATCGCAAAAACATATTCCGGTGGTATTTTATGACAAAGAGGCACGAGAGATTTTTGTCGAGTAAACAGGAAGTGACAAAAGGGAAGTATTTCTAAAAATAGCGCCGTCTGCACGAGCTGAAGTCGAAGAGAAAAGCTGCAATCCTCGGTAAAAGAAAACTGACCAGAACACATTGTGCTGTTGCTGAATGTTCTCTTCCACACTCAGAGGGAGTTAGTTTGTACTCAGTAAGGAAATCCTACAGATAATGGCAGCACACGACAGTGGATTCACTTTGTTCACAGATGTGTATATAATATGTGTGTATATATGTGTGTATATATGTGTGTATATATGTATATATATATATGTCTATATATGTGTATATATGTGGATATACAGGTCTCTGCTTTGTTCAAAAGTGTCGTGCAAACTTCGTGTTCACACCGCACTCAAGTCTCGGACTTTCAGTAAAGCGAAGAAATGTTATTCCTACAGCAGTGTTTACTATACAACAGCACGAGATGTTACAACAACTACGACTGCTGGTAGATCAAGCACCAGATATACAACATCGACAGTTTCTACACCATGTGGTCTACAACTACAAGTAACATGGTGTGACAGTCACAAACACATCATGCACATATTTCTGTAACGAGCCACACTCACTGTTACAAATACTACTGGTGCGTAAGAGAACTCTTCAGTACAGGAGAGTACTTTTGTCTTGCTTACCTAATGACAGGTGAGAATGCTTATGTTTGATGGCTTATATCTTGAAAATTAAGTTTAAAGGGTAGTGCACTTATAATTTGGGTGTGACTGATAGACACTGATATTTCTGTCAACACAATCTCAGGTTGCAAAAGAATCTCAAACAACTCTGAGACACTTCTACAACAGCATCTCAAATAACTCTGAGACACTTCTACAACAGCATCTCAAACAACTCTGAGACACTTCTACAACAGCATCTCAAATAACTCTAAGACACTTCTACAACAGCATCTCAAACAACTCTGAGACACTTCTACAACAGCATCTCAAACAATTCTGAGACATTTCTACAGCAGCATCTCAAACAATTCTGAGACATTTCTACAACAGCATCTCAAACAACTCTGAGACACTTCTACAACAGCATCTCAAGCAACTCTGAGACATTTCTACAACAGCATCTCAAACAGGTCTGATACGCTTCATGACGGCCGCCATTTTCACATACAGCGGAAAAAACTGCCCCTGGTTGATAATGTAGCAGCAAATACTTGACAAGAAAAGTGTGGGGCGATGCTGGGGGACCCTGCAGTATAACTTACAAAGTGTGAGAAGGCACGGGACAACTTGCAGTCTGCGGGAAGACACAGTTTAGAGGAAGGATGTAGAGAGACAGGGCTGCGCTCCATCTTGGAGACAGCAGGATGTGTGCACTGCCTTGTTTGATACAGAATGTCAGTAATGTGAGCTCAACTTTCTTTATAGGAAGGAAAACAACAGACATAAGACTTTATTTAGTGTAAGAGGTAGACCTTACTTAGTGGAAGCTGAAAACCAGTAACATGAGCGTGCCTGTCATTAGAGACCCATAGCATGTCATCTACGTGCTAGTGGCAGAGCCCTTGCTCCATCCATTACTAGATGTATGACCGGGGTCTAACAAACTGCTCTCTAGACTTATGACCTGCCATCTGTCGCTAGAAGTATGATTAACACTCCTGTGTGACATAGGACCTTATGACCTGCCATCTGTCGCTAGAAGTATGATTAACACTCCTGTGTGACATATATGACCTTATGACCTGCCATCTGTCACTAGAAGTATGATTAAGACTCCTGTGTGACATATATGACCTTATGACCTGTCATCTGTCACTAGAAGTATGATTAACACTCCTGTGTGACATATATGACCTTATGACCTGCCATCTGTCACTAGAAGTATGATTAAGACTCCTGTGTGACATAGATGATCTGTGTTATGAACATGTGTTACCACCCATGAACGTCGAAGTAACGAGGTTGTCGCCCTTGATTGAATAGCGATTATGACCCCTGGTTTGAATGTTGATAGGGGGCGTTGTTTAGAAATTGGAAGAGGAAGCAGACGTGAGAGTCTGGGGAGAAAGAAGAATTTGGTACAGAGGTTGGAATTAATAGTACTGTGTGGATTAATATTAACTGTGTGAAGAAATAGCAACTGTGTGGATAAATAGTAACTGTGTGGATACATATTAACGGTGTAAAGAAATATTAACTGTATGGAGAAAGAGTAACTGTGTGGAGAAATATTAACTGTGTGGTTCCTCGATTTATAAATTTTCTCAACTGCTGTGTGATCTCTTGAGAAGATCGTAGAACTGTGTGGAGAAATATTATCTGTGTGGTTCCTCGATTTACTAATTTTCTCAACTGCTGTGTGATCTCTTGAGAAGATCGTAGAACTGTGTGGATTTACCTACTGTGGAATTTTTATTGACTTGATCATTTGTCTGCCGTTAGACTGTCGGAGTTATTTGGTGAATGTAGGCTGTCCGTATGATCAACGCCAGAGAGCAAGACTGAAAGAGGGGAACTGTTTGCCGTGTCGACCCTTCCCCCCCCCCCCAACAACAGAAGAAGAGAGAACTTGAAGGACTTTAATATAAACTGCTTAGATATATTTGTTTCGGTGCAAACTCAGTGTAGAATATTTGTGCTGAAGTTTTCTGTTGTTATTTAGTAAAGTATAGATTTACGTTCACCCGATTAATAGAAACGTTCGAGCCCATGTGCAGGTCTTTGTATTTTGTTGTGTGAAAGGACACGTGAAGAAGGCTGTGAGGTCAGTGTGTGTTGTGTGTGACCTGTCCACACTTTCCCTGCGTTCTTGACAATCTGTCATCTGTCACTAGAAGTATGATTAAGACTCCTGTGTGACATAGATGATCTGTCATCTGTCTCTAGAAGTATGATTAACACTCCTGTGTGACATATATGACCTTATGACCTGTCATCTGTCGCTAGAAGCATGATTAACACTCCTGTGTGACATATATGACCTTATGACCTGCCATCTGTCACTAGAAGTATGATTAAGACTCCTGTGTGACATAGATGATCTGTCATCTGTCACTAGAAGTATGATTAAGACTCCTGTGTGACATAGATGATCTGTCATCTGTCACTAGAAGTATGATTAACACTCCTGTGTGACATATATGACCTTATGACCTGTCATCTGTCGCTAGAAGCATGATTAAGGCTACGGTCTGACATAGGACCTTATGACCTGTCATCTCTAGAAGTATGACATGACGTCACGTGGTACTGACCAGGTCGGCGCCGGCCTTGGGGGTGTTGGTGCTGCTGCAGTAGATGATGCGCGCAGGTTGAAAGGCTTTCAGGCGGGTGGCGACAGCCAGACCGATCCTGCCCAGCCCCACGATGCCCACCACACTGCCACTGATTTCGCCACCGCTCAGCCACAGTAGGTCGTTTCCATGGTGACCCCAGTCTCCAGAATGCACCGAACGCAGACCTGCAGTCATAAGATGCAGCGTCTTGAGGCATTGAGATGGGAAAGTGTGTCACAATACGCAGTCTTCTAACCAAAAACCATTGAATATGCATTTAGAGGGAACCCTTTGTCTAAAGACCCAGTGTTTTGTAACATGCACTGTGATTGGACAGTGGTGTACATGTCATAAGACTAACGTGCCTTGTGATTGGACAGTGGTGTACATGTCATAAGACTAACGTGCACTGTGATTGGACAGTGGTGTACATGTCATAAGACTAACGTGCCTTGTGATTGGACAGTGGTGTACATGTCATAAGACTAACATTGTGATTGGACAGTGGTGTACTGTCATAAGACTAACGTGCCTTGTGATGGGGCGACGTTTCACTGAAGACAGTGACATCTAATGTACATTGAGGAAATATAAAAAGCAGATGTCATAAGATGGTACACGCTGTGTGGCCCTGACAAGCTCTTCAGTTACAAGGATGAGGAAAATGCTGAGAATGATGATGTAACCGCTGTTTTGCTACAGTGGTAACTGACATCAGGAGATAATGTCTTGTTACAATACAATGAGTCACTAATTTAAACAGATGAGACTTTTCTCGGTACAATACTTAACCACCTAACTCAGCAACATGCGGCTACAAGAATGTGTAGAGTATTATGTTTATCAGCCTATACGTTGTCATGGAGACAAAGTGTGACATCTCGCATGTTGATCTCTGTCTTGACGCATTCTTTACATTTCCTTTAGGTGAGAACGAGTGAAATTACTTTTGTCACATTCTTTGAGACACGATTCACGTAAGAACAAGTGATAGTACTGATCACTAATCAGATGTTCCACATAATGACCAATGAACTGACCGTCCTGTAAGTGCCGGGTGGTCATGAGCAGCAAAGCCACAGTCAGCTCAGCCACAGCTGTTGTTAGTACACCCGGGGTATAGCCTACTGGTATACTTCTTCGGCGGCATTCTTCAAGATCAATGTGTTCTAACCCCACCGATATGGTGGCCACCACTCTCAGCTGTGGACCTGCGAATAGGGCAGCAATAAAAACAATATATAAAACACAGCTATACATGTAACAGTATATGACAAGACACAGCTATACAGTATATGACAAGACACAGCTATACATGTAACAGTATATGACAATATACAGCTATACAGTATATGACAAGACACAGCTATACATGTAACAGTATATGACAAGACACAGCTATACAGTATATGACAAGACACAGCTATACATGTAACAGTATATGACAATATACAGCTATACAGTATATGACAAGACACAGCTATACAGTATATGACAAGACACAGCTATACATGTAACAGTACATGACAATATACAGCTATACAGTATATGACAAGACACAGCTATACATGTAACAGTACATGACAATATACAGCTATACAGTAAATGACAAGACACAGCTATACATGTAACAGTATATGACAAGACACAGCTATACAGCATATGACAAGACACAGCTATACATGTAACAGTATATGACAATATACAGCTATACAGTAAATGACAAGACACAGCTATACATGTAACAGTATATGACAAGACACAGCTATACAGCATATGACAAGACACAGCTATACATGTAACAGTATATGACAATATACAGCTATACAGTATATGACAAGACACAGCTATACAGTATATGACAAGACACAGCTATACATGTAACAGTACATGACAATATACAGCTATACAGTATATGACAAGACACAGCTATACATGTAACAGTACATGACAATATACAGCTATACAGTATATGACAAGACACAGCTATACATGTAACAGTATATGACAATATACAGCTATACAGTATATGACAAGACACAGCTATACATGTAACAGTATATGACAATATACAGCTATACAGTATATGACAATATACAGCTATACAGTATATGACAAGACACAGCTATACATGTAACAGTATATGACAAGACACAGCTATACAGTATATGACAAGACACAGCTATACATGTAACAGTATATGACAATATACAGCTATACAGTATATGACAAGACACAGCTATACATGTAACAGTATATGACAATATACAGCTATACAGTATATGACAAGACACAGCTATACATGTAACAGTATATGACAATATACAGCTATACAGTATATGACAAGACACAGCTATACATGTAACAGTATATGACAATATACAGCTATACAGTATATGACAAGACACAGCTATACAGTATATGACAAGACACAGCTATACATGTAACAGTACATGACAATATACAGCTATACAGTATATGACAAGACACAGCTATACATGAAACAGTATATGACAATATACAGCTATACAGTATATGACAAGACACAGCTATATGACAATATACAGCTATACAGTATATGACAATATACAGCTATACAGTATATGACAAGACACAGCTATACAGTATATGACAAGACACAGCTATACAGTATATGACAAGACACAGCTATACATGTAACAGTACATGACAATATACAGCTATACAGTATATGACAATATACAGCTATACAGTAAATGACAAGACACAGCTATACATGTAACAGTATATGACAAGACACAGCTATACAGTATATGACAAGACACAGCTATACATGTAACAGTACATGACAATATACAGCTATACAGTATATGACAAGACACAGCTATACATGAAACAGTATATGACAAGACACAGCTATACAGTATATGACAAGACACAGCTATACATGTAACAGTACATGACAATATACAGCTATACAGTATATGACAAGACACAGCTATACATGTAACAGTATATGACAAGACACAGCTATACAGTATATGACAAGACACAGCTATACATGTAACAGTATATGACAATATACAGCTATACAGTATATGACAATATACAGCTATACAGTATATGACAAGACACAGCTATACATGTAACAGTATATGACAATATACAGCTATACAGTATATGACAAGACACAGCTATAGATGTAACAGTATATGACAATATACAGCTATACAGTAAATGACAAGACACAGCTATACATGTAACAGTATATGACAATATACAGCTATACAGTATATGACAAGACACAGCTATAAAGTATATGACAAGACACAGCTATACATGTAACAGTACATGACAATATACAGCTATACAGTATATGACAAGACACAGCTATACATGTAACAGTACATGACAATATACAGCTATACAGTATATGACAAGACACAGCTATACATGTAACAGTATATGACAAGACACAGCTATACAGTATATGACAAGACACAGCTATACATGTAACAGTATATGACAATATACAGCTATACAGTATATGACAATATACAGCTATACAGTAAATGACAAGACACAGCTATACATGTAACAGTATATGACAAGACACAGCTATACAGCATATGACAAGACACAGCTATACATGTAACAGTATATGACAATATACAGCTATACAGTAAATGACAAGACACAGCTATACATGTAACAGTATATGACAAGACACAGCTATACAGCATATGACAAGACACAGCTATACATGTAACAGTATATGACAATATACAGCTATACAGTATATGACAAGACACAGCTATACAGTATATGACAAGACACAGCTATACATGTAACAGTACATGACAATATACAGCTATACAGTATATGACAAGACACAGCTATACATGTAACAGTAGATGACAATATACAGCTATACAGTATATGACAAGACACAGCTATACATGTAACAGTATATGACAATATACAGCTATACAGTATATGACAAGACACAGCTATACATGTAACAGTATATGACAATATACAGCTATACAGTATATGACAATATACAGCTATACAGTATATGACAAGACACAGCTATACATGTAACAGTATATGACAAGACACAGCTATACAGTATATGACAAGACACAGCTATACATGTAACAGTATATGACAATATACAGCTATACAGTATATGACAAGACACAGCTATACATGTAACAGTATATGACAATATACAGCTATACAGTATATGACAAGACACAGCTATACATGTAACAGTATATGACAATATACAGCTATACAGTATATGACAAGACACAGCTATACATGTAACAGTATATGACAATATACAGCTATACAGTATATGACAAGACACAGCTATACAGTATATGACAAGACACAGCTATACATGTAACAGTACATGACAATATACAGCTATACAGTATATGACAAGACACAGCTATACATGAAACAGTATATGACAATATACAGCTATACAGTATATGACAAGACACAGCTATATGACAATATACAGCTATACAGTATATGACAATATACAGCTATACAGTATATGACAAGACACAGCTATACAGTATATGACAAGACACAGCTATACAGTATATGACAAGACACAGCTATACATGTAACAGTACATGACAATATACAGCTATACAGTATATGACAATATACAGCTATACAGTAAATGACAAGACACAGCTATACATGTAACAGTATATGACAAGACACAGCTATACAGTATATGACAAGACACAGCTATACATGTAACAGTACATGACAATATACAGCTATACAGTATATGACAAGACACAGCTATACATGAAACAGTATATGACAAGACACAGCTATACAGTATATGACAAGACACAGCTATACATGTAACAGTACATGACAATATACAGCTATACAGTATATGACAAGACACAGCTATACATGTAACAGTATATGACAAGACACAGCTATACAGTATATGACAAGACACAGCTATACATGTAACAGTATATGACAATATACAGCTATACAGTATATGACAATATACAGCTATACAGTATATGACAAGACACAGCTATACATGTAACAGTATATGACAATATACAGCTATACAGTATATGACAAGACACAGCTATACATGTAACAGTATATGACAATATACAGCTATACAGTAAATGACAAGACACAGCTATACATGTAACAGTATATGACAATATACAGCTATACAGTATATGACAAGACACAGCTATAAAGTATATGACAAGACACAGCTATACATGTAACAGTACATGACAATATACAGCTATACAGTATATGACAAGACACAGCTATACATGTAACAGTACATGACAATATACAGCTATACAGTATATGACAAGACACAGCTATACATGTAACAGTATATGACAATATACAGCTATACAGTATATGACAAGACACAGCTATACATGTAATTAGTTCTGTATGTACGCAATGAGTTCTGTAACTACATAATGAGTTCTATAAGTAGAGAATGAGTTCTGTAACTACAGAATGAGTTTTATAAGTAGAGAATGAGTTATGTAAGTACACAATGAGTTCTGTAACTGCACAATGAGTTCAATAAGTAGAGAATGAGTTCTGTAACTACAGAATGAGTTCTATAAGTAGAGAATGAGTTCTGTAACTACACAATGAGTTCTATAAGTAGAGAATGAGTTCTGTAACTACACAATGAGTTCTATAAGTAGAGAATGAGTTCTGTAACTACACAATGAGTTCTGTAAGTAGAGAATGAGTTCTGTAACTACACAATGAGTTCTGTAAGTAGAGAATGAGTTCTGTAACTACACAATGAGTTCTATAAGTAGAGAATGAGTTCTGTAACTACACAATGAGTTCTGTAAGTAGAGAATGAGTTCTGTAACTACACAATGAGTTCTGTAAGTAGAGAATGAGTTCTGTAACTACACAATGAGTTCTATAAGTAGAGAATGAGTTCTGTAACTACACAATGAGTTCTGTAAGTACACAATGAGTTCTATAAGTAGAGAATGAGTTCTGTAACTACACAATGAGTTCTATAAGTAGAGAATGAGTTCTGTAACTACACAATGAGTTCTATAAGTAGAGAATGAGTTTTGTAACAACACAATGAGTTCTATAAGTAGAGAATGAGTTCTGTAACTACACAATGAGTTCTATAAGTAGAGAATGAGTTCTGTAACTACACAATGAGTTCTGTAAGTAGAGAATGAGTTCTGTAACTACACAATGAGTTCTGTAAGTAGAGAATGAGTTCTGTAACTACACAATGAGTTCTATAAGTAGAGAATGAGTTCTGTAACTACACAATGAGTTCTGTAAGTAGAGAATGAGTTCTGTAACTACACAATGAGTTCTATAAGTAGAGAATGAGCTGTAACTACACAATGAGTTCTGTAAGTAGAGAATGAGTTCTGTAACCACACAATGAGTTCTATAAGTAGAGAATGAGTTCTGTAACTACACAATGAGTTCTATAAGTAGAGAATGAGTTCTGTAACTACACAATGAGTTCTGTAAGTAGAGAATGAGTTCTGTAACTACACAATGAGTTCTGTAAGTAGAGAATGAGTTCTGTAACTACACAATGAGTTCTATAAGTAGAGAATGAGTTCTGTAACTACACAATGAGTTCTGTAAGTAGAGAATGAGTTCTGTAACTACACAATGAGTTCTGTAAGTAGAGAATGAGTTCTGTAACTACACAATGAGTTCTATAAGTAGAGAATGAGTTCTGTAACTACACAATGAGTTTTGTAACTACACAATGAGTTCTATAAGTAGAGAATGAGTTCTGTAACTACACAATGAGTTCTATAAGTAGAGAATGAGTTCTGTAACTACACAATGAGTTCTATAAGTAGAGAATGAGTTTTGTAACTACACAATGAGTTCTATAAGTAGAGAATGAGTTCTGTAACTACACAATGAGTTCTATAAGTAGAGAATGAGTTCTGTAACTACACAATGAGTTCTGTAAGTAGAGAATGAGTTCTGTAACTACACAATGAGTTCTGTAAGTAGAGAATGAGTTCTGTAACTACACAATGAGTTCTATAAGTAGAGAATGAGCTGTAACTACACAATGAGTTCTGTAAGTAGAGAATGAGTTCTGTAACTACACAATGAGTTCTATAAGTAGAGAATGAGTTCTGTAACTATACAATGAGTTCTATAATGAGTTCTGTAACTACACAATGAGTTCTGTAATTACAGAATGAGTTCTGTAACTACACAATGAGTTCTGTAAGTAGAGAATGAGTTCTGTAACTACACAATGAGTTCTATAAGTAGAGAATGAGTTCTGTAACTACACAATGAGTTCTATAAGTAGAGAATGAGTTCTGTAACTACACAATGAGTTCTATAATGAGTTCTGTAACTACACAATGAGTTCTGTAATTACAGAATGAGTTCTATAAGTAACTACACAATGAGTTCTGTAACTACAGAATACATTCTCTAGCTAGAGAGAGAGAGAGAGAGAGAGAAAAACTCGGTAAAACCAAATTATTTGATTTATATTATACTTAGAAGTTGTTAGCCAATTTATTTTATATTTACAATTCTATTCTGTAGCTACAGAAAGCTTTGTGTACTTAGAGAAATCTGTTTGTACTTAGCTACAGAGAGATTTCTCTAGGGACAGAGAAGATTTCTCTAGCCACAGGATGCTGTCTGTACCGATGCTGTCTGTACCGAAGGAGGCTGCCTCATTTGTATATGGGACAAGAAGGTCAAAGATCAACCAATCAGAGAACGTCAAGAACGTGAGGCCATGTTTTTTGAGGGGGGGCTATGATTGGGGTCTCGAGGGGAGGAGGAAGTTGATGTTAGAAAAGCTGGAAGTCGTTTCGACTGTTTGACCAGTTGCTCTTGTTGACGCGCTGGCCTCGTGCCGATAAATCTCTGGCAAAAACTTCTCGTCTGTCTTATTTCACTTTGCACATTGACACAGACACTTACAATGAGGGATGTCATTGGTCACTCACTCATCATCCAGTCATCAAGTAGTCACGCACTGACCTCCCTTTGGTGACTCACTCATCATCCAGTCATCAAGTAGTCAGCACTGACCTCCCTTTGGTCTTCTCTCTCTAAAACTCACCTTTGCTGAGTGGGCTTCAGTTTCTAAGAAGCCATCTTGTCTGCATTAATGAAGTCTCTTTGGTCTATTTTTTAAAAGCAATTTACGCAAACCCCGAAAATTGGTTTCTTCAATCGATACTTAAATTTCTCTCCCTGCTTCAGTCTCTTCAAAAATGATTTTTCTGCCTTTGCTTCAGTTTTTGTTAAAGAAGAATGAGAACAGACAACCTTTTGACCTTCGCTCACATATCTACTCGCTTTGACTAAATACATCCTCCACATATTTTCGTCATCGGCCGAAACCTGGTCACGTGACGGTGATGATCCTACGTGCAAGGAGGTCGACCCCAAAGCAAAAGGTACCGCCTATACCGAATAATGTCTTTTCTTCGCCCCCCCACCCCCCTCACAGACGGGGGTGGCACTTGCTGTTAGTTACAGGGGTTGTCTGTCTTCAAATTCTTTCTCTCTCGCCCCTTGCTCACCCCACCTTTCGGGAGGAGAGAGACGGGGGGGGAAAGGGGTGTTAGAGCTCGCTATTCCCACCACCACATGTCACCTTTCTATGCATTTACCGCCCCCTTGCACGTGCCGCCATGAGAAAGGTGAAAGTCTGTATAAATAATGTTAAGTACCAACACGGCGACAGCTTCAACTTCACGTGTACCTGCAGCGTCCAGCAGCTCGGCGTCCACTCTGTCCGGAGGCATAACAATGAGTCCCTGCACGCCCCCCACGTGTTTCAGAAAGACCTCCCTGGGAAGAGGGCGGGGTGAGCCTGGCACCAGACGCACATCACAGGAAGCATGCAGTCGTTGTTGCTCCTGTGCTGTGAGCGGGCAGGTGAGGAGGACGGTGGGCTTGATGCTGATGTCGGCCATGTACAGGTAAGAAGACAACACACACACACACACACACCGGCTTCTTTACACCTTGCTGTGTCACACCTTCTCTCATCCGTAGGCTACAGTCAGGCTCGCTGCATGCACATGACCCCCCCCCCTTATCGCTCCGGATATGACCCCTTGTCCTGACTACGCGAGTGACTGTTGGTTAACAGGCGAGAGAGGTCGACATGGCAGGGTGGCCTTATCTCACCATCTGCACACTGTCTGCCCTGTCGCTACCGGAGGTTGGGGTCAACATGTGTTGCACACACTTCTCAAGGCAAGCATTCATTCAACACACACACACACACACACACACACACACACACACACACACACACACGAGATGAATGAGAGTCACTAGAGAGAATTCAGAGAAAGAAACTGTGTCGTCCATTGTAATTGTGTCGAGCAGCAGAACACACACGAAGATCAAGGAGCTGAGAGACACACCGCAGAGAACACACTTTTGGTTTAGAGACAAGCAGGTCTTTGGTGGACTCCAAGGTCGGCTGAGTGCGGGTGTCGTAGTGTCACGGACCAGTCCGTGCCATAGTTTTTTCAGGCTATGTTAACCCCTTAACAACTTAGGATTGTCACGTGTGGATAGTGTATGCTGGAATGAATGTGATCGGTAGAGAAGTAAGGGTTAAGTTTAGTGAACACTGCTTAGCAGTGGAGTTGGGCGGGAAAGAAATCCTATAAAAGGTGTTCAGGCCCGAGATACTGGAGGAAGGGCCCCCGGTAGTGTAGTGGTTAAAACACTCGCTTGTCACCACTGCAGTGAGCGGCTCAGGGTTCAGATCTCGTCTCGGGACACTCTCTGTATGTGACACCTGTTCGCAGGGCTGGGCGGCGGGGGGTTTTCTCCGGGTACTCCGGTTTCCTCCCCCCCTCCCTTTCCCCCCATAGTGCGAAATCACCGCAAGGTGGAAGCACTTTCCAACTAAATAAACAACAAACAAACAACAAACAACGATACTGGAGGAGGAGAAGGATAGAGAAGAGGGGTAAGACGTGCCGAGTCATGAGAAGGAGAGAGAAGAGAAGGAGTAAGACGTGCTGCAGTCACGCGAGAGAGAGAGAGAGAGAAGGGATAAGACGTGCCGAGTCACGCGAGACAGAAGGAGACTGAAAGAGAAAGCGATCCTGTGTGGAAAACCTCGCCCAGAAGTGATCTTAATGGTGAGGGCGACAGTACCAGAAGCCTACCTGACCCAGCAGCGGCTGGATAAAGTACTACCGTCGAGGACAGACGACGTTGTCTGGAGACCGACCGGACCCCGCAGCGTCTGGATAACTGACGACTACTGAGGACTGGCGAGCCGGCCAGTGGGGCATTCTCGGCCCCGTTACGTCTCCGAGGAGTATCTACGTGTTAACCCCGTGACCCCCCCCCCTCGTCGACACGGCCTGTGTCTTGTTCGGAGCAGTCAAACTGTTCATTTTTCACCCCTGGAGCCTGGAGAGAAGGATGACCAGAGCGATTTGGATTATGTGTCATTGGTGTTCTTGCTTTATGTGTATGAGTAGCGCTGTTTGAGTTGTGGAATTCTGGGAGATTGGAGGTAGGAAGGGTGACTACCCGAATATAGCTGACTGCTGAACTGTAAAACTGTAAGTATTGTCATTGATGACTGTTATTTGGGAGAGAACAGGAAGAGGACATAGTGTCTCGTTGAAAAGGTATATTTTGAGAACTTGAACTGTTGGGAAGGACTGAGAATTTAATAATTGAGATTGGAAGTCTGAAGTGTATTGTTTAAAGTTGATATACTGTAGAACTTGAACTGTGGGAAAGGATTGACCAAGAAGTGGATAAGTGAGCATGGAAGACTAGAGCGTTGGACCTCTAGGAGTCTAGGTGAAGGAGTGCGGACTGGTGTTTTGATGATTTGACAGTTTTAAGAATTTGATAGTGAACATGTATTAAGAATTTCTGCGTTCATGTCTTATGGTGTAAAGTCCTGGGCCACATGACAACTGAAGTAATATGATTTGGACAGCCTCAGGCAATCGTTTGTGTTTTGTTGAAAGAACGCGCAATTGTCGGGCGTGAGTGTGTGTGCAGCACCACCCGTGTCGTGACACGTAGATGGAAAAAAAAAAACCAAGAAGACAACGCGAGGCAGTATATGAGACAAGGCACCCGACTAACCAGAACTTTAGAAAGAAAGTTCTCCTTGGGAACTTCCGTCCTCTCCCATGGGACTAGAAAGAGGACCGGACTGATTTATGGCGCTAGGGCAGTGTAGTGTAGTAGCGACCGTCAGTCCGGTTACAATATAAATAGAGCACTGTCAGCGGTACACCGTACATATATATATATACTGTCTTATACAAGGTCCCACTACGATATATAAAAACTACAATATACATATATATCAACTACAATATATATATATAAACAGAGCACTGTCAGTGGTATATATATATATACTGTTTTATAACAAGGTCCCACTACGATATATAAAAGCTACTATATATATAAACTACAATATATATATATATACAGAGCACTGTCAGCGGTACATATATACTGTCTTATACAAGGTCCCACTACGAGTCTACGATATATAAAAACTACAATATACATATATATCAACTACAATATATATATATAAACAGAGCACTGTCAGCGGTACATATATATATATATACTGTTTTATACAAGGTCCCACTACGATATATAAAAGCTACTATATATATATATAAACTACAATATATATATATACAGAGCACTGTCAGCGGTACATATATACTGTCTTATACAAGGTCCCACTACGAGTCTACGATATATAAAAACTACAATATACATATATATCAACTACAATATATATATTATAAAGAGCACTGTCAGCGGTACATATATACTGTCTTATACAAGGTCCCACTACGATATATAAAAACTACAATATACATATATATCAACTACAATATATATATATTATACAGAGCACTGTCAGCGGTACATATATACTGTCTTATACAAGGTCCCACTCAGGGCCGGCGCAAGACAAATACTGCGCCCCCCTTCCCCCTCCCAAAAATGAACCAGTTATCAAAGATATATATATATATGTTTAGGCTTAACTCTGTTTTCTTAACTGAAATTTTTAACAACTATCATAGACTTACATTAATTAAAGATCACAAGGCTGTGACGAGGGACCCGTTTGTGCAATTAAAAGTTTTGCAAAAAGTTGTAACACCTGTTATGAACATGTGTTACCACCCATGAACGTCGAAGTAACGAGGTTGTCGCCCTTGATTGAATAGCGATTATGACCCCTGGTTTGAATGTTGATAGGGGGCGTTGTTTAGAAATTGGAAGAGGAAGCAGACGTGAGAGTCTGGGGAGAAAGAGGAATTTGGTACAGAGGTTGGAATTAATAGTACTGTGTGGATTAATATTAACTGTGTGAAGAAATAGCAACTGTGTGGATACATATTAACGGTGTAAAGAAATATTAACTGTATGGAGAAAGAGTAACTGTGTGGAGAAATATTAACTGTGTGGTTCCTCGATTTATAAATTTTCTCAACTGCTGTGTGATCTCTTGAGAAGATCGTAGAACTGTGTGGAGAAATATTATCTGTGTGGTTCCTCGATTTACTAATTTTCTCAACTGCTGTGTGATCTCTTGAGAAGATCGTAGAACTGTGTGGATTTACCTACTGTGGAATTTTTATTGACTTGATCATTTGTCTGCCGTTAGACTGTCGGAGTTATTTGGTGAATGTAGGCTGTCCGTATGATCAACGCCAGAGAGCAAGACTGAAAGAGGGGAACTGTTTGCCGTGTCGACCCTTCCCCCCCCCCCCAACAACAGAAGAAGAGAGAACTTGAAGGACTTTAATATAAACTGCTTAGATATATTTGTTTCGGTGCAAACTCAGTGTAGAATATTTGTGCTGAAGTTTTCTGTTGTTATTTAGTAAAGTATAGATTTACGTTCACCCGATTAATAGAAACGTTCGAGCCCATGTGCAGGTCTTTGTATTTTGTTGTGTGAAAGGACACGTGAAGAAGGCTGTGAGGTCAGTGTGTGTTGTGTGTGACCTGTCCACACTTTCCCTGCGTTCCTGACATTGGTGACCCCGACGTGATCTGTCGTGGGTTTGTTTCGTTTGGTACAGAGTCGGGTGAAAGTGGGTCTTCGATTCAGTGTTTGTGATTCCCCTGGGACTTAGTGGTAGAAGGTTGGCAGTTAATTATTTATCTTTGAGAATTTTGCAAAGCGGTTGTACTTATTTATATTTGCTCAGTGTTTAAGTGTTACATGTTGGGCGTGGTGCAGTTTCCCCGTCTCCAGCTTCACGGGTCTACGGGTGTGTAAAGTCCTACCCGTAGTAAGGAATTAGCCTCTGTTTCTACTTTGCCTCTCGTCTTTATTTTCCAAGCTCACTATTCTGTGTGAAAGTGTATGCAGAAACCGAAAGTGAGAGTGGATGTTCTCTATCCTGTAGTTATCTGTCTTGTTTTATTTTTATAAAAAAAAAAATAATTCTGGGCCTTGCGTGTTCACTTATTAATTTATGTGAAGTCATTGGATGTTTGAATAAGTTGTCGCCCTTGGATTATTTTGATGTACTCGTACGGTACTTTAGGATTGTTAATAGATCTAGAAATCTGAGTGACTAGTTTTGAACAAGTTAAGACTGCTATTGATGTTATTTTGTAACCCAGTTGCATTCCTTGAAGATAATTTTTTTTGCCTGATTGATGTTGACATGCCAGTAGCTTAGACTTATTGCAATTCTGGTTGTATTTTCTGCCTTATTAGAAGCTTAGATAGTAGGGTGCTCCCTTTTTGTAAACACACTAGAGTAATTGTGTTGGATAGGTGTTAACCATGGCTGAATCCGTTAGGGAGGTAGCCGACTTTATGAAAGAAGGACAACTGTTGGGATTGAAAGAAGAAGCCCTTACAAAGTATGTATTTCAGTGCATTGAAAGGCAGGACAGATATACAGAAAGATTAGCCAGAGAGAAAGAAGCAGAAAGATTAGCCAGAGAGAAAGAAGCAGAAAGATTAGAGAGAGCAGAAAGATTAGAGAGAAAGAAGCTGACAGGATAGCTAAAGAAAAAGAAGCTGAAAGGGCCGCAAGAGAAAGAGAGGCCGAGCGTCAGTTCGAATTAGAGAAACTACGTTTAGAGAGAGAGACCGATTCCAGCGCGACGAGGAGTAATGGGAACCAAACCCCAAAAGGACTCACACATAAACTCCCCGCCTTCAAAGAGGACGAAGACGATATCAACGCATTTTTGAATCGATTTGAGGCTCAGGCGCAGTCCCTTAAATGGACCAGAGATATCTGGCCATTACAAATCGCCACTTCTTTTCACGGAGAAGCCCTCCAGCTATATGATAACCTATGTGTACAGGGCCCCGTGGATTATGATGTGCTCAAAAGAGAACTATTACTCAAGTTTCAGTGCACCGCCGAAGGTTACAGAGAAAAATTTAGATCGGTGAAACCCCAATCTCAAGAGTCAATGCATTCTTTTCAAGCCAGACTAATCGGATTGTTCAACAGGTGGATCGACTTATCCAAAGTCCAAAAAACTTATGAAGGATTGCATGATCTGCTAGTCAGAGAACAAATACTGCAAAGTGTATCTAGAGATTTAGCCGTATTTCTGAGAGAAAGAGATTTTCAGAACGCTAATGAAATGATTGACAGTGCTGAACGTTATCGCCAAGCACACCCCCAGAAATCTCCGGCAAGACGAACAGAAACTATCATGTTCGCAAATGTGGGACAAGCCACTCCTCCTTCTTCACCGCCAGCTCGCCCAAAGCAGGACAGACACCAATTCACTTCTCCTCGATCTTCAAGACAACGAAATACTCCTCCCTACAGAAGGAATGAATCATGGAGGACTCCACCCCACTCCCCACCAATAAGAACAGTTCCGAAGGAAGCACCAACGACCATATATGATCGAAACAGCCCTTGTCATCCTGATCGTTGGAAACCACCACGACGTTGCTTCAACTGTGGAGGACTTGGACATATAGCCAAGGTTTGTCCAAGCTATAGACCCCAAGATAACACAAATGGAAATTGGAAAAATGAGAGCAACCCAACCCCAGCCAATGTTGCTATTATGTGTTCAATCACCGATGAGAAGGAGCTGGGTAAGATACATCTGTATCCAGGACGGATTAGGGGACAGCAAGTTAAGGTGCTACGCGACTCAGGTGCAACCATCTCCGGTATACGAGCCTCCTTGGTTCAACCTCAAGACCGACTGAACGGGAAACAATCTTGTATTACCTTTGGTGGAAACGTTGAAACCTTCCCTCTAGCACGTGTTCCAGTAGAGACACCTTTCTTCAATGGAGACCTGAAATGTTGTGTCATCGAAAATCCAGTTGTCGATCTAATCATTGGAAACACGAGAGGTACAAAACGGATGGTATTTGATGTACAAGAGAAAGAGTCAGAACCAACAGCAGCGGTTACCACACGCGCGCAATTCCAACGCCAGATGCAGGGACCTCAACCCCTAACTCTACCACCAGTTCAATGGAATATAAAGAAGAACAACCGAATGGAATTACAGCAAAGCGATTCCTCACTAGAGAACATAAAAGAAGATGCAGAAGGTCGTGAGTGTAGACTGCCGTTAGAGATCAGGGACAAAGAAATTGCTCAACTCAAGGCCGAGATGGATGTTAACCAAAAGAAAAGAGATCGATTGGCTGTACTGTGCCAACAACAGAAGTCGACCATTGGTGAGTTGAAAGAAAAGATTCATGAATTGGAGTTGAGACGTAAGCATCAGTGTGATGACCTACTGAAAGCCTCAGCAGATATCAGAACCTTCAAGGAACGAGAGGAAAGACTCAGGAAAGATCTTGATAATACTATCACAAGATTGAATTCTCTGGAAGGAAACACCGAGGCAGAAAGAACAGCTCATCTGGAAACGAAATTCAACTCAGAAAGCTTAAAGCTTCGTGTTAGAGACCTGGAAGGATCTCTGGAAGTCGAGAAATTAAACAGTGTGGAGGCTAACCGAGCCGTGGAACGTTTGACAAAGCAAATGAGAGAATTCGAACAAAGACTTGGTGATAGGAGAGAAACTCAAAAGGAATATCTGGGATTGAAACGCCAGTTAGTAGAAGACATAGCAGAGAAGAAGATACTCATTGGCATCTTGTCAAAAGATCGTGAAATCCATCAGAAGAGTTTCACAGAACCCATAACAGGGCTGGGGACAACCAAGAAAGAACAGGCATTTGTAGAGGACTCCAATGTAACACTTTTCAAGGAGTTACAATACCTACTGCTGAGCTTCGAACTGGTAGGCAAGAACAAAAGGATGAAAATCACGAGAGTTCGCAAGAAAAGAAAAACAGCAACACCATCTGCTCTTGTAAAAAAAAAAAACTTTAAACACACTTTGATCGCCTATCGTCGTGAACTGGATACCACAGCAGAGAGTTGTCTAAATCTATAAAGAAGCGCAAGAAAGTGAACAAGTAACCGATATATTCAAGGAAATGATTAAACCAGAAGACCCACTACATAAACATGCTAAAACAATACCCTCGACGTGCAGAAGTTCCATCAGCCCTCTTCACCTACAACATTGAGAACAGTTTCTTACCCGTCATATATGTGAGTAGAAAATTACTGGATAGAGAGAAGAGATACAGCACAGTAGAAAGAGAGTGTTTAGCCATAGTATGGTCTGTTCTGAAGCTGTCTAGATATTTGTATGGGAGACAGTTTACCCTACATACTGATCACAAGCCCCTATCTTTCCTCACATCTAATCCTTATAAGAATGCCAGAGTGATGCGGTGGGCTTTAGCCCTCCAGGAGTTTAAGTTTGATATTCAGCCGATTAAGGGGACCACTAATAAATTAGCCGATGCCTTTTCAAGGGCTGAAATGGATCAAGAAATTTCATAGGGCTGTAAAATAATCTTTTCGTACAACGTAACAGTTGTAGTTAGGCAAAAATGTGAACATTTTTTTTGTAGGAGGGGAGGAATGTTATGAACATGTGTTACCACCCATGAACGTCGAAGTAACGAGGTTGTCGCCCTTGATTGAATAGCGATTATGACCCCTGGTTTGAATGTTGATAGGGGGCGTTGTTTAGAAATTGGAAGAGGAAGCAGACGTGAGAGTCTGGGGAGAAAGAGGAATTTGGTACAGAGGTTGGAATTAATAGTACTGTGTGGATTAATATTAACTGTGTGAAGAAATAGCAACTGTGTGGATAAATAGTAACTGTGTGGATACATATTAACGGTGTAAAGAAATATTAACTGTATGGAGAAAGAGTAACTGTGTGGAGAAATATTAACTGTGTGGTTCCTCGATTTATAAATTTTCTCAACTGCTGTGTGATCTCTTGAGAAGATCGTAGAACTGTGTGGAGAAATATTATCTGTGTGGTTCCTCGATTTACTAATTTTCTCAACTGCTGTGTGATCTCTTGAGAAGATCGTAGAACTGTGTGGATTTACCTACTGTGGAATTTTTATTGACTTGATCATTTGTCTGCCGTTAGACTGTCGGAGTTATTTGGTGAATGTAGGCTGTCCGTATGATCAACGCCAGAGAGCAAGACTGAAAGAGGGGAACTGTTTGCCGTGTCGACCCTTTCCCCCCCCCCCCCAACAACAGAAGAAGAGAGAACTTGAAGGACTTTAATATAAACTGCTTAGATATATTTGTTTCGGTGCAAACTCAGTGTAGAATATTTGTGCTGAAGTTTTCTGTTGTTATTTAGTAAAGTATAGATTTACGTTCACCCGATTAATAGAAACGTTCGAGCCCATGTGCAGGTCTTTGTATTTTGTTGTGTGAAAGGACACGTGAAGAAGGCTGTGAGGTCAGTGTGTGTTGTGTGTGACCTGTCCACACTTTCCGTGCGTTCCTGACAACACCACACAAGCAAATTAAGCATTATAAGAAATGAGAAAATAAAATGAAGGTAAAGAAAGAGACAAATCGTTCTATCACAGTGTATAAAAATCATGCGAACTTATCTTTACAAACTCTCATGATGTCGGGGATGTAGGACAGTATGCACTGTTCACTCTTGTACGGCTAAATCCAGTTCACAAATAAAGTCTTATAGAACAGTTCAGTTCACAGATAAAGTCTTATAGAACAGTTCAGTTCACAGATCTTCTGTTACATCTTTTACTGATTTAGCTTTGGAAGGATGATAGCTCCAATCACCCGAACAGACCATTACACAGTAAACAACAGCACGAGATGCCGGCAGCCGCTCAGTAAAGTGAGGTTTTTACAACATCCTGTGGGTTTTAAGTTTAAATTTAAGACTACCTCCCCTCCCCGATCTTGGTTGTCCAGCCCTGTTAATGTGATCTGATTTTCTTTAAGTGGTAAAGATTTATCTCTACCCTTCTCCACTACGCCACCCCACTTAGGTCCTGTCAGTCTTTCTCTCCTCTCTTTTTCTCATCTCGCGGACAACTATCAAGTAACATCGCACCACCTTCTTTGTCCAGTCTTCTAATCTGATCCCACTGGTCATTAACTGTGACAGATTTATCGCTACCCTTTGGGCCTTTCCACCTAGCACCTCGGCATGCTTTCAATCGTTCTCTTCTTTCTCATCTTACAGACGAACTAACAAGTAAAACCGCACTGACTACATGTTTGCTGCTTTAAAATAGTGGAAAAGTGGTTTTCTACAAGAACTGATTATGACCAGAAGTCATAGAACCCAGAAGTGTCAAAGAATGGCTTATTAAAATTAAATCATTTTCGAGAATTTGCTCTCCGATTTGATCAATAACTTATAAGTAAGAACTATTTTTGTTAAGAAAAACTACGTCTGTTTTTCAATGTCAGGCGTGCATCATACACACATGGATACTTGCATGTCTACCAAATCAGACCTACACTTATGAGTAGGGGGAGTTCAAACACTGGTGTAAAAGGTTTTATGGAGTGACGACTGACTGCACACTGATGGAGACAAGAAATCTGTAGCACCTTGCTCTGGTCTTATTTTGCTGTGTGGTCTAAAACTCAAGCTACATGTATCACAGCTTTTAGCATCGCAGCTATCGCGTTCCCATCCAAAGTCACACCTGACAGGTGGGCGGGGCAGTACGAGGTCTGTCAAGGGAGAGTCTTCTAGTCTAACAATACAAAGTTGTAAATCATGGTGTCAAGGCAGCTGCCCAAACACATTCCAATGGTCAGCGCTGCTTGGTGTCCGGCATAGGGTTTGTTGAAAACAAGAGAAGTGTGTAGAGTAGACTATAGGTCTT
This sequence comes from Marisa cornuarietis, assembly GCA_004794655.1. Taxonomy (NCBI): domain Eukaryota; kingdom Metazoa; phylum Mollusca; class Gastropoda; order Architaenioglossa; family Ampullariidae; genus Marisa; species Marisa cornuarietis. The sequence goes on from SMMW01000451.1 coordinate 261,660, forward strand.
AGTACGCACTATCACTTAATAACCAATTTCAACTATTCTGTCAATGGAGCATAACAACAAGCTATCGGTTCAAACTGTAGACAGACAGACGCACTCTAAGATAATAAAAATAAACAAACATTACAATTGACAACTAAATTAAGTGTAATACACTCATCGAACCGAAATCTAATAATTAATAAGAAAGTTAACTATTCACGACCGTGAGTTACAACAGTAAGTACAAGACTGTAGGCCATCAGTGTCACCGCTGTACACAGCACTAGGGAGAAAACAGGTTTATGACAGTGAATTAAATAAATTGATCTGAAATTTGACAATAAAAATAGATATACTATAAACTTCAAGTGACTCTACCTTGATGTTTGTCTGCTAAAGACTTTAATACTCTTATTAACTAAGAACGCGATCGTGACATTAGCTAAGTTCCTTCGGGTTCAAAGTTCGTAAGTGTAAAAAATATTGAACATAAAACAGTTGTCATAACCAAAAAGAGACTCGCGTAGCAAACTCAAGTCAGTGTTGTTGTCCCTGATCTCAGCTGCAGTGTTTTCAATGCATAAGTGTGGAACGTCTTTCAAAGTAAGATAGAAGAGAGAAAGGTGAGGTTGGTATTAGTGGAATGTGGTCCCATCCATCCTAAATGTCTGCCCTGACCAGGCCCCATCCACCAACCCGCCCCTCCTACCCCTCTGCTGTCTATCCTCCACCCCCATCCGCCCTCTACTTCCCTGCTGGTTAGCTGGTCACTTCAAGTGCGCCCTGGGATAAAGGGGTTTTTCCTGTAATACATGTACAGATAAACTAGGGTGGTGGTCAGTCTACAAGCAGAGGAAAGGTGTCCTGCTAATGTCATTCTGTGAAAATGATATTTTTCCCTAAAATTATTCATCTTAAAAAAAAAACACCTGGCCATTTTTTTCCGCCCCTGTCGGTCGCTGCGCCCCTAGGCGAGTGCCTAGTTGGCCTAATAGGTAGAACCGGCCCTGGTCCCACTACGATATATAAAAACTACAATACACATATATATCAACTACAATATATATATTATACAGAGCACTGTCAGCGGTACATATATACTGTCTTATACAAGGTCCCACTACGATATATAAAAACTACAATATACACACATATATATAAACTACAATATATATATAAAAACAAAGCACTGTCTGCGGTCCATGTGTGCTTGTCAGCCAATGACAGACGCTGTGCAGTGTAAGGAGGATGTCAAACACTCACCACACGGAAGGTGATTACACGGAGTCGAGTGAGTGAGTGAGTGACCGAGTGACGACACAGCGGCGGCCACAGCCTCGACACACACAGACACCGACACACAGAGCCACGACATGGCAGCCTGCACACAAAACACCAGGAGCATTCTCTCAGGTGAGGGAGAATTGAGTTTTGACAGACCTGAAATGATTTGCTTGCTGATGTCGTGTGGTGTTGTTGTTACTAGTTTGTTGTAGGCATCATACATATTTCTATCTATATCTATATATATCTAGCCTATATATTCAGGTGGCAGTCCGCCTCTAAAGTCGAAAGCGGAAGTAATTAAAGTACGTGAATGTGTTGACAGCCACAACCGTAGTTATACAAGTTTGTCCTCACATCAGCCTGTCAATCTGTCATGTCCACTCACACTATGTTAGTAACAAAGCTTGTGGACAAAGCCACAACATACACAGGACACCTACATGTACACCCACCCACTCACGCACACACTCACACACACACACACTCACCCACTACCCTCTGACATAAAAGCGAAAATGAAAATTGTTTTAATTGGCGGCAGAAGTGGAAACATTTTTGGTGGAGACCCTAAAGAATGTAAAGGTGTCCAGGACAGTACAAGACCAGAGAGATCGTCTAGTGGAAAAGATCAGACGCCTGCTGGAGGAGATCCCGGGCTCTGGAGCAAGTAGTCAGATTGATGTCAGTAACGGGAGCTTAAAGATCTCAGGAGGTGAGGACCATGTTTAATTGTAGGTTTATGCCAAAATGGCAAACAGTTTGAATTGTTCACGTGCATTTTGTTGAAATATAAACTTGAGTGGGCAGTCTTGCATTAAAGTAGTATTGACTGTATTGTAGTAGATAGAAGTCCCTAAGGGCTCTTGTCTTACAATAAGGCTATATATAGCCACAATATGTGTAGTCATTAGTTGAGCTGATTAAAATGTTGTTGCCATTACCCGTGACCATGCACAGAACATTGCTCCTTCCTAGTCTGCCACTAGTAGCCCTGTTTACACTCGTCACTGTCTGCCTTGTCATGTCAGCATGTGTCTCCTCATGTGGTGGCTGCATCTTTAACCTCTGGAATCAGCTTTTGTTTGTTAAACCATTGACACACTTTGGTGACCCTGGCCATTTGACACACTTTGGTCACTAATGGATAGGGATGGCAGCTTTACTGACAGCTGTCCAGGAAGTAGAATAGTGATGGCAGCTTTACTAACAGCTGTCCAGGAAGTAGAATGGTGACGGCAGCTTTACTGACAGCTGTCCAGGAAGTAGAATGGTGACGGCAGCTTTACTAACAGCTGGCCAGGAAGTAGAATTTGTTGCTGACCTTGATTATTGGTAGCTGGTAATCAGTTCATCTCGTGTAAAAATGATCAATTTATGGAGAACTAAGCAAAATGGAATGTGAAGGTGATCTGTTTTGTAAATTGATTTGCTTTTAAATCTTCCAGGTGGAGATGGAGGCAGCAGCAGCAGCACAAGTATTGTTCATGAGGAGGAAGACCTGGGATACAGTGATGGTCTGTGTCTGTGTATATATATATATATATGTGTGTGTGTGTTGTGTGTGTGTGCAGCAGACTGTAAAGTGATGGTGGTCTATTATAATAAAGAGGGAGAAATTATTTGTAAATATTTTTATGTTTTCCATACAGCTAAAAATTAAGGCAAAGCAGAAGAAACTTAGGGATGCATGGAGATTTTAAATGTAGTTTTGTTTGTCCCTTAGTAACACTTATTTCTATTGCTAACCTTTAGCAGGTTATTTCTATCTTTACAATTGGGTTAGGATTAACTCTAATTCTAACCCTAACCCATGTACAGTTGTTTGTTTCCATTCTTGGGTATCTTGAATAGTCATGTTGATTGCAACCCTTACCAAGGGTACCAGGTGCAACACTCCATGCCACTAACACTCCGTCCCACGCACACAGCAGCTGAGTACAAACATTACAGTGGTCAGGTCAAGCTTTACTGTCCCTGTTGTGTACATTGCTGTCTGTCCATGTCAACAGATGTCCCCAAAGTGGCAGTAAGCGGTCTAAAGAACAAGCTGCAGTCTGGCATGCTAGAGAAAAAAACAAAGAAAGGTAAAGTATAAGTAGAACATGTGTTTTCCCACATTCTGTGCTTTATTGGGGTGACATGAATCATGATGTGAACATAAGTATCAGGTTTTGAAGACCTGCTTAGTCATGCTCCTTCAGATAAACATTAATTTCTCTGACTGTTTTTGTCCCTTGGTCACTTATTATTTATTTCTCTGCTCATGGTCACTCATTTATTTCTGTCACAGTTCTTTTTCCCATATCCCTCATTTATTAAATTCGTTTAGGGTTTGAGCTTTCCTACTTTGACTTGTCTCAACACGTCACATGGCTGAACACTTTATGACACTGCAGTGGTTCCCTATTTTTTGATGCCCCACACCCCTAAGAAATGTTTAATTTTTGCAATCCTTACAGAAGTAATATCGCTTTTGAAGATGAAGAAATTAATGATTTTAAAAGAAATATTTTGACAATCAGTTGTATGTTAATTTGCTATTCTCTGCTTTGGATTAAATACACAAGAGTACTGTCTGACATCTACTACTACTTCTGCACACTGGTAGCTGGCTGAGTGATAGATTGTCACTTGTCACTCAAGGACACAAGCTGCTCTTTGTTGCATCCCATGAAATTATTCTCACACTCAATGAATTTCGGCTCGCACCCCTTGGCCCATGGATTACAATGAAATCAGAAACCATTTCCCCCACTGGCCCCAGTTACCTCTCTTGTAAAGGAGACATTGAACAAATTTGAAAAAAGTAACAGACGTCTAAGATAAAAGTGGGTTATAGGAAAAGAAATTCAAAAACATTCTTCTCACACTATTTAGGCCTAACAAATCTGTAATAATTAGATGTTTTATAAAACTTGCATGGATATTGTCTTTTTCTATTTATGGTGTAAATGTGTTTTAGTATATGTTACCAAAAAAAGCAGTCTCGGTAAAGACAAAACTCGGTTTCTGGTTGTTTTAAATTGCTAAAGCAAACCAATGATGGGTCTTTTAACAGGTGATTTACAAGCCTGCTTGTCTTGTTTCTGATTCTAGATGTTAAGGTGTGAATGGCCTCTTATTGTATGCTGAAAGGTTATGACACTTTTCACATTTGTCTCAGGCTTAAGATCTTGGGAATCGCGGTACTGTGTTGTCAATGGAAACATTTTCTACATCTACAAAAAACAGACAGACACCAAGCAAAAAGAAGCTTTTTATCTGACAGGTCAGCATATCTACAGTTACTCTCAACTTGTTTATTTTGAAAATAAATAGATGCTGTCTTAACTGGTAATCTTGTTCAAGCATGTGTTATTTCACACAAGCACTAAGACTGATTTTCTAGTATTATTTATAATGACATTAGCGCCCTCTGTGATCTACTGTGTGGACTGGAGCTACTGCCGGCTCTACACAGTAATGCTGCCCTGCCCCAGAGAGTTTATGGTCAGCTTGACTGCGTTCACTGCATTGCCATTGTTTATGCACATAAACTTTTCTGGTCCACAGGTTATGAATTCCGGGAAGCTCCAAATCTGGAAAAAGACAATGCAAAGAAAGAAATGTGTTTTGAACTTGTCAAACCAGGCAGCCCAACTTACCAGGTTTGTAACTCCATTCTAGCTACTGTGTTTTGAACTTGTCAATCTAAGTTGACAAGTTTGGACTGAATGCTACTCCTGGCAAAAAATGAGTTATGTTTTGATCTTGTTAACACTTTATTCAACTGTGTGGACAGGAGATAATGGGCCACACATGATACAACTGTGTGGACAGGAGATAATGGGCCACACATGATACAACTGTGTGGATAGGAGATAATGGGCCACACATGATACAACTGTGTGGATAGGAGATAATGGGCCACACATGATACAACTGTGTGGATAGGAGATAATGGGCCACACATGATACAACTGTGTGGATAGGAGATAATGGGCCACACATGATACAACTGTGTGGATAGGAGATAATGGGCCACACATGATACAACTGTGTGGATAGGAGATCATGCAATTGATATGATTTAGCTGTGTGAACAGGATGGACTGGACCTAGAAGATTAGTGTGGACAGAAGATAAAGATAACCGAGTCTCTTTCATCCGAGTATGGTCTGTGATTTGGTAGTTTATTGGGAATGAAAGCAGCTGTTTCTCAGTTTTTACATCATCACATTTGTGTTTAGACCAACATTGTTCATGGTTCTATACTTACGAACTATTTATTGTTTTATGTAACTGTCTTGTTCTGTACATCTGATGTGCTTAGTGTTCTGTATGAACAAATGTTGTGTACAGTTTAGAGCTGGCAGCAAAGATGGGATGAAAGAGTGGCAAGACTCAATCACGAAAGGAATCCAGATGACTTCAAAGGTTGGTGACAATGGAGGTGAGTTGAGTGGTTAAGAAATAAGTTCTTAATTTTTTCCAAATCTTGAGTTAATTGAAAGGACTTTCTCTCAAACCCACTGTGAGACTAAATCTTGTCTTATTCTTGCTGAACTAAGCTACATAAGTGCATGAGATGAAGTTGGTTGTAAATAGCTGCAGGCCTAATGGGGAGGGGGGCAGGGAGGGCTGATGTACCTGGGCCTGGGGCTGTGGAGGGGGCCCAGTCTTAGTAATTATTTTTGTTTTCTTTTTCTTGTAAACAAATGTCTGGGGAAAAAATACCAAAACATTACACCTGAAGATATCGAATTTCAAGTCTGCAGTGTACTATTGCCAGGCCTGCCAGAGTAGTAAAGTGGGCTGTGGTGGTGGGTGGGGAGTAGTGGCACTGGGGAGAGAGGTGTAGTCAGCACTTACATGTCGTGCTGGATGCGCTTGGTGTCAGAAGGCCACTGGACACCAGTTAGCTAGACATCTAGAAGTATATGTATCCAAGGATAGAGATAGCTGGGTTTATCAGCCAGTAGTGGGGAGGTGGGGGGGGCCTGCTTTGCAATATTGCATTGAGAGTGCAGAGGAAAGTGTGACTAATGTGTGGGCAACTATGTGAACAGATTACACAGGGCGCCGGTCCCTGATGCTGCAATTTCTTTTGTAGTTACTTAAAGGGACAGTGAGGCTTTTTCTCCTCCCACTTCTCCATCACCAGACATACAACTACACTAGTCTACATAGAAGCTTCTTATGAACATCATGATACCAGTAAAACACTAATACCACAGCCTGAAAAATAGAACAAATTATTACAAGAACATTTTTAAACTGTTATGGAGAAACAGAGAAGCTCTAAATTTTTCATGGTGATGTCAAGGGAAGAATGGAGTGGGTGGAGGGTGATAAATTCCCTGATGCCCAATGTTGGCCTCCTTTTGCTGGGCTATATGCAAGACTGACCTTCCAACTCATTTGGAGATTTCAGGGGTGGTCACTCACCATGCCTGTGCTTTTTTGGTCTGGCTAGGGCTGGGAAGGCAGAGTTTCAACAACTCATAAGTCGCCTCTCTTCCTCTTTGACCAAGACACTTAATTTTCTCTTCCCTTTTGCATGAACCAAGGATGCATAGACTTTAGAAACACCTACAAACAGTAAATTCAACACTTTTTCACACCACGTGCTCTAGCTTGGTGCACACCATCTAAATAGATTTACCGTTATGAATTATAGATAAAAGAACTTGTGCAGTTTGATTTGCACCATTGAAAGTGTCCAGACAATGTTTCTAATGAACTTTATTGGTCTTCCTATTTGAGTTATATTATCTGAAAACCTTAGGGCTCTTCAACACTTTATCTCCACGTTCTGTGACTCCACAAAGCTGTTCTTACTGCAGCACAGTTACACTACACTCACACATAGTTTTGCACTTTCTCCACAGAGCTGTATCTTGTCCTGATTGTATGTCTACACAGAGCTGTATCTTGTCCTGATTGTATGTGTACACAGAGCTGTATCTTGTCCTGATTGTATGTATTCACAGAGCTGTATCTTGTCCTGATTGTATGTCTACACAGAGCTGTATCTTGTCCTGATTGTATGTCTACACAGAGCTGTATCTTGTCCTGATTGTATGTCTACACAGAGCTGTATCTTGTCCTGATTGTATGTCTACACAGAGCTGTATCTTGTCCTGATTGTATGTCTACACAGAGCTGTATCTTGTCCTGATTATATGTCTACACAGAGCTGTATCTTGTTCTGATTGTATGTCTACACAGAGCTGTATCTTGTCCTGATTGTATGTCTACACAGAGCTGTATCTTGTCCTGATTGTATGTCTACACAGAGCTGTATCTTGTCCTGATTATATGTCTACACAGAGCTGTATCTTGTCCTGATTATATGTCTACACAGAGCTGTATCTTGTCCTGATTGTATGTCTACACAGAGCTGTATCTTCTCCCGATTGTATGTCTACACAGAGCTGTATCTTGTCCTGATTGCATGTCTGCACAGAGCCGTATCTTCACCTAATTGTTTGTCCACACGGAGCTGTACCTTCACCTGATTGTATCTCCACAGACATGTATCTTGTCCTGATTGTATGTCTAAACAGAGCTTTATGAGGATGTGGGTCAAGAAGAGCAAGAAAGTGCGACTGGCAGCTTTCCTCCGCCACCTGATGAAATGTTTATGGATCCTGAAGATATTTATGAAGAAACGCAGGATATAGAGGAGATAGCAGAAGTTAAACCTCAGCTCAGAAATACAGCAGCACCTATCCCACCACCAAATGTAAGAGAGGACCCAGAGTATCCAGAAGAAGTGTACGATGATTGCAGCTCTGAACTGGCACCTGTCAGTGGACCAAAAGAAAAAGGCATGTGAAATGAAATGTGCAGCTTTCTGTCCCTTAGGGTTAGGTGTTATCTTGCATAGTTTGCATCACACACAGTTTACATGGTAATTAAAATGTTGTTATAATAACGTTTAAATATGTATGACATATTGTAATACTGATATTGAAATATACATGAGCCAGTGGTTAGTGCACTTGACCGAGGCAGAAGTTGGTGGTTTGAGACCTAAAACAAGTTTAGGCATGTGGCTGGAAGACTTCTCCAGCAGCTTTGTATAAATGGGTATAATGGATATAATGGGTATGTGATTTATCAGGATAAGTGTCAAATAGGTATCTAATTTGTCAGGGAAGGTGGCTCCTCCACCTACATGCAATGCACTGGAGATGATTAACTAATCTGCCAAATAGCCACTAAGCTATCAGACTTTGCTTTGCCAAATACCATTGTGACACTGAAAATATTAAGGAATAATGATTATAATCATACTTTACTAATAGGACTGAATTCTTTGACTAAAATGTGTGACAGACCTGCTATATTTCCTTTTTGTCATATTATTTCCAGGAGTCTTACGACAACCACAAACACAGGGATTAAGAGCTAAAGATCAAGCTGCTCCCCCACTGCCCCACGATTTGCCTCCTGTCCCCACCAGAGCGCCACAAAAGCCAGAGTTACCTGCTCCCCCACTGCCACATGATCTGCCTCCAGTCCCCACCAGAGTGCCACCAAAGGCAGAATTACCTGCCGTTCCCACGCTTCCGCCTCCCCCTCTTCCAGATCGACGCCCCAACATTGCCGAACAGCACCCCAACATTGCCGAACAAGCTCCTCCATTGCCTAGCAGTCCTCCCCCTCTTCCAGTCAGAAATGCTCCAGCGCCTGTAGCCAGAGTTCCCAAACTGCGCAAACCATTTGTTATTCGGGAGGAGGATTTTGAGCACATTTACTTTGGCAAGTGGGATTGTTCTACAGAAACAAGCACAGAGTTGGCCTTTAAACAAGGGGACTTAATCCACATACTGAGTCAAGATTTTGATACTGAGAACTGGTGGGTGGGTGAACTAGAGGGGAAGATTGGTCTCGTGCCCAAAGAATATCTGAGTCTTGCTTATGAACTGGTATGCTGAGACACTTGGTATGCAAAGCCTTAACATTCATACTGCTGCAGTGCAGATGTGAGCCGAGTCATTCACTGTACTGTTGTGACAAAGTACCATTGAGATCCTGAGCCTCAGGTACACCTCGTATATTTGCATGACTTCCAACAGCATTCATTACATTGTACATGTTGCAACAGATTTCTAATAGTAAAACACATTCATCTTCTTGTAACCAGAGGTAGCTACGAACTCTGGAGCATGTTTTCTTCTCCAAGCCTGATTAATTTTGCTGCATACTGTGGCTGTATCTTTCTGCAGTACCAATCATTCCTCTCCAAAGCTGGTAAAATGATTTGAAAACTGTACTGAGCTAGCAATAAGGTTTGTTCCTCAACAGTCATTGGAGGGTTGCATGGATTAGTTTTAATTATGGCAGTCTTAAAAAACCCTGTTCTTAAATAAGCTATTTTCTTTTGTTTTTCAGTTGTATAGACATTTCAGCTTTGTTATATATATATATATATTTATACATTTGCTGATCTGCATTGGACAGCACTTACCATGCACTTGAGGGGGTGTCCAGCAGGGTTTTGATGGTACACTTTAAATTCCTTCTGCCTCACCAAGCAATTTTGTTAAGACATTTACTATGCAGTGGTGTAGGAAGATCCTCAGCAAACTCCATGGTGACAGTGAACAGCATTCAGTCTTGCCTCCTCACTATCTTTTTAGGGGAGGCATCTTCCTGCAGCATCCACAAAGAGCCACTGCAACTATTCCATAAGGACTAAGAAGTGAAAGTTGTCTGTTGATGTTGGTAAAAGTGGGATTAAATTTTGTGGGGTAATGGTGATGACATACCTAATCTACTTTGTTAGCTCCTCCTCTGTTCTGGCAGTAACAGGATTGTGGTGTTTGTACCAACCAAGAAGTGCAGTTGTTGCCAGCAGTTTTATGCCATTCAAAGCCTGCATCTTCATAACTTCAGCTGATCTGAATGATTACCTTAATTTAAAGTTTATTTTTATAAAAATAAACATTTTGAATAACAAGAATGCTTTTTTTTCTAGTAAATGTATGAAAGAGAGTTAAAGTGCAGGAAAAAAAGGTCATGACATGATAAATGAAAGTACAAAAGCAGACTAGTGAAAACTACCAGCAACCATGGTGAGTGCAATAACTGATCAGTACACAATGACTGCAGGCAGTGAATGCCAACACCACTGGGAGTTTTCTGTAGGCCTGTGGTCTTGTTTTACCTCTGAATGGAAACATTAAAATATGACGTTTTTCATTTATTTTGGTGTAACTTTGTTTATGCATGTAAAGTTAAAGCTCACTGGGATAAGACCTCACTTTTCTTGGAGCCAGCTTTTTGTGTGAGGGTGATGCCCATCTCCTCCCTCTTGCTGCTTTACCCTTCCTCAGCCCTCTATGGAGGTATGCAATCCCAACAGCTGGGTTTAATGGAGGAGGTTCACTCCACCACAGGGGTATCAAAGGTGCCACAGGGTGCACACCCCGCTGCTCTAGACTATCCACTTCTCCATTTCTGTGTGATTTAAATGTGTATCTGCTATTTGATAACATTTATCACAATGCAAAGTTACAAGCCTGCACTGTCTCTGTGGCCTGCTTGCGACTAGATTTGTCCCTGAAAATTAACATAATGGTGGTCAGAATCATGCAGCAAGTTGCTTGTGTCCATTGTATTAAAAAGGAAAGCAGCAAAGTATTCAAGGTCTGAGGTGTGCACACCAGACAGTTCAATACCCGTGTGGCACAGCATATTTGTGATTCTGGGAGATGATAAAAAACCCTGTAATCTTGATCTGGTGTTTTTCTTTGATCAGTTGTAGATCACACAAATCAAAAGAGGTAAATTCTAAATGCTTTCTTTGCTTGATGTGACTGCTGCTGCAACGAATTACTTTTTTTATTGATTGCTTGTTTGACAGTGGTAATTCCTGGTAATTTTCTAATTTGGAAAAGCAAATTGAATCGTCTTTGTGAGAGCATCAGCAATTGTAAAGGGCACATTTATTTTTACCACAATGACATCATTATTCTGGATGAGATGATAAGCTGCTGATTCCAGTTATTTGGATAAACTGTTAGGAGTAAACCAAGATCTTTAAAAATGAGAGCAAAGTTCTTATGTTTCTAAGCTTTCAAATATTATATTATACCCTAGCGCTACCCAGTCATTCAAAAATAAGTTTGCACCCCACTAATCCTTTAACTACGATCAGAGCAACTGAACTGTTTTTCAATTAGACATGCAGAATAGTATCTCATTTCAGGCTTGAGTAGATAACAAATGCACTTCAGACTTACTTTCTCACAAGGTAGTACACAAGATTCTAAAACACAATAGTTTGGAAGCCATACAAAAATTATGTCCAGATATCCCTTCTTCAATTTTAATTAACATGCAAAAACCAATGAACACCTTCCAAATCTATTACCTGGCATAAAATAGCAAACATTCCCACATACATCTCTTACAAGCACAAATGGACATTTTTTTCTCCATTTCACCCTAAATCCTGGATCCTCAACAAAAACAATGTAAGTAGCTGAATTTCTTCTCATCAGTGGAGAAGAGCTGATCTCAAAAGCCCTTGTTATTCAGCAACAACAATACAATGAAGGAGGCTCAGTCCTCTTGCATGCTACTTAAAAATGGACGGTGAAGAAGGCTAGTCCTTGAAGTAATCCTCTTCAATATGCTTGCAGAAGCTGGTGAGATTTGAGAACTGCTGAACAATGTCTGCAAACTGCCCAACTGGTAGTTCAGTAGTGATGAGAGTGTAAAGATGACCAAAGACTAAAGCATCCAGCTCTGTGGGCCTGCAAATTTCATCACAACACTTCAAGTACCACACAAGCAGTGGTCTAAGCCATAAACTCTTCACACGTACCACACAAGCAGTGGTCTAACCCACAATAAAGTCGATGTCGGATGTCTTTCAAACCTGAGGAAGTGTCTAGGCAATGGAAGTGACAGATAGGTTATTAAGGTATAAGACTGGAGAACACAAATAGCTCAACTACTTATCTCTGACAGATAGGTAATTAATTAGGTATAAGACTTGAGAACACAAATAGCTCAACTACTTATCTCTTGACAGGTAATTAATTAGGTATAAGACTGGAGAACACAAATAGCTCAACTACTTATCTCTGACAGGTAATTAATTAGGTATAAGACTGGAGAACACAAATAGCTCAACTACTTATCTCTGACAGATAGGTAATTAATTAGGTATAAGACTGGAGAACACAAATAGCTCAACTACTTATCTCTGACAGATAGGTAATTAGGTATAAGACTAAAGAACACAAATAGCTCAACTACTTATCTCTGACAGATAGGTAATTAATTAGGTATAAGACTGGAGAACACAAATGGCTCAACTACTTATCTCTGACAGATAGGTAATTAATTAGGTATAAGACTGGAGAACACAAATAGCTCAACTACTTATCTCTTGACAGATAGGTAATTAATTAGGTATAAGACTGGAGAACACAAATAGCTCAACTACTTACCTCTTGACAGGTAATTGATTAGGTATAAGACTGGAGAACACAAATAGCTCAACTACTTATCTCTTGACAGATAGGTAATTAATCAGGTATAAGACTGGAGAACACAAATAGCTCAACTACTTATCTCTTGACAGGTAGGTAATTGATTAGGTATAAGACTGGAGAACACAAATAGCTCAACTACTTATCTCTTGACAGGTAGGTAATTAATTAGGTATAAGACTGGAGAACATAAATAGCTCAACTACTTATCTCTTGACAGATAGGTAATTAATTAGGTATAAGACTGGAGAACACAAATAGCTCAACTACTTATCTCTGACAGGTAATTAATTAGGTATAAGACTGGAGAACACAAACAGCTCAACTACTTATCTCTTGACAGATAGGTAATTAATTAGGTATAAGACTGGAGAACACAAATAGCTCAACTACTTATCTCTTGACAGGTAATTGATTAGGTATAAGACTGGAGAACACAAATAGCTCAACTACTTACCTCTTGACAGATAGGTTATTAAGGTATAAGACTGGAGAACATAAATAGCTCAACTACTTATCTCTTGACAGATAGGTAATTAATTAGGTATAAGACTGGAGAACACAAATAGCTCAACTACTTATCTCTTGACAGGTAATTGATTAGGTATAAGACTGGAGAACACAAATAGCTCAACTACTTATCTCTTGACAGATAGGTTATTAAGGTATAAGACTGGAGAACATACATAGCTCAACTACTTATCTCTGACAGATAGGTAATTAATTAGGTATAAGACTGGAGAACACAAATAGCTCAACTACTTATCTCTTGACAGAGAGGTAATTAATTAGGTATAAGACTGGAGAACACAAATAGCTCAACTACTTATCTCTGACAGGTAATTAATTAGGTATAAGACTGGAGAACACAAATAGCTCAACTACTTATCTCTGACAGATAGGTAATTAATTAGGTATAAGACTGGAGAACATAAATAGCTCAACTACTTATCTCTGAAAGATAGGTAATTAATTAGGTATAAGACTGGAGAACATAAATAGCTCAACTCACTTATCTCCAAAAAAGTACTGCTGCTGATCAAGTCGCTCTGACAGAGCCTGGCAACAGATTCTGACTTCTTCACACACCTGGTACAGATCAACTCAATTCATCACCAGGCTTTCATTCATCCATTATAATAGAAAATAATGAGTGTGGAATTTTGCATGAAAGAAGTCATGAAACATTTTAAAAGTATCTTTTTCTCACTTTAACCCTCTTAGGGCGACTAAAAAATATTTCTATGTTCAAAAACAAATTTATGATTTTGAAGACGATAGCGAAACTGCAGAGCCACGCTCGTGGAGCACGAGCCACATTAGTGAGCGTATCGTGGTCTGCCGGTAAGGCAACAATCGTGGCCCATCGTGCAAAGAGAGAATCACGACCGTGGAGCTGAGCCACAATAGTGGCCCATCGTCTTCTGCCCATCGCCCTGAAAGGGTTAAATTGCTACTTCAACTGGTGTTCTATCAAGTTCACATTAAAGAGATCTTTGCATTCATGTTTCACATCATGTATTGACTTTTTTAAAAACTGGTGTCAAGTCTGGTTTCTCTTCAAGCTGGGCTGAGGGTTAATAAAAATCTCACACTCAATATCATGTCCCTTTACTAAAGTGCTTTATAAATAGCCATTATTATTAGTATTTTTGTAAAGAGCTTTGAGTGTGCCTTCCTTTGATGGTGGGGTAAAGCACTACATAAATCTCCCTTAGTGTTGTTATCATTAAAGATAGGCTGAGGGTAGATAAGTAGATAAAAGCCTGTTCATAGGACCGGGATATGGCGCGCTATAAATTCACTGTATTATTATTATTAAGTCTCACACATGTAACGACATTCTTTTTATCAGGTGTCTGCAAAGTTTGATAAATGTTTGCTTTTGTCTGATTCTCAGTACTGCCAAACCTCGGTTTTCGTTGCCTTTGGTTACCATCAGTTTGTTTTCATCGATTTTTGTCCGTGTCTTGGTTTTCGTGGATTGCCTCAGATTTTGTTGTCATGCCCTCATGACTTCGCCGCTAATTTTGCAAAAACAAAGCGCAACCAATGAGTTCTCCTGCTCAGTGTGGCGGTGTTTCTCGTGTGAGCAGCACGTCTAGACAATTCCATTGCTTTCCAGTGATTTTGTGCTTTTATTTTTATTGATTGCGAGTGCTAATCCTACAACTACATGTAAGTGATTATTGCATATACAGTATTTGGTGTAATGTATTTATTTTCAGTTTCAAAATGTATGTAATGCATGTAAGATAAAATCACGTGCTCAAATCTCATTGTTTCCTGGTCCTGTTGCCAAAAGACCAAGGAAAGAAGTGATCCCGGATAGATCCTTGATACCAAAGGTCCTTATGGCGGGGAATTACCCTTCCAAAAAATAGTATCTGCATATCTCTCTCCTCCTCTTGTCGTCTTCCATATGCCAAGAAGTCTTCAGAAAAGAAAATGCTTAATGTTTTTAGTATTAAACACTATATTTATTCTCTATAAAATGTGCTCTTGGTATGTATTTTGGAGTGTTTAGAATGAATTAATTGAATTTACACTGATTCATGTGGAAATAATTGCCTTGGTTTTTATCGGTTTCGGATTTCGCAAATTGTCTTGGAACGGATTACGGATAAAAACCGAGGTTTGACTGTACTTATTATGACCTTGATAAATGTTTAGTTTTGTCTGATACACAGTACTTAGGCCTGAAGCTTGCAATGAAGCTGACCTGTTTCATGCTCTTGTCCTTCCAGCCATTGCTGCTAAGACGTGCACGAACTTCTGATTGTTTTCGTAATGGCAAGATCCAGTTCAGCGGCCATGGATAGGGGCAACCATAACGTGGTCTTGTTACCTGAAATAATACCAACATGTAACAGAGTGCTGTGATCTAGGAATACTGGACGCATACAAGTGTTACCTGAAATAATACATGTAACAGAGTGCTGTGACTGACGAATAATAATAAATGAAGATTTATACAGCGTATATTCACATTCATAAGGAGCATGCTCTTAGCGCTTGAAACAGGGATGAGACGTGGACAACATGGACAAGGAGCATACGAGGGACGGAAGAATAGAATACAGTGACAACGATGAACAGAAGACAGATACAGAAGATGCAAAGAGGCACCCAGTAACAAGGACTGAGAACATCATGATTCTGCAGAGGAAGTTGAGTAGGAAAGTACCAAAAAGCAGAAAAGGAGGTCGGGTGAAAATTTAAATGCAAAATAGTGATTTTAAAATGTCTTCTTGTTAAAATAATAATTGTCTCCAAGCACAGAACAAAGATACATGATGTGAAGCAGTACATGGTATAAAGCAAGCACGCTACAAAGCAGGAAGATGGAAGAACATGAGGACATGATACATGTAAACTTTCGCGACTCAAATATACGCTGTCATAGGTTATTTGTTCGGATGTTTTATTTGTGATTATTACATCTGTGGCCATCATCCTAGGGCAGTCATGTGACTGGATGACACGGCTCACTATCCTGCATCATGACATGACGCGTAAAGGAATTCCAGGTTGTTTAGGCAAACAAACATGTGACCTACCTGACAGGCGTCGTGTCTAGTGCAATATCTGCACTGAAAACGCACCTCTTCCTTGAGCATTTCTCCTAACACAGTCCACACAACGCTCGTCCTTCTTAACCCCGCCCCCTTCCCTCTTGCTACTTTACCCATCTTTCTCGCAGAATCACTATCTTTTTCTGTTCCTGTTACTTGATGCCTTTTGTTTTCTGTTTCGTCAGTACTGTCGTTTTCTTTCGTCCCTTTGTTCTGTGTCTACTTAGTCCACGTCTCTTCCTCGTTTTAAGCGGTAAGAGCATGAATATGCGCTATAAAAATCTTCACTACTATTATTATTATTATTATAATATTGACCTACACAGTTGAATAAAGTAAGAATCCATGCCAACTTAGATGAAGAGTGGGTAACATGTAAACATGGGTGTTGTGGCCCAAAAGGTTCAAGGCATAAAAACTTAAATCTTATGGTAAAGCCCTATCCTCCTTAAAAATAGCTGCCGATGGGACGGCCCTAAACAAAGAAAACAAGGAGCCTGCAGTAAAAAAACCTGCTGGCAGATACTCTGGAGTCCAGGACAAGTAATTAAAACATGTACAACACTAAAACTTCCTTGATACCAAGGACAGACTGGTGGTGGTTCACCCTGTAAAAGGTGCGACTGCGTGGCATAGGTGTGTCCTAGTCTTAGCCTGGTAGAAACTACCTCCTCCCGCCTCACAGGACAGCACAAAGACAGGCGGTCTGTAAGAGAGGGAAGAGTGGCATGTAACTTGTTTTGCCCCAGAGTGTTATCATAGGCCGAGAGGACAGGTTTGCAGTCTGATGAGACTAGAGAGGGTAATTTACCAGGAGACTGACATGCAGCCTTGGCGGCCTAGTCCGCTGGAACATTGCCTGGGATACCAGCATGGCCAGGAGCCCAGATAAAAACAATGTCCTGTTTTGGCCATTTTTGGTTTAAATCTGAATATCGTCTCGGGACTTTTGTATTTCGCATTTTGATTACCTTTCGGAAACTTTGGTTTGAACATTTGATGAGGGTTTGACTAAAAGAAAGAAGAATGATTTATTAAAGACAATTGATTGGAAGATCCAGAGATATCCACGTTATTGATATGATATTCATGCTTGCTTGTTGTCATAATTTGATTAGAGTAACCTATGTAATTGAAAGGGTTTACTTAGACTGTAATTAGTTGTTTGATATGGTGGATGTGAAATTGTTGACATTCTTTGAGTGTTGAAAAAGTATTAGAAATTGGTGAATTTCGCTGCTACCCTATAAATACAAGTAAGAACCCCTGAAATTACACAGAATTAGTGGCCCACGTACAGATCTTTGTTCTTTGTTGCGTGAAAGAGCACATGAAGGACGCAGTGTAGGTCGGTGTGTTGTTTGTGACCTTTCTGTGTGTTGCGTTCATTGACAGCCTCCCAGCTGACATGGCCAACTACTTGAAGAATGTCCAAGGCTTTCTGACATGATACGCGTAAAGATTTGATATGAGGAAGAAAGGATAGATTTTGGTCAAAGATAACCCCAAGAAATTTTACTTCCTGGACCACATTGAGTACCGTGCGGTTGACAGAAATAGATGGGTTTGGAAACATGCCTTGTAGTTTACAAAAATGGATGCATATTGACTACGTAGGAGAAAATTTGAAGCCATTTTCTGTCACCCATTTCTGCACACCATTTACACACAGCTGAAGCCGGCGTTCAAGACACTGTGGGGATTGGCCTAGGATGCAGAGAGCAAAGTTGTCTACATACAACGAGGCTGCCAAACTTGGACAGACAGATTTTAAGATGGAATCTACTTTAATGTTAAAAAGAGTAGGTGATAGTATGCTGCCCTGTGGGATGCCCATTTCCTGTTCCTGAGGATCAGACAGGATAGACCCTATACGAACTTGAAAGAGGCGTTGAGAAAGGAAGTTCTTGATGAAGAGAGGCATACGACCCCGCAAGCTAAGGGCGTGAAGGTCCAACAAAATGTTTTGCTTCCAGGTAGTGTCGTATGCCTTTTCCAAGTCAAAGAAAACTCCCAAGACATGCTCTTTGTTGACAAACGCATCCCTAATGAAAGTTTCAAAATGGACCAGATGGTCCAGGGTGCTGCGATATTCTCTGAAGCTACACTGCAGGTTGGAGAGGAGACCCTGAGACTCGAGATGCTAAGTGAGCTGGGCATTCACCATGCGTTCTAAAGTTTTGCACAGACAACTAGTGAGAGTGACAGGTCGGTAAGAGTTGGGATCAGAAGGATCCTTGCCAGGTTTTGGGACGGGCACCACGACTGCCTCTCTCCATGAGGGAGGGAAACAGCCGAAAACCCTTAAAATTTATCACATTTTCTAGAGTGGGGTGGTAGAAGGCAAGGCGCTGGGCCTTCTTCCGATCACGCTGGGCCACCCTGCACTCTTCATTAAACCAAGGGACACATAGATGGTGGTTTCGTGTCCCTTTCTTTGGAATGGTTGCCGAAGCAACTTATAGTTAACATCTTTCTCATCATTTTGGCAAGTAAAGCACAGGTGTACATTGTCTTGGAACAGAGTTATAACTTTTTCAACAAATTCAATTTTCTGTCGGGCTCTTTTGATGATTTTTACCATGTTTGCAGGCAAAGTTATAATAATAATAAATGTACGATTTATATAGTGCATGATCATGCTCATGATAGTGCTCGAGATAAAAACAAGATATGGACAACATATTGTAACCGGACTGACCGGTTGCTACACATTCACACTACACACTGCCCTACTGCCTTCTGTGACAACTGTTCTAGCGTGCTACACACTAACCTACTAAGGTCTTGAAATGCCTTCAGTAGTTCAATTTCTGTTTCTGATGTGTTTTCACGAATATTTCTATCTAACAGCTTGATCCTCAGGTTTCCTACTTTCAAACCTTTCATCAAACGACTTGAACTCACTAGCCAGAGCTACAGCTTCGTGAATGGACGAGGGGTGATTGAACTAAACATGCCTCCTCAAGTCCTTGGATGGAAGTCCACTTACAAACTGGTCAACAACTATGATTTCTCTTGCTTCTGCTGGCATGTTGGGGTATGCGTTAGCAGCAAGACGATTCAACACAAAACCATACTCTGCGACATTTTCGCCTTTCCTCTTGAACCTAGACCTGAACTCAGCTCGCTTTAGACTTTCTCTTTCTACAGGGTCGAATCTGCGATCAAGAGCTGTCTTTATAGCATCAAAATCCTCTAATTCTCTTACATTCAGCTCACCTAGAACCTGTTGAGCATTACCACGCAGGGACATGGCTAAGTTCACTCCTTTCTCTGCATAATCCCAATCATTCCATCTAGCCACTGTTTCAAAATGACGGAGCCAATCTTTAAAATCGCCTTTCATGCCTGTAAACACGTCTGGAAGCCTTTCTTTTCTTTTACCAGGAAAAGTACGATTGAGAAATGTGCTGTTTGCAGCACTTCTGTTCTTAGACTTAGAACTAGAGCACTGGCTGTAACAGCTGCTAACTGAACCTTCATCGCTGCTGCTGCTATCATCACTAGGTCTACTAGACCTGGAGGACCTTTGACTTCTAGTCCTACGTTTCTCCTTCCTGTTCTTAGTTACCTTCTGAAACCAACTTGCCTTCATAAGCACAAAGATACCTAAGAACACAACTAGCGCAACCACCAGCGCACACAAAGCGACTGTCATCAACATGATGAGTACACAATGTGTGTAACGAAAACGCTACAGCCTCTACAAAAATCTGACACAGCAACTTGCTGTCCAGCGAACACATAAAACTGAGCAGAACACACTCAATTGAAAACCGGGGCTGAACACACTCGACACAAAACTATCCGGGTCACGGCACCAATTTTCTGTAACCGGACTGACCGGTCGCTACTACACTAACACTGCCCTAGCACCATAAATCAGTCCGTTCCTCTTTTTAGTTCCAGGGGAGAGGACGGAAGTTCCCAAGGAGAACTTTCTTTCTAAAGCTCTGGCTCTCGTTAGTCGGGTGCACGTTGCCTCTAATACTGCCTCGCGTTGTGTTCTTTTTTCCATCTATCTACGGCACCCGCACTCAGCCGACCTTGGAGTCCACAAAAGACTCTGCTTTACTCTAAATCAAAAGTGTGTTCTCTGCGGTGTATCGCTCAGCTCCTTGATCTTCGCGTGTGTTCTGCTGCTCCACACGATTTCTTTCTGTCTACCGATTCTCATTCACCTCGTTCACACTACGAGGACACATACATCACGCTAGCATACAGACTAAGATACTTACACAAATGAGTAAGTTCAAAGATATAAAGTTTATTTACATAATGCACACCTATAACTACTAGTATCCCTATCCTAACTTACCTACCTAGCTAAATCCTAACACCTAACTCCCTGGGGTGGGGGAAAGGTGGGGTGGAGCTACGAGAGCCTCTTTTCAGCGGACCAAGCTACCATGCGGTAGGCCTGATACTTCTCTCGCACTCGAGTGGGGGGCAAGGTTGGGGAGGTAGTTGAAGTGACGAGAGCCTCTTTTCAGCGGACCAAGCTACCTTGCGGTAGACTTGACACTTCTCTCGAACCTCGAACCACCAGTTTACTGCTCGTCCAAGCAGGACCAGTTGCCTTTCGACAAACTAGGTCCAGAGACTGACTTTTCTCTGGTATTTATACTAAAATAGCTGGGTGCTACATCACCCGTTGTGCGGTCTGCCTGCCTCGCGATGCTCCGCTCGCGCGACCCAGTGTGGGGTGGAAGGGGGTGCAGGGTAGAGGGAAGAAAGCACCGTCAGCGATACAAGCTATCTAGCGCTCCCGCTACAATATTAAGAATGGAAGGATGAACATCAGTACTGGCAAGTAACAAAGACAAACACAGATCATGCAAAAGAGAAATTGGGTAACAACAGCAATGACCAGGAGTGAGTTACATGAATCTGCTGAGGCAGCCGGACTAGTCATATAGGTAGTCTTTAGATAGAGCAGTATAAATAAAACTTGTCTGATAGCCTCTCTTCTCATCAAAATAAACAAAATTCTCTATATAATATATATTGAACAGTACAAATAAAACTAGTCCCCTCTTGACAAAATAAACAATATTATGTGTGGGATATAGATTGAACAGTGCAAAGAAAAATAAACTGATAGCCTCCTTTCTTGTAAAAAAAATGTGTATAGTCTGAAGAATACAAATTGAACTATTGTGACAGCCATCCTTCTCCTAAAAATAAAGAATTCTATCTAGTATATAGAGAGACCTGCACAGAAAAAAAGCTGCATCAGTTGGCCGGTCATTAAAAAAAAACTCATATGCTTACCTCTAATGCTACCGTTTCATCCAGCCATGCCAAGCAGAGCTGAAACAAACATGTTCTGGATTAAACATACTAAGGTTGTAACACTAAATGTTGGATTCGGCATTTAGTCTACAGTGGAAATATCCACCAAACTCTGAGCTGCAGTCTGATGAAACAAATCAATACAAATGAGCATTTTTTTATAGTTGGGCTCAGTACAATGATCATGTTACAATGAATGTACATGGCCACAACCTTTGGGATGATGAAGATATAAGAAGTCTGTCATGTTGGATGTTTTACCAACATGTTTTGGTTACCATATCCAGTGTCTGTGTGACTGGCCCAAAATGTGAGATGTCATCAGTTGTGAATAAAAAAAAAAGAAAGTAATGTCACTAAGTTACTTAGAAATTACCTCTGCATTGACAAGGATGTTGTCAATCATAGCCATGTAAGCCCTCATCTCTGACCTCTCTATGTCTGACAGGTGTGAGGTCAGGGCAAAACCCTGCAACAGACCACAATTAACAACCCGACATGATATAACCCTGCAATAGACTACAATTAACAACACGACATGATATAACCCTGCAACAGACCACAATTAACAACCCGACATGATATAACCCTGCAATAGACTACAATTAACAACACGACATGATATAACCCTGCAACAGACCACAATTAACAACACGACATGATATAACCCTGCAATAGACTACTATTAACAACACGACATGATATAACCCTGCAACAGACCACAATTAACAACACGACATGATATAACCCTGCAATAGACTACTATTAACAACACGACATGATATAACCTGCAATAGACTACTATTAACAACACGACATGATATAACCCTGCAACAGACCACAATTAACAACACGACATGATATAACCCTGCAATAGACTACTATTAACAACACGACATGATATAACCCTGCAACAGACCACAATTAACAACACGACATGATATAACCCTGCAATAGACTACAATTAACAACACGACATGATATAACCCTGCAACAGACCACAATTAACAACACGACATGATATAACCCTGCAATAGACTACTATTAACAACACGACATGATATAACCTGCAATAGACTACTATTAACAACACGACATGATATTCAGCAACTCAAAAGAGGAGAATTTTGATTCAAAATCAAGCAAAATTTATGTTTGTCAAACTAAGTTTTTGAGTAATAGCAAAAAACCCTGGACAGGAAGTGTGATTTGTCTATAGCCAAGCAGACAAATGTTTTTGAAAACAGCTCATGTGCCAAACAGGACTGCTAAAATGAGTATGTTGTAGACACTGCAGTGTTAAGGTTACTACTGATTACTGTCATTAATTGTGTAGACAGTGCAGTGTTAAGGTTACTAATGATTAATGTCACTAATTGTGTAGACAGTGCAGTGTTAGGGTTACTAATGATTACTGTCATTAATTGCGTAGACAGTGCAGTGTTAGGGTTACTAATGATTAATGTCACTAATTGTGTAGACAGTGCAGTGTTAGGGTTACTAATGATTACTGTCATTAATTGCGTAGACAGTGCAGTGTTAGGGTTACTAATGATTAATGTCACTAATTGTGTAGACAGTGCAGTGTTAGGGTTAATAATGATTACTGTCATTAATTGCGTAGACAGTCCAGTGTTAGGGTTACTAATGATTAATGTCACTAATTGTGTAGACAGTGCAGTGTTAGGGTTACTAATGATTACTGTCATTAATTGCGTAGACAGTGCAGTGTTAGGGTTACTAATGATTAATGTCACTAATTGTGTAGACAGTGCAGTGTTAGGGTTAATAATGATTACTGTCATTAATTGCGTAGACAGTGCAGTGTTAGGGTTACTAATGATTAATGTCACTAATTGTGTAGACAGTGCAGTGTTAGGGTTACTAATGATTACTGTCATTAATTGCGTAGACAGTGCAGTGTTAGGGTTACTAATGATTAATGTCACTAATTGTGTTGACAGTGCAGTGTCAGGGTTACTAATGATTACTGTCACTAATTGTGTAGACAGTGCAGTGTTAAGGTTACTAATGATTACTGTCACTAATTGTGTTGACAGTGCAGTGTCAGGGTTACTAATGATTACTGTCATTGCGTAGACAGTGCAGTGTTAAGGTTACTAATGATTACTGTCACTAATTGTGTAGACAGTGCAGTGTTAGGGTTACTAATGATTAATGTCACTAATTATGTAGACAGTGGTGTTAAGGTTACTAATGATTACTGTCATTGTGTAGACAGTGCAGTGTTAGGGTTACTAATGATTACTGTCACTAATTGTGTAGACAGTGTAGTGTTAGGGTTACTAATGATTACTGTCACTAATTGTGTTGACAGTGCAGTGTCAGGGTTACTAATGATTACTGTCATTGCGTAGACAGTGCAGTGTTAGGGTTACTAATGATTACTGTCACTAATTGTGTAGACAGTGCAGTGTTAGGGTTACTAATGATTACTGTCATTGTGTATACAGTGTAGTGTTAGGGTTACTAATGATTACTGTTATTGTGTTTACAGTGTAGTGTTAGGGTTACTAATGATTACTGTCACTAATTGTGTAGACAGTGCAGTGTTAGGGTTACTAATGATTACTGTCATTGTGTAGACAATGTAGTGTTAGGGTTACTTATGATTACTGTCATTGTGTAGACACTGCAGTGTTAGGGTTACTAATGATTACTGTCATTAATTGTGTAGACACTGCAGTGTTAGTGTTACTAATGATTACTGTCATTAATTGCGTAGACAGTGCAGTGTTAGGGTTACTAATGATTACTGTCACTAATTGTGTTGACAGTGCAGTGTTAGGGTTATTAATGATTACTGTCATTAATTGTGTATACAGTGCAGTGTTAGGGTTACTAATGATTACTGTCATTAATTGTGTAGACAGTGCAGTGTCAGGGTTACTAATGATTACTGTCATTAATTTTGTAGACAGCACAGTGTCACATACCCCTAATGATTACTGTGATTAACTGTATCAATCAAAAACAGATAAAAATACCAACAAACTAATGATTAATGCTTACCTTAGCATTGACAAATGCAATTATGGGGTCCAGCTCAGAAATCAGAAATGCCCCAACATGAATAAAAGGAACTTTACCTATCAAAAATATAAAAAAAATACAGAAGTGAGGTTAGGATTGCAACTGTGGAAGGAATATAAAATTTAAAGTCTTGTGTCTGCTTGTGAATTAAAAATATACTTCCAAGCATCAGTAGGTTAATTATAAAAAGTGCTGCCAAGTGTCAGCTGGTTAATTAAAAAGAATACTGTCAAGTGTCAGTTGGTTAATAATAAGCTGGCTGGCTGATGCTTTCACCTTGTGGTGACATCTCACTGTCAAGGGATGAGTGGCTCAGGTTTCATTGTTAAGGAATTAAAAACAACAGAGCGCAGTGAAACATCTGGACATGTTCAGTGCAAAAACGTTTTCAAAACTTTTAGCTTAGGTAACTCCAAATTTCTCAAAGTTTTCATCTTTTGTAACTATGCCGCTGTTTCTGCAAGTGGTGTACAACTCTGATAAGATTTTATAAGTGATCAATGAAAAGTGGTGTTTGACCAAACCTGAAGGTGACATCTCCTCAGCATTAGTCTTCAGCTCCACCTGAAAGTTCAGCCCACACATGTAGAGGAATGCTTTTACACTCAGGCAGTTGGCGCTGTCAGGAAATGTGATCTGCTCAGCTGCACAAAGTCATTTAAAACTACCAGGAATCTTCATCTGTTCAAATGATCTGAAAGCCATTCTAATTCTCAAAAGTTGCTTTTAAAAAATCCATCAAAACAGTTAAACCTAATCTGAGTCATCTTAAACGTTAGGAAAAGTGATTTGGTCAACATCAGAACGTAAAATGTACCAAGACCACCATGTCTTCTACATGTAGTTGTTTTCATGAACTACTTAAGCAGCTGGCTCAAATCACATCTGTTTAACATTTGCTAACAGGCTGCTTGTTGATCAAGCTGTGTGTTTAGTGTCATGTAGCTGTTTTCAGGAACTACTGTAGCTGTTGGGTCAAATCATATCTGTTTAACATTTGCTAACAGTGTTAGTAACATGGTGCTTCTTGATCAAACTGTGCTTAGTGTCATGCTCAGATTTCCTCTGTACTGATGTGGATGCTAAGAGACCAAGCAAAGCTTTGACTATCCCACAATTTTCCACCCTTACAAAAGGCTCTATGTACATGCGTGCAAGTCTAACCCTTACAACAGGGTCCAAGTATATGCATGTTGATGTACACAAGTATGCAGTGTTTATGTACACATGTATGGGCACATTTATGCACACAAGAACATGTTTATGTACACATGTATGTACTTGTGTACAAGTGAAATTTACTGTAATCCTCAGGAAGCTATAATATGTGATTAACATCTCATTTTAAAGGCTAACCGGATTGCTCATCAAAAACTGCTGGAAACAGAGCATAAAGTATCACAAATATTTTATGACAAAGAGGCATGAGAGATTTCATATTAATACTTTCCTCTAAAGCACACCTGGATCTGGTGAGAAAACAGAACGTGACAAAAGGGAAGTATTTCTAAAAATAGCGTCGTCTGCACGAGCTGAAGTCGAAGAGAAAAGATGCAATCCTCAGTAAAAGAAAACTAACCAGGACACCTTGTGCTGTTGCTGAATGTTCTCTTCGACACTCAGATGGAGTTAGTTTGTACTCATGAAGGAAATCCTAAAGATAATGGCAACACATGCCAGTGGATTAACTTTGTTCACAGATGTGTATACACAGGTCTCTGCTTTGTTCAAATGTGCCGTGCGAAATTCATTCCCACACCACACTCAAAATTTGCTCAAAATCAATTGTTATCCAGTGACTTATACAGTACAAGCAAGTCTTGGACTTTCAGTAAAGCGAAGAAATCTTATTACTACAGCAGTGCTTACTATACAACAGCACGAGATGTTAAAACCAACTATGACTGCTGGTAGATCAAGCACCAGATATACATCGACAGTTTCTACACCGTCTTGTCTAAAGTAGCATTGTGTGACAGTCACAAACACATCATCAGTCGTATCTTTATCAGCAGAATGCTAACAACTGACAGTGTGAGGGCACCATTGATTGCAACAGCAAAAAAAAAAAAAAAAAAATTGAGGGTGCAAGTATCAGTAAGTAAACAGTAAATTTTGTATGCAGCTAAATGAGGAAGAAATAAGTTTTTACATAGATAAACATGTTTCAAACTATCATTATATTTTTAATTGTAAAAATGTCCTTATCAGAAGACGTAATAAAAATGCAATGCTTGAAATGAACCATCAAATAAAAAAAATTACAGGAATTTATCTTAGACAAACACATTTGAAATGTGTTTACATTTTATTAACAATAATACACATGGGAAAATTAACTCAAATGCGCCTACTTAGTAACAGACAATCAGTAATAATACAACATAAACTGCAATGTCTGTGATTGTTTCCCATTAAATTTTGATCTGGAGAAGATTGACTTACCAGTCTGTTGAATGCATTCAGTTTGGACCATTTTATTATTTTTTTAAACTTCATTCGAAGCTTCTAAATTAAGTTTCAATCTGTAGGGCTGTATTCCAAAATCAGCCATTTCATTTTCTGGGCAAAAAAAAAAATAAAAAAAAATCGCTTCTTGAAGACGACAACCTGCGAGATGTTTCTTCATTTGCCTCGAAGACATCCACACTTGCTGTTTCAAATACTACAGGCACGTAAGAGAACTCTTCAGTATAGGAGAGTCATTTTGTGGCAGGTGAGAATGCCGATGTTTGAAGGCTTATATCTTTATAATTAAGCATAATTTTGTGTTCATATTGTGGGATTATTTTTATTTCTTAATTTTATTATTTTTACATGAACTTAGCCCGATCATAAAGATGTTTCACTCGGCTTGTCCTTTAAGAATGGCTTATATTTATAGTTATTAAGTTAGGTTTATGAGAATTGTGAAGTGCACTGATCTCATGAAAACAGTTTCAAGGCACTGAGAAATGACTGAAAGTCACTTTGAGGAGATGGAAGTTAAGCAGCTGTTTGACACCACATACAGAGGCAGCCTGGCAGAGTGGAAAGGTGGAAAGGTGGGAGAATTCCATGGAGGGACCAGCGGATGCAAAGGTTCACTGGCCATCAGCAAGGAATGTGGTCGGAGTATCTCAGCCACTGAACAAAGTGCATGGGAGGAGGTCTGGAAGGTGAAGCAGGAAGAAAAGTAACCAGGAGTACAGTGAAGGAGATATTTATAACAGAGAGACAGTCCAGTTTGTAAGTCATATGGTCAACAATTTTATAGCAAAGACAGTCCAGTTTGTAAGCGATACAACCAGGAATATCAGCCAGTGAAGTAATCAAAGCATGGGGTTGACATGATCAGTCTCATGCACCTGGAGCACCAAAAGGGGGCAGCAGCAGACTGAATGTGTGGAAGAGTGTGGAGTGTGGAAGGGTGTGAAGTGAGGCAACAGGTAGGCCAGCAGACAAGGAGTTGCAGCAAGCCAGGTGCAAGAAAAGAATGGAGACAACTGGCTTGACACTGACATCAGTACTCAGATAATGACAGTGACCATCCCGACCCAAAAAAAAAAAAAAAAAAAAATTCACCAAAAGGGAAATGGGTGGCTGGATGGAAAGGGTGGATTCAGAATGACATCAAGACTGTTAACACTGGACAACAAGGGGATCGTGTCATGTAATAACCTGCCAATAAGATAGTGCTGAGTCTTTGCAGGTAAGATACCTTTTCGCTGGTGCTTTCACTTTTGATTGAGATCAGCTTGTCCACAACAACTCCATATTTTCAAGCCCCACCCTCAAAGTATAGCTGGCCATATCACGGAAATAAGAATCATGCATCATGTTTTCATGTTTTCCACCTAAAGCGTAGAAGGAAACAGATGACTTGGGGATATTTATGTGCACTTAATGAAGGCAGGCACACAAAGGAGGACAAACACGAGAAAGCATTATAAAGTCTGATAGTTTTAACCAATATGAGAAAGCGCATATAAAGTTTGACAGTTTGAATCCACACAAGAAAACATGTATTAAGTTTGAAAGAACTTTAAAGTCTTTCCCCATGATTTATGTTCATAGCTGCATTAATTTTCTCATAAATTATTTACAAAATAAACCCATATTTATAATTTTCATGTCCCCTGTGTTTGTGTTAAAAGAAAAAAAAGTTGATTTCCACATGCAGTTTTGTTTTGTTTATACAAATTGATGTGACAGAAAATACGTGGCCTTTTCATCACTTGTCATAAAATACAGCACATCAATTATTATCTTAGACAAGTCCCTTGCCTTGCCTCAAAATAATATACTGAAACTGTTTAGAATTTTCACAGTTATGACTTTTTTTAAGAATAAGTCTATAATTCTGAAAGTGGGCATAAACAACTAACTCAGATTTTTGCCCTTATGGACTATAAATGCCTCATTTCATGTAAAACTAAAAGATGCTACTATAGTTATTAAAATATTTCAAGATCATCTCAGCATGGATGAACGAAGCATAATATCATTAATAAGTACATTAATATGTAAAGCTCACCTTGATACTGTTGATAAAGGGTCACATCATCTGGCCATGGCTCAGCTGCTGTACAGTAAAGAGAATAGTAAACTGAGGTAAAGGAAAAGGTAAAACAAGAACACCAAGATACAAAGTGGAAACACAAATATAAATATCAGGCTGATAAATGATATAACTGATAAACATATTGGTATATATCATAGCAACACATTTAAAAGATGTAGGTAACATTCAAATTTAAAATCATGTGACATTACAAAGCTGCTAGAGTCCCTCTCAATATATATAAAGATATCGAAGCACCCTTACCAGATGCTTTTTTAAAACAGTGGACAGATTAATTGATATGTCTTTAATGTATAAGGCAGAACTTTGATATAGGGGGGCAACGTGACGTCATAGGCTGGTCTGTTATTTTGTCAGAGGTTTGGGGTTAGGGTTTGGGGTAGGGTTAGGGTTAGGTTTAGGTTTGGTTTATTAGGTACAATTGGGTAATTGAGTGGAGCGAGCAGACGACAAATTCCGCGAGCCATTTCTGTTATGACCGTCACGTTGCCCCCCTCTCCCCATATCAAAGCTGTACCATGTATTATTATTATTTACACTGAGCTGTCTGTGGTAAATACATCAGATCTGGTGGACTCTACGCTGATGCGATGTAAGTGGTTACATAATTATGTGTGTAAATATCAATGAGCAAGCTCAAAGTTGTGTTTATCGAAGGGATATGATGTTTCTATTTTCATATTCATCCTCTTCCACTCCACGCATGTTAAGTTACTACATATTAAAATTGTGAAATAAGCAGAAACTTTTAGAAGCATTTGTTTTCTCACTGTACTTGCCCCCAAGCTCTGTTTGAAACGCGTCCACAACTAACGGCGACGCCATTTTCCCGACATGACCTTCAAAACTTCATTTCCGGTCTCCCTGCCTGCCTGTGGGGAAACCCCAGCACAGTCTCCACGACTACTGATAATAATAATAGTGATACAAGAGAGATGTAGCCAAGAACACGAGTTACTATTTCGGTAGATTCATAAATTGAAACAAAAAAATATATATAATGAGCAAAGAAATAAATTACTAAATATAACCAGGTATAAACAGTAATGAGCTACTGAATCATATCAAACGGCAAAGGACTCGGATCTTTATTGTGGGTCCTAAAGCAGCTGACAGTCTCTATAGTCTATACTCTATAGGATATGTGTGATTAACTGTCTGCTATGTTATATAACACCTTGCCCCACTAAATGTCACGTCAACGTTGTCACCGTTAGTCAGTGTCAGTGTTATGAAGTCTTTGTTATCTTGATATTATTTCTGTTTCTTTTTAATTGCTGGGAGGGGAGGCAATGAGGAGATATAAATAGCTGATGTGCTATTGGTCCGATATATTTAGCAGCAGTAGCGAGGGTTTATAAATAGATTGGTAGGCCGCTGTTCTATCTCTATGGACACACGGGATTTCTCCGGACGAGATGGTTGTCTTCACTGGTGTATAATCACCGTTAGAGTCTTCACTTCGACGCCCGAAACATCAGTGACCAAGTACGTATAGCAGTGGAGTTATTGGTTATTTTTTTTGATCATTCCAGAACTTATACAGTCAGACCTCGCTAAGTCGAACTCAAAGGGCCCCCCTACCTTCCCCCCCCCCCACAAAATTCGACACGGATCGAGTTTTTGAGGCAGGGAAAAGGACAATGTTTTTACGGCTTAATTATTTTGACCGTTTATTACATTGTCGTTTTATACGTATACATGTAGGCTACATACCAGTACATGTATCTACAGTTTGTACTGTCGAACAGTGCAAGAAAAAAAGAGAAAAAAGTATGCGTTTAGCGTCGATGTGTCGATGCACGTCTCGCTCGACAATCTCCTCAATCTCTATCATCAATGGACCGAAACACAAATAATTGTTCCTCAAGATCCGGTGTATAGATTCCAAAAATCTGCGCATGTGTCAATAGCCCGCCTCGCTTCTTTTCGACTACAGACAGGCTGAGTATTGACATTATTGTTGCTGTCTTCTTCCTCATCCCGACACTCATTTTCCTTTTGTTCTTCGTTTGCCATCTCAGCAATAATGTCAGCGTCCGTTAGTTCTCCACAAACATTCACCGCACTGTAAGGTTCGAGAAAGTCTTGAAAGAACACTTCCTTATTGGCGCTATAGTTGTCACAACCATAGACCATTCTTTGACACTTGGAAGTGCATCGATCGTCTGTTTCTATTGGCATTCCCTCTAACTGCTCCTCTGAATCATCTACTGCTTGATGTCCAAAACCTGCTTGTTTGAAGCAATTCTTGTTTTCTTCATCCCAAGCTCTCCGGGCCATTCGCATCGCTTCTAGCAGGTCAGTTCCAAGTGGGCGTTTCTCTTCGACATCCGGAAATTGTCGATGATGGCCTGCTGGTCGAGAGGCTGAAGCTTAGATGTCGTGTTCGTCGGCAAAAACTTGATTGTCACAGCTTTCGTGACGGGGATATGGGTATGTGTTGTGCAACTGACGATGAAAAGAATGATTCTTCTTTTCTTCCGGATCATTGCTGCATCCACTTTCTTCAGCCACTTGGAGGAAAACTCTGATGTCATCCAAGCTTTCGTATTGGCCTCGTAATGTATAGGCAGCGAGTTCACAGTTTTGAAGCATCTGGGTTTCAATGATTTCCCAGTCAACCATGCAGGCAATTTTTCGAGCCCACTCATGTTTGGGCCAAAAGGAAGAGTCGCGAGCTCCTTACTTTTCTTTTCGCTGTGGCAAGGTTCACCTTTGGAACTCATTGTTTTCTCAGGAGTGTATTTGAAGAATAATTCAGTTTCGAATGCAGGACTGTAACCTTGAGCTATTTCTGGCAGTGTCTGTACCCAATGACTGCAATCTTCTGAATTTTGCGGGCTTTTGCCGCACAGCCTATTAAACACAATTCCATGTCTTTTCTTGAATTTGTCCAGCCAACCATTGCTGGCTCTAAATTCTTAATGGTCCAACTCTTTGGCAGATTCCAAAAGCTTACCGTCAATAGGAAAGTTTCTATCCCTCGCTTGCACATTAAACCACTTCAAAACGGGATACATTCCCTCAGCCTCTTCTGATGGGCACATGGCTTCTCACTTTTAAGTTTCAAAATCTTCTCGTTCTCTTTCAGAAAAGTGGCGATCGTACTTGTGGTAATGCCCAATTGCTTTGCAATTTCCACTTTCTTCTTGTTACTCTTTTGACGGCTCTGATGGCTGTAACTTTTCCCGTGATTGACAAGGTGTTGAGCTGACTCTTACCACTCGCCATGTTGGCGGCAGGTACCGTACAGGAGACTACGGAAACCGCACCGACACCAACATTATTCAAAGTTCCTGCCCATAGGAGACTGACAAAGTGAAGGAAAATGAGTTAAAATGTCTTTCTTGAGACAATTTGGGGTAGATGCCACCCGGTTGGTTATGACTCAGAGTCAGAGCCCCTAAGGGACGCGGAATAGTTCCCCTTCTTCCAGCCACTCCTTTGTTGTGTCCAGATCATTGTTGGTCTCAGAACAGAGTCCTACCCACAGAGATTCGCTTAATCCCTTGTGCAATGTATTCAGATAAGAATTGGCCTCCGTTTTCTTAGCTTTCCAGAACACGTGTTCTGAAATGTAGCCCCAGAATAATAACCCAAAGGCCTTAGAAAATTCGACTAACGGAGGTTGGGAGCCGAAAAGTCTTCGTGTTGAGATGTAAAATACATTGGTCTTATGGGAATTCGGCTGGACTAACGAATAATTCGACATAGAGAGGTTTTCGACACAGAGAAGGTCGACAGCGAGGTCCGACTGTATATTTATGTCGATCCTTAGAGATTATTGCTTGATGCACTTTCTGAGACACATTATCAAGTGAATACATATTGTGATCAATGTTTTAATTAACTGCTACTACCATTAGAAACAATCTTTCTTATAGTTCGATCTGACTCTAATACATGTAGTATATATATATATATTATATACTGTCTTTTGTCATTGAATGAATGAATGAATGAATGAATGAATGAATCAATATGGTCTTTAAAATTCAATTTAGAGTTATCATCGGTAGAAACATCTGGACATTGGCAGAGTACAACTGGATCACGGACACTGGCTAACAGCATCAACACCTCACTGTACTGGCAGAATACATATGGAGCACCGACCACGCCAGTAGCTAACCAACAACAAGTGTCATCAACACCTCACTGTACTTGTAGAATACATATGGAGCACCGACCACGCCAGTAGCTAACCAACAACAAGTGTCATCAACACATCACTGTACTTGTAGAATACATATGGAGCACCGACCACGCCAGTAGCTAACCAACAACAAGTGTCATCTACACCTCACTGTACTTGTAGAATACATATGGAGCACCGACCACGCCAGTAGCTAACCAACAACAAGTGTCATCAACACATCACTGTACTTGTAGAATACATATGGAGCACCGACCACGCCAGTAGCTAACCAACAACAAGTGTCATCTACACATGAGGGTCAGCACACACTGCTGAAGCAAGTCTTTGGCATCTGAAGTGTGCCTCAGTCACATAAGACTTTGTGGAGCAGGTGACATTTGTGACAGATAGTGACTAGGTTCAACACACTGGCCACACCATGCAACACATTAAGCTGGTCATCGTGGGGGACGGTGGGGTGGGCAAGAGTTGTCTGCTCATTACTTACACTACCCATGGCTTCCCAAGCGAATACGTGCCTACAGTCTTCGATAACTACAGCTGCAATGTCATCGTGGACAGCAAGCCCGTCAACATCGCCTTCTGGGACACCGCCGGCCAGGTGAGCTTCACACAAACACACACCGAGACAGGATTGTGAAGACACGTGACATCCAGAGATACGCGTGTCGTGGTGACAGCGCCACCTGCCATACATACGTGGTGATGACAGGCAGTTAGACCACAGCACCACCTACTGCTGTAAACATCACTAATCAATTACAGAACGTTTGCAATGAACATACAAGTATAAATGAGTTTGAATATTTGACTGATTAGACATTTCCTGTAAATACTGTGCAGAATTCTCATTGATTATGGTTTTCATAGACATAGGACAAGACACGACTGGACAGGTCGCTCTCAGGCATAGTATACAACATCACTTATTTCTAAATTCATTTATTACATTATTTATTCGTTCTTTCTGCACAAAGAGGTTTTGATAATTACAGCCACTTAATAGTTTTAATAACCCCGACCTCGCGCTAACACTTTGTGCAGGAGGACTACGATCGGCTGCGTCCCTTGTCCTACCCTGGGACTGACATCTTTCTTCTGGCCTTCTCCATCGACAACCCTGCCTCCCTGAGAAACATAGAGGAGAAGTGGTATCCTGAGACGACACATCATTGTCCCTCTGTTCCCAAACTGCTTGTGGGTTGTAAGGGAGGTAAGACACAGATTATAGTCACATCATTGTCCCGCTCTTCCCTAACTGCTTGTGACTTGTAAGGGAGGTAGGAGATGAAGACTGTAACCCTGACTGCTGTAGGTGGTCAGGTCAGTATTATGGTTGCATATAACACTTGTGGTAATGACGTGTACATTGTTAATTGTTGATGCTGTGTATCAAGCAAGTGTATGATGTTTTCTATTGATGTGATGTAAGTGTATGCTGTTTACTGTTCCGAGGTAATGACAAAGACTTAAGTATATTTTGTGTAAGAAGTAGATATAGTGTTCGACATAAACTGTACAGGCGGTATCAGTGGACTGTTCATCTACTGTGGTACACATTTCAAGGCTTTGACCGTGTGTAGACGAGGGACTGCGGCATGTGCCGAGGTTGTTGGCAAACTTGTGTAGAGGTAAACATTGTGTAGAAGAGGGAGGCGGATAGCCGAGGTCACTGACTAGCTTATGTAGAGGTAAACATGGTACAGAGGTCTCTGACTAGCTTATGTAGAGGTAAACATGGTACAGAGGTCTCTGACTAACTTATGTAGAGGTAAACATGGTACAGAGGTCTCTGACTAACTTTGTGTAGAGGGAGGTATTGTCTGGAGGAGATGGCGGATTGCCGAGTGGTTAGAGTAACGGCTTTCAAGCTCTAGTCGCAGACTTGTCGGTTCGAACCCATGAGGCGCATTTGACCCTTTGACCCTGTTGGTAAGGCAGCGTGGGGGAGAAGACGGGCAACATCTTTACAAAAAGGGAGGTAAGAGCTGTCCCGGACACTCACTTCCCAACGAAAATTTACAGGACTAGCCTTCCCTTATTTTTAATAAGACTGCCTTGTATACACAAGGACTTAGTTCAAATAATCCAGGCGCTTGGACCAAAAGATGGAGGATAAACAACAAACGTCACAGATCGAGCCTTACTCGTTCACACACCCACACCTCAGTCACATCTAATCTTAGCATTTTCTCTGATCGTTACACTTATCCTCTCCAGCACAAAGTACACATGTGTGTACATACAGTGTGTGTGGCATAAAGTACACATCGTTAGTCCACGATACACGTGTTCAACGTGCGTCCCTCAGTGGCGCACTGGCTGACTACTTTCTTCTTACAATCCTTTGGCACCTCACTTCACTAACCGGGTCTCTGGGGAACATAGTTGTCACTTGTCAGGGTTAGGGTTAGGAACATAGTTGTCACTTGTCAGAGTTAGGGTTAGGAACATAGTTGTCAGAGTTAGGGTTAGGAACATAGTTGTCAGAGTTAGGGTTAGGAACATAGTTGTCAGAGTTAGGGTTAGGAACATAGTTGTCAGAGTTAGGGTTAGGAACATAGTTGTCAGAGTTAGGGTTAGGAACATAGTTGTCAGAGTTAGGGTTAGGAACATAGTTGTCAGAGTTAGGGTTAGGAGCATAGTTGTCAGAGTTAGGGTTAGGAACATAGTTGTCAGAGTTAGGGTTAGGAGCATAGTTGTCAGAGTTAGGGTTAGGAACATAGTTGTCAGAGTTAGGGTTAGGAACATAGTTGTCAGAGTTAGGGTTAGGAGCATAGTTGTCAGAGTTAGGGTTAGGAACATAGTTGTCAGAGTTAGGGTTAGGAGCATAGTTGTCAGAGTTAGGGTTAGGAACATAGTTGTCAGAGTTAGGGTTAGGAACATAGTTGTCAGAGTTAGGGTTAGGAGCATAGTTGTCAGAGTTAGGGTTAGGAACATAGTTGTCAGGGTTAGGGTTAGGAACATAGTTGTCAGGGTTAGGGTTAGGAACATAGTTGTCAGGGGTAAGGTTAGGAGCATCGTTGTCAGAGTTAGGGTTAGGAACATAGTTGTCAGAGTTAGGGTTAGGAACATAGTTGTCAGGGTTAGGGTTAGGAACATAGTTGTCAGGGGTAAGGTTAGGAACATAGTTGTCAGGGTTAGGGTTAGGAACATTTATCAGGGTCAAGGTTAGGGACATAGTTGTCAGAGTTAGGGTTAGGAACATAGTTGTCAGGGTTAAGGTTAGGAACATATTTATCAAGGTGAAGGTGAGGAACATAGTTGTCAGTACTCGGAATAGTCGACAACCGGGTGGGCAGCTCTAGCGTCTCTAAGGTTCGACTACATGTCTACGGCCTGGCTTTGGCGTTACAAAGGCTAGGACATTTAGTTTGCTTTTTACTTTATTTATTGATTCATCCATGACATACTGCACACATCACCCCATGACCCAGTCCAACTTTACAAAACTCGCGTCTTTAGGCATTTTTTCCGATTAATTGGGGTTGTAGTTATTGAGGTGTCATGGGTGACAGGTATATGTCTGCTGTACAAGCATAAACAGTAATGGGTGCTAAAGAAGCCATATAACTAACTTTTGTATGTAGACCTGCGTGAGGGAGCGGCAGCGGACACAAAGCGTCACGTGACCTACAAGGATGCCAAGACTGTGGGGGGAAAGTTGGGCATGCAGTACCTGGAGACAAGTTCTCTCATGCAGACAGGACTCAAAGAACTTTTCAACTATGCGGTAACTAGATAGCCAGCCATGACCTGTGTGACAGAGACAACTATTCCAGAGTGTTCTAGTGTGTGCTAGAGTGTGTGCTAGAGTGTGTAGTATGAGTGTGTAGTATGTGGACAATATGTACTAGTCCTGTGCTAGAGTGTGTAGTATGTGGACAATATGAACTAGTCCTGTGCTAGAGTGTGTAGTATGTGGACAATGTGTACTAGTCCTGTGCTAGAGTGTGTAGTATGTGGACAATGTGTACTAGTCCTGTGCTAGAGTGTGTAGTATGTGGACAATGTGTACTAGTCCTGTGCTAGAGTGTGTAGTATGTGGACAATATGTACTAGTCCTGTGCTAGAGTGTGTAGTATGTGGACAATCTATACTAGTCCTGTGCTAGAGTGTGTAGTATGTGGACAATATGTACTAGTCCTGTGCTAGAGTGTGTAGTATGTGGACAATCTATACTAGTCCTGTGCTAGAGTGTGTAGTATGTGGACAATATGTACTAGTCCTGTGCTAGAGTGTGTAGTATGTGGACAATCTATACTAGTCCTGTGCTAGAGTGTGTAGTATGTGGACAATATATACTAGTCCTGTGCTAGAGTGTGTAGTATGTGCACAATATATACTAGTCCTGTGCTAGAGTGTGTAGTATGTGGACAATATATACTAGTCCTGTGCTAGAGTGTGTAGTATGTGGACAATGTGTACTAGTCCTGTGCTAGAGTGTGTAGTATGTGGACAATATATACTAGTCCTGTGCTAGAGTGTGTAGTATGTGGACAATGTGTACTAGTCCTTTGCTAGAGTGTGTAGTATGTGGACAATATATACTAGTCCTGTGCTAGAGTGTGCAGTATGTGGACAATGTGTACTAGTCCTGTGCTAGAGTGTGTAGTATGTGGACAATGTGTACTAGTCCTGTGCTAGAGTGTGTAGTATGTGGACAATGTGTACTATAGTCCTGTGCTAGAGTGTGTAGTATGTGGACAATGTGTACTAGTCCTGTGCTAGAGTGTGTAGTATGTGGACAATGTGTACTAGTCCTGTGCTAGAGTGTGTAGTATGTGGACAATGTGTACTAGTCCTGTGCTAGAGTGTGTAGTATGTGGACAATATGTACTAGTCCTGTGCTAGAGTGTGTAGTATGTGGACAATGTGTACTAGTCCTGTGCTAGAGTGTGTAGTATGTGGACAATGTGTTCTAGTCCTGTGCTAGAGTGTGTAGTATGTGGACAATATGTACTAGTCCTGTGCTAGAGTGTGTAGTATGTGGACAATGTGTACTAGTCCT
Source organism: Marisa cornuarietis (assembly GCA_004794655.1). Lineage (NCBI taxonomy): Eukaryota > Metazoa > Mollusca > Gastropoda > Architaenioglossa > Ampullariidae > Marisa > Marisa cornuarietis. The sequence goes on from SMMW01000451.1 coordinate 300,085, forward strand.
GTGCTAGAGTGTGTAGTATGTGGACAATGTGTACTAGTCCTGTGCTAGAGTGTGTAGTATGTGCACAATGTGTACTAGTCCTGTGCTAGAGTGTGTAGTATGTGGACAATATGTACTAGTCCTGTGCTAGAGTGTGTAGTATGTGGACAATGTGTACTAGTCCTGTGCTAGAGTGTGTAGTATGTGGACAATATATACTAGTCCTGTGCTAGAGTGTGTAGTATGTGGACAATGTGTACTAGTCCTGTGCTAGAGTGTGTAGTATGTGGACAATATGTACTAGTCCTGTGCTAGAGTGTGTAGTATGTGGACAATGTGTACTAGTCCTGTGCTAGAGTGTGTAGTATGTGGACAATGTGTACTAGTCCTGTGCTAGAGTGTGCAGTATGTGGACAATGTGTACTATAGTCCTGTGCTAGAGTGTGTAGTATGTGGACAATCTATACTAGTCCTGTGCTAGAGTGTGTAGTATGTGGACAATGTGTACTAGTCCTGTGCTAGAGTGTGTAGTATGTGGACAATGTGTTCTAGTCCTGTGCTAGAGTGTGTAGTATGTGGACAATGTGTACTAGTCCTGTGCTAAAGTGTGTAGTATGTGGACAATATGTACTAGTCCTGTGCTAGAGTGTGTAGTATGTGGAGAATATCCTGCTAGTCTCACTGGATGGAATAACACATTCTCTACACTTGAGATGAGCTGTTTTTTCATTGCACACATCAGTCACACAATACTAAACTGTTACTTTAGTACACATGTAAATTAAATAATAATAGTTGTTGACCAGACCCCTGAGAGACTTCAAGTTTTGCACTAACCACAGACTCACCATAGCCAATATCTTCAATCTCCCAAAAGGACTCGACATCTCGGCACAGTCCTGACAGTTTGGTCCATAATATTCTGCTGTTTGTTTGAAATCGAGCCTCAGAGAAGTCCAAGTCAGGTGATATTTTAAGGCAGCAACTATCGCCATGTCTTAATGAAACTGAAGTTGAAGATGAAACCCAAACGACACTCAATCCCCAAAGTCGCCTAGACTTGTGAAACCCAAACATTGTGGAAATCTTCAAGGCCCAAGCTGGAACATCGAAGAGGTGGGACTTTGTACAGTTCAAGATGTTATAGCGAGACAGAGGAACAACAAACAACCCTGAGTCCAAAATGACCAAACGACGCCCTTGAAAACAGAGAGCGAAAATAGTTCCGAAGCAGCTTGCAAGTGAAATGTTACATGGTGTAGTGAAATGCGACATGATGGAGTGAAATTAGACATCGTGTAGGGAAATGAGACATCATGTAGTGAAATGCGACATGATGGAGTGAAATGAGACATCAAGTAGAGAAATGAGACATCTAGAGAAATGAGACATCACGTAGTGAAATGAGACACGATGGAGTGAAATGAGACATCACGTAGAGAAATGAGACATCATGTAGTGAAATGCGACATGATGGCGTGAAATGAGACATCACGTAGAGAAATGAGACATCATGGAGTGAAATGCGACATCGTGTAGTGGATGAAGTCATAACAAGAACATTGGATGGGAGACCAGTGCCAGACAATGGAGGAGGGAATGGTGGGAGGAGACAGCACAAAGGTCTATCGACTACTGAACACCTCAGTGACATGTCAACACTAGATGTCAGTCATCAAAGACAGTAATGAACACCTCACAGAAATGACTGCTATACTAATCTCAATATTAAAGACTGAATATTGCTGCGACCTCTACCCCCAGACACCAACGTTCTGGAGAAATACCCGACTACAGTCAGATAGTCTGCAGACACTACCCGTCCTACGGTAACAGGTGGAGCGAGCGAGAAGCAGCCTGAAGTGGGGAAAGTTACGTGGCCTTGACAAGGTTCCGGCTGAGGTCCTCCAGGGTGGGGATGAAACAACAAAGGGCCTGACTGCTCTGTGCCAAAGAATCTTGAACGCAAGAATGGCCTAAAGAACAGACGAAATCACTGGTCATATTCTATCCAAAGAATGAATAACAGAGACCCCGACGCATATACCACGTACAGTAATGCGTCTTCTCCTCCACTGCTTTATGGTACATCGTCAGCTACTTACACTGTAGTCATACTCTACTTCTCGCTCTATAGCTGCCAGAAAACTGTGTGTGTGTGTGTGTGTGTGAGAAAAAGAGAGTCTACGGCCCGATGCCATGAGTGAACAACAGGTGTTGCTGTCTGTGTCAGGTGTCAGCGGTTGTCTCACACGTGGCGTCCAAGAAGTCTCGTAGTCTTGTCTCCAGGCTGTCAGGCAGGCGCCAGGCTAGCAACCCACTGCCTCCCATCATGCCTCCTGCCGGTGAGTCCGCTACGACAGACACTGACATCTACCACACCTTAGTCACTGTCTACCAAACGTGAATGACGATGTGACGATGACATCTACCACACCTTAGTCACTGTCTACCAAACGTGAGTGACGATGTGACGATGACATCTTCCACACCTCAGTCACTGTCTACCAAACGTGAATGACGATGTGACGATGACATCTACCACACCTTAGTCACTGTCTACCAAACCTGAGTGACGATGTGACGATGACATCTTCCACAGCTTAGTCACTGTCTACCAAACGTGAATGACGATGTGACGATGCCATCTACCACACCTTGGTCACTGTCTACCAAACAAATCGATGAAACCTGGGTGACACTGTGACGCCGACAGAGATGTTATTTGTCAATATCTGATCCTGGAATTAAAGTATGATGTCTATGAATTATTTCTGCTCCTGGAATTATCGTCTGCTGTTTATAATGGCGGACAGATAGAAATGACGAAAAGATTACAAACTGCCTCAAAATGTTAAAACTATATTCCAAGTTGATGGCATTGCTTTCCTGCCCCTCCCCTCCCCCCACATTACTGAGTTGAGCTCTGTGAGTGATGTGTTGTTGCCAGGCAAGGCGCCATGGCTGGAGGTGGCGACATCTACCTGTGCTGACGACTGGTATAAACTGCTGCAGGACCCGCACTTCCATGATGTGACGTTTGTGGTGGAGGGAGGACGACATCTCCAGGCTCATAGGCTCCTGCTGTCTTCAGCTTCTGGCTTTTTCGCCAAGTTGCTTGGGGTGTCTGCAGGAATCCAGGTACACGCTTCTCACTCAGGCGGGTAGATAAGACATGACTGGCTGTGAGGTGGCATGACTGGCTGTGAGGTGGCATGACGGACTGTGAGGTGGCAGGACTGGCTGTGAGGTGGCATGACGGGCTGTGAGGTGGCATGACGGGCTGTGAGGTGGCATGACGGGCTGTGATGTGGCATGACGGACTGTGAGGTGGCAGGACTGGCTGTGAGGTGGCAGGACTGACTGGAGGAACGATGTTTCAGGATGATTTTGTCTCGCTTTCATTCATTTGACATGGTGAGTGGTGTCGTCATGGAGATTAGAAGATAGTTCAGTGACCTGTTTTTATCAAAGGTAACGTTAACCTAGTTTCTGACACTCTGTCAGTTAGGGTCTCGGACAGTTCTGTTGTCAGTATCTGCTAGTCACAGAATTCATGTCTATGTAGTGACATCATCGACTAGTGACACACTCCCATGTGGCAGTTAGCTGTTGGACTGTTTTTCGTGTATTTACCTTTGATGGCAGGTGTAGGTTCTGTCTGTTGTTACCTGGTCATGGATCCAAACCCCGTCTGCACCGAACTCATGTCATGCATGTCGCCAACTCGTGTCAGGTCTTAAAGCTAACATCTGTCTATATTTAACAAACTCACCTGTCGTTATCTAGGAAGTAGTTTGTCTGATGGCGAGTTCATACCCAGCAGTAGTAACGGACAATTAACTGTCCCGGTAACTGACATTCTCTCTCACTCTCTCTCTCTAATTGGGTTTCTCCTGCTGCTGTCGCAGTCTGCCCAGCAAAGGGAGATGAGCGCTATCGACGCCTTTGACCGCCAGGAAATTAACTCTGGCCTCGTACCCGGCATTGCCCGGGTACACGACAGTGACACCAAGCCTGGTGCTGACATCTGTGGTGCTGCCGTGCGTAACACCACCATCACACTCAGCCAAGACATCAAAGCCTCGACTTTCCTCCGTGTTTTGGAATTCATATACACAGGTACACATTGTGTGCACTCAGGTAAGACTGTGATGTGTTGTTGTATGTACACAGGTACACATTGTGTGCACTCAGGTAAGACTGTGATGTGTTGTTGTATGTACACAGGTACACATTGTGTGCACTCAGGTAAGACTGTGATGTGTTGTTGTATGTACACAGGTACACATTGTGTGCATTAAGGTAAGATTGTGATGTGTTGTTGTATGTACACAGGTACACATTGTGTGCACTCAGGTAAGACTGTGATGTGTTGTTGTATGTACACAGGTACACATTGTGTGCACTCAGGTAAGACTGTGATGTGTTGTTGTATGTACACAGGTACACATTGTGTGCACTCAGGTAAGACTGTGATGTGTTGTTGTATGTAGACAGGTTCACATTGTGTGCACTCAGGTAAGACTGTGATGTGTTGTTGTATGTACACAGAACACATGCAGACACTGCGTCCACTAGAGCGCTTCCGGAAATAAAAGTCAAAGATCTGATTGTGTGCTTCTCTATATTTTGTGCTCAGCCCCAAAACAAACTCTTTTCTGTCATGATTCCTTTTCAAATGTCTGTTACAGGTACGCTGGCTCTCTGTGTTACAACTGTTAAACTTTCTAGTCAACACACCCGTATACTTCTCCAGACTAGATGATTTATAAGCAGAGAACATTTTGTTTCCGTAAAGGCTTTACCCAGAAAGTTATCCAAACCTCAGTCACACCACAAAGCACAGTTAACTGTCAGATCACCAGGCTTTCTGTAAGGACATCATTAATGTCTGTATGAACATTTCTAACGAGAGTACACAACGAAGGAGACTTCAGCCTCCAAGTCTCTTGGGACAGAACTCGGTCTGTCTACTGATGTATGTAACAGAGGAACTGGTCGACACTCATATCGCATGAAGTTGGGCAGTGCCCCCCCCCCCCAGCAGACACACTCTGTACACACACACACACACACACACACACACACACACACACACACACACACACACACACACACACACACACACATATATACTCCACTGTATGTAATCTCAACCTACTTCCCAGTAAGACAGGACAAAGCCCCGTGTTACTTAGAAATATCGTGTAGCACATAATAGAATAATCTTCCCCTGACCACACCCAGAGACAGGGAAAGCACTCGGGTGGCCAGAGTTGATTTGTAAGCCGAGTACCAGGAGGAGAGAAATCTACTGGCACAGAGTTAACTTTCCAGTCAAGGCCAAGCTACTCATGAGTAGTGCTCACTGCTGCTTATTGCCAGTCTCAGGGTATCCTCGACAGAAAGCTGAACGATGGCTGTCTCTTTCCTGTCATTTCTATCAAATTAGTTCTTCAGTTAGTACCAACATACACACACACACAACTTTCCTTGAAAATAACAATGACTCAGTAAGTAATGATAATGGTGTGAGGTGTTATAGCGGCATCCCAGCCACAGCCAGGCTCTCAAGTATGAAGATACACAAACAAGTTTCCTCAACAATAACAATTACTTGACCATTTGTGTTTCATACAAATTAATTATAAAGTGATCTTGACAGAAAGTTCAGTGAAAACTGATAACATGCAAACAACATTGACAGTTGTAGTGGAGCATTGACACTCGTAGTAACTATAAATAACATTAGTCACCTTTCTACAAACGGGGCAAATGGCCTTGTCTCGGCATGGTTACCTTGGCTAGGCATGCAGTTACTCTAGCTAGGCATGAAGTTACCTTGGCTAGGCATGCAGTTACTCTGGCTAGGCATGAAGTTACCTTGGCTAGGCATGCAGTTACCCTGGCTAGGCATGAAGTTACCTTGGCTAGGCATGAAGTTACTATGGCTAGGCATGCAGTTACTCTGGCTAGGCATGAAGTTACTATGGCTAGGCATGCAGTTACTCTGGCTAGGCATGAAGTTACCTTGGCTAGGTATGAAGTTACCTTGACTAGGCATGAAGTTACTATGGCTAGGCATGCAGTTACCTTGGCTAGGCATGCAGTTACTCTGGCTAGGCATGAAGTTACCTTGGCTAGGCATGCAGTTACCCTGGCTAGGCATGAAGTTACCTTGGCTAGGCATGCAGTTACTCTGGCTAGGCATGAAGTTTCCTTGGCTAGGCATGCAGTTACTCTGGCTAGGCATGAAGTTTCCTTGGCTAGGCATGCAGTTACTCTGGCTAGGCATGATGCAGTTATCCTGGCTAGGCATGAAGTTATCCTGGCATGTTATTTTCCATTGTATCAGAGAATTGTTGTGCCGGTGTATGTGTGAGTGTTGTTATTTCATGTCATCAAGTATAATATATTTATCTGTATATTATTTCATGGAGGCCGACTGTTACAGGCGTGCCCAGGCTGCCAGAGGATGTTTCACAGGATGAGGTGGCAGAACTGCAGCGAGTAGCAGGTGTGTTTAAGATGACTCACCTGCAGACAATATGCCACAACATTCAGACCGACCAGGAGTTCTTAAACCCCAGCATCGGCACTTTTCTGACTGACATGACAGGGGCGGAGATGAAGAGAGTTTTTCTGAACCAGCCTGACTATGCTGACCTCGTCTTCAATGTGCAGGGTGAGCGCCATGACCTGATGTTTTAGTGTGAGTGGCTTGTGAGTCAAATAACACGTAGGAGTAAGTTACAGGTGTTGTGTATGTCATTGCACACTGTGTGATGTTCTGTTGTGTATGTCATTACAGACTGTATCATGTTCTGTTGTGTATGTCATTACAGGCTGTGTGATGTTCTGTTGTGTATGTCATTACAGACTGTGCCATGTTCTGTTGTGTACGTCATTACAGACTGTGTGATGTTCTGTTGTGTATGTCATTACAGGCTGTGTGATGTTCTGTTGTGTATGTCATTACAGACTGTGCCATGTTCTGTTGTGTATGTCATTACAGACTGTGCCATGTTCTGTTGTGTATGTCATTACAGACTGTGTGATGTTCTGTTGTGTATGTCATTACAGACTGTGCCATGTTCTGTTGTGTGTCATTACAGGCTGTGTGATGTTCTGTTGTGTATGTCATTACAGACTGTGTGATGTTCTGTTGTGTATGTCATTACAGACTGTGCCATGTTCTGTTGTGTGTCATTACAGGCTGTGTGATGTTCTGTTGTGTATGTCATTACAGACTGTGCCATGTTCTGTTGTCTATGTCATTACAGACTGTGCCATGTTCTGTTGTGTATGTCATTACAGGCTGTGTGATGTTCTGTTGTGTATGTCATTACAGACTGTGTGTCATGTTCTGTTGTGTATATCATTACAGGCTGTGTGTCATGTTCTATTGTGTATGTGATCACAGGCTGTGTCATGTTCTGCTGTGTATGTCATTACAGACTGTGTGTCATGTTCTGCTTTGTGTCATTACAGGCTGTGTCATGTTCTGTTGTGTATGTCATTACACGCTGTGTGTCATGTTCTGCTTTGTGTCATTACAGGCTGTGCCATGTTCTGTTGTGTATGTCATTACAGACTGTGTGTCATGTTCTGTTGTGTATGTCATTACAGTCTGTGTGTCATGTTCTGTTGTGTATGTCATTGCAGGCTGTGTCATGTTGTGTAGTGTATGTCATTACAGACTGTGTGTCATGTTCTGTTGTGTATGTCATTGCAGGCTGTGTCATGTTCTGTTGTGTGTCATTACAGTCTGTGTGTCATGTTCTGTTGTGTATGTCATTGCAGGCTGTGTGTCATGTTCTGTTGTGTGTCATTACAGTCTGTGTGTCATGTTCTGTTGTGTATGTCATTGCAGGCTGTGTCATGTTCTGTTGTGTGTCATTACAGGCTGTGTCATGTTCTGTTGTGTGTCATTACAGTCTGTGTGTCATGTTCTGTTGTGTATGTCATTGCAGGCTGTGTCATGTTCTGTTGTGTGTCATTACAGGCTGTGTCATGTTCTTTTGTGTATGTCATTGCAGGTTGTGTGTCATGTTATGTTGTGTGTCATTACAGTCTGTGTGTCATGTTCTGTTGTGTATGTCATTGCAGGCTGTGTGTCATGTTCTGTTGTGTGTCATTACAGTCTGTGTGTCATGTTCTGTTGTGTATGTCATTGCAGGCTGTGTCATGTTCTGTTGTGTGTCATAACAGTCTGTGTGTCATGTTCTGTTGTGTATGTCATTACTGGCTGTGTGTCATGTTCTGTTGTGTATGTCACTGCAGGCTGTGCGTCATGTTCTGTTGTGTATGTCACTGCAGGCTGTGTGTCATGTTCTGCTTTGTGTCATTACAGGCTGTGTCATGTTCTGTTGTGTATGTCATTACAGGCTGTGTGTCATGTTCTGCTTTGTGTCATTACAGGCTGTGCCATGTTCTGTTGTGTATGTCATTACAGACTGTGTGTCATGTTCTGTTGTGTATGTCATTACAGGCTGTGTGTCATGTTCTGTTGTGTATATCATTACAGGCTGTGCCATGTTCTGTTGTGTATGTCATTACAGACTGTGTGTCATGTTCTGTTGTGTATGTCATTGCAGGCTGTGTCATGTTCTGTTGTGTATGTGATTGCAGGCTATGTCATGTTCTGTTGTGTATGTCATTGCAGGCTGTGTGTCATGTTCTGTTGTGTGTCATTACAGTCTGTGTGTCATGTTCTGTTGTGTATGTCATTGCAGGCTGTGTCATGTTCTGTTGTGTGTCATTACAGGCTGTGTCATGTTCTGTTGTGTATGTCATTGCAGGCTGTGTGTCATGTTCTGTTGTGTGTCATTACAGTCTGTGTGTCATGTTCTGTTGTGTATGTCATTGCAGGCTGTGTGTCATGTTCTGTTGTGTGTCATTACAGTCTGTGTGTCATGTTCTGTTGTGTATGTCATTACTGGCTGTGTGTCATGTTCTGTTGTGTATGTCACTGCAGGCTGTGCGTCATGTTCTGTTGTGTATGTCACTGCAGGCTGTGTGTCATGTTCTGTTGTGTATGTCATTGCAGGCTGTGTGTCATGTTCTGTTGTGTGTCATTACAGTCTGTGTGTCATGTTCTGTTGTGTATGTCATTGCAGGCTGTGTGTCATGTTCTGTTGTGTGTCATTACAGTCTGTGTGTCATGTTCTGTTGTGTATGTCATTGCAGGCTGTGTGTCATGTTCTGTTGTGTGTCATTACAGTCTGTGTGTCATGTTCTGTTGTGTATGTCATTGCAGGCTGTGTGTCATGTTCTGTTGTGTGTCATTACAGTCTGTGTGTCATGTTCTGTTGTGTATGTCATTACTGGCTGTGTGTCATGTTCTGTTGTGTATGTCACTGCAGGCTGTGCGTCATGTTCTGTTGTGTATGTCACTGCAGGCTGTGTGTCATGTTCTGTTGTGTATGTCACTGCAGGCTGTGTCATGTTCTGTTGTGTGTCATTACAGTCTGTGTGTCATGTTCTGTTGTGTATGTCATTACTGGCTGTGTGTCATGTTCTGTTGTGTATGTCACTGCAGGCTGTGCGTCATGTTTTGCTGTGTATGTCACTGCAGGCTGTGTGTCATGTTCTGTTGTGTATGTCACTGCAGGCTGTGTGTCATGTTTTGTTGTGTGTCATTACAGTCTGTGTGTCATGTTGTGTTGTGTATGTCAGTGCAGGCTCTCGACTGTACGCGCACAGAGCAGTGGTCGCTGCACGAAGCCCAGTGATGGCAGCCATGTTTCTGGGACATTTCCGGGAGGGGACAGACCAGAGGATTGTGGAGGTGAGCCCTGTGACAATGTTGCCAGGTGTGGCTGTCTCCTCTATCACCATATCATCACTGACTTAATAAATGAGTTGTATTACAGAGATATCTTCACAGATTGATGGCACTATTCTAAAGTGAGGTCTTTAAAGATTGAATGTGTGATTTCTCCTGTGACACGGAATTAAAAATTGTAAGTGTGCATTGTAAATGCTTCAGAGTATTGAGATTCATCAATAATTAACAGGGATAATTATAAAAGTACAAAATATCGAGACGGCTCTGTTGTATGTTTTTTGAACTTTGTCAATGTTCCGACAGCTGGAAGCTGAACGTGTGATGGGTTTAAAAACTTTGTTAATGTTTTTTAAACTGGAAGTTGGGCTGAGTTTCAGTGCTTGATGTATGTTTATGTGACACATGTCATGACTTTCAGTACTGCTTTCGCATGGTAGGTATACTGGTATACTATTTTAAAATAATGTTAAATTGTAAAAGCATTTGACTTCCTGGTTTTTGTAAATGAAATGAAATTATCAGTGGATTGTGTTTCCCTGATGTTTGTTATCAGATCACTGTTGCCGACACCTCGGTGGACGACTTTCTGGCGCTGCTGGAGTACCTGTATACAGATCATGCTCCCATAGAAGAGAGGGATGCACTGGAGATCTTGATGCTGTCTGACGAGTACTTTGTGCCTCGACTTGGAAACTTATGTGAGCTCTACATCAGTAAAGACGTGGAGCGAAACTGCAGCCACAACATTCACAAGTGTAACATTGACATCATCGGTGTGCTCCAGACAGCGCAGGTACGAGCTTGAAGTCTCACAGTGTCACATGTTAGACAGTCTCACCACATGGACAGTGTCACATGTTAGACAGTCTCACCACATGGACAGTGTCACATGTTAGACAGTCTCACCACATGGACAGTGTCACATCTAAGACAGTCTCACCACATGGACAGTGTCACATGTTAGACAGTCTCACCACATGGACAGTGTCACACGTTAGACAATCTCACCACATGGACAGTGTCACATCTTAGACAGTCTCACCACATGGACAGTGTCACATGTTAGACAATCTCACCACATGGACAGTGTCACATGTTAGACAGTCTCACCACATGGACAGTGTCACACGTTAGACAATCTCACCACATGGACAGTGTCACATCTTAGACAGTCTCACCACATGGACAGTGTCACATGTTAGACAATCTCACCACATGGACAGTGTCACATGTTAGACAGTCTCACCACATGGACAGTGTCACACGTTAGACAATCTCACCACATGGACAGTGTCACATCTTAGACAGTCTCACCACATGGACAGTGTCACACGCTAGATGGTCTCACCATGCAGTGTCACATGTTAGACAATCTCACCACATGGACAGTGTCACATGTTAGACAATCTCACCACATGGACAGTGTCACACGCTAGATGGTCTCACCATGCAGTGTCACATGTTAGACAATATCACCACATGGACAGTGTCACATCTTAGACAGTCTCACCACATGGACAGTGTCACATTTAGACGGTCTCACCATGCAGTGTCACATGTTAGACAATCTCACCACATGGACAGTGTCACATGTTAGACAGTCTCACCACATGGACAGTGTCACATGTTAGACAGTCTCACCACATGGACAGTGTCACATGTTAGACAGTCTCACCACATGGGCAGTGTCACATGTTAGACAGTCTCACCACATGGACAGTGTCACATGTTAGACGGTCTCACCATGCAGTGTCACATGTTAGACAATCTCATCACATGGACAGTGTCACATCTTAGACAATCTCACCACATGGACAGTGTCACATCTGAGACAATCTCACCACATGGACAGTGTCACACGTTAGACAATCTCACCACATGGACAGTGTCACATCTTAGACAGTCTCAGGACAGTGTCACACGCTCTCACCATGCAGTGTCACATGTTAGACAATCTCACCACATGGACAGTGTCACATGTTAGACAGTCTTACCACATGGACAGTGTCACATGTTAGACAGTCTCACCACATGGACAGTGTCACATGTTAGACAGTCTCACCACATGGACAGTGTCACATGTTAGACAGTCTCACCACATGGGCAGTGTCACATGTTAGACAGTCTCACCACATGGACAGTGTCACATGTTAGACGGTCTCACCATGCAGTGTCACATGTTAGACAATCTCACCACATGGACAGTGTCACATGTTAGATAGTCTCATCAGATGGACAATGTCACATGTTAGACAATCTCACCACATGGACAGTGTCACATCTTAGACAATCTCACCACATGGACAGTGTCACATCTGAGACAATCTCACCACATGGACAGTGTCACACGTTAGACAATCTCACCACATGGACAGTGTCACATCTTAGACAGTCTCACCACATGGACAGTGTCACACGCTAGATGGTCTCACCATGCAGTGTCACATGTTAGACAATCTCACCACATGGACAGTGTCACATGTTAGACAGTCTTACCACATGGACAGTGTCACATCTTAGACAGTCTCACCACATGGACAGTGTCACATGTTAGATGGGGTTACCATGCAGTGTCACATGTTAGACAATCACAGCACATGGACAGTGTCACATCTTAGACAGTCTCACCACATGGACAGTGTCACCTGTTAGACAGTCTCACCACATGGACAGTGTCACATCTTAGACAGTCTCACCACAAGGACAGTGTCACATGTTAGATAGTCTCATCACATGGACAGTGTCACATGTTAGACAGTCTCACCACATGGACAGTGTCACATGTTAGACAGTCTCACCACATGGACAGTGTCACATGTTAGACAGTCTCACCACATGGACAGTGTCACATCTTAGACAATCTCATCACATGGACAGTGTCACATCTTAGACAGTCTCACCACATGGACAGTGTCACATGTTAGACAGTCTCACCACATGGACAGTATCACATCTTAGACAGTCTCACCACATGGACAGTGTCACATGTTAGACAGTCTCACCACATGGACAGTGTCACATGTTAGACAGTCTCACCACATGGACAGTGTCACATGTTAGACTCACCAATGTGGACAGTGTCACATGTTAGTCTCTCCGTGCAGTCAGTATGACATGTTAGAGTAGTTAGTCTCACAATGTGGACAGTGTCACATGTTAGTCTCTCCGTGCAGTCAGTATGACATGTTAGAGTAGTTAGTCTCACAATGTGGACAGTGTCACATGTTAGTCTCTCCGTGCAGTCAGTATGACATGTTAGAGTAGTTAGTCTCACAATGTGGACAGTGTCACATGTTAGTCTCTCCGTGCAGTCAGTATGACATGTTAGAGTAGTTAGTCTCACAATGTGGACAGTGTCACATGTTAGTCTTTCCATGCTGTCAGTATGACATGTTAGAGTAGTTAGTCTCACAATGTGGACAGTGTCACATACTAAACAGTCTTACAAGAGAGACGTCATGGGTTCCATAGGACAGTCTCATAAGATTGACATGTCACGAGTTTCACAGTCATGTGGCAGGCAGTGGCACATGTAGACATCCTCACAGGTAAGACAGTATTGCAGGTTAGTCTTGCAGGACAGGTAGTGTCATAGATGTCCTGTCAGTTGGTGTCTTAGGGCCAACAGTCACACAAAGCTTGTGATCTCACAGTACAGCAGGTGGTGTGCTATAGACATGAGATGGTAGAGAACACACTACACCGCTTACCACATTACATGGCAACATCGCCAAACTTGTCAGATAACAAAGATACAAAAAATGTAACAATGATGCTGGGTATCAAAGGTGTTACAGACAAAATGTAACAATGATGCTACATATCAAAGGTGTTACAGACAAAATGTAACAATGATGCTGGGTATCAAAGGTGTTACAGACAAAATGTAACAATGATGCTACATATCAAAGGTGTTACAGACAAAATGTCACAATGATGCTCGGTATCAAAGGTGTTACAGACAAAATGTAACAATGATGCTACATATCAAAGATGTTACTGACAAAATGTCACAAGATACCAGCTCTAGGAGGAAGCAGCGTCCCTCCAAATGAAAGTTGATCAATGAACAAGAAAACAAGCAAAATCAGACAACAAAAATATGACAGACGAGAGCTGAGACGAGAAACTTAAATGAGAGATTGAAATGAGAGGCTGAGAGACTGAGAAATTGAGATGGGAGACTGAGAGACTAGCACTTTGATGAGTGGCTCCGTTGTCATGGTGAATGCGGTCGACTGTGGAGCAGAAGGTGCGTAACTTGGAGAAGCCAAGGTGACAGAGTTCGAGAAAATGGACTGTAGGTACGGTGAACCACTTACACACACCACATCTCCTAGTCTAGGCGACTCTTTACCATTTAATGAAAAATGGGAGAAACAATAAGCTTTTCTCTCTCTCTCTCTTTATATATATATATGCATGTACAAACACACATGAAAGATGTGACAATCAATAAGCCTGTCCATATATACAAATACAGGAAAAATCGGTCAACGATATGTTCATAAAAATGTGGAAATGTTCTACGTAGTGGCAGCGAAATAGAAACAGTTACAATATTGGAGAGACCGCATCCTACATTCTGATGGATAATTCACAGCTTAAAGATATATATATATATATAAAGAGAGAGAGAGAGAGAATATAAAGAGAAATCAAACTAAAATGTCGAAGAAATTCGCAGAATTATGTTTTCGTTGTTGTTTGTCTGGACTTTACAGACCTACAATGCACTGCAGCTTGCTGAGTGGTGTCTGCACTTCATTTCCACCAACTACCTGGCTTTTGAAAAGAGACCGGAGTTTGGTCACCTGTCTAGTCACAACCGGAAATACATTGAAGAGCACCGGTGGCCGCCGCTGTCCTATTTGATGGAAGTTGAAGAATACGAAAAGGCATTAGGAAAGGGAGAGAAATGTCTTGTCATGTAGAGCTGTGTGATATTGAACTGCCTTGTCATGTAGAGCTGTGTGATATTGAACTGCCTTGTCATGTAGAGCTGTGTGATATTGAACTGCCTTGTCATGTAGAGCTGTGTGATATTGAAATGTCTTGTCATGTAGAGCTGTGTGATATTGAACTGCCTTGTCATGTAGAGCTGTGTGATATTGAACTGCCTTGTCATGTAGAGCTGTGTGATATTGAACTGCCTTGTCATGTAGAGCTGTGTGATTTTGAGCTGACTCGCACTGGTTCACACTGACTCGCACTGGTTCACGCTGACTCGCACTGGCACACAGCTGACTCCCACTGGCTCACAACTTTTGGCAGCTGACACACACAGCTGTGAATGACCAACCTGTCGGTACTCTAGGCAAACATGACTTGTAACTCATTATGTATTCGCTACAAAGCAGCTAAGAATGCACGCGAATGTTTTTTTTATCACGAAACGCACGTGGTATGCAACTGTATCATCAGCCACCACAGTCATAAATGAAAATGACATGAACGTCTACAGGTATGCATCATGAATGTCTACAGGTATGCATCATGAATGTCTACAGGTATACATCCCACTCACAGGTTGTTAACTGTTACATTCACGCCTATGTACAGATTATAAAACCTGATACACCTTTAAAGTAGTCTTTATTATTTTGTAAATACACAGATCAGGGTAATGCATAGTCTTATTACAGCTGTTTATATATGTTATGAAAATATAATTTATCAAATTAACAAAATTATGTATTATATGACACATACATCTTAGTCTATTACGTATTAAATAATTTGATGCAATGACATCAAATACTTAAATTGCTTCCAAGCACAGATCCCCTCATTCTTTGTTGTGTGTGTCAAAAACACTTGCATTTAGATACACGTCAGCAACTACTGCATGTTACACACCTGCAAGTTACACATAAGTCATCAGACACTGAGCGTTACACATGTTTACACTTGTCAACACGTTACAGACGTTTCACACTTACAAGTCAGTAAGCTAGTAGCCAAGACTACATTCTTACAGGCAGGTAACTTTATACACAAGATTATGTTTTTACAGACATCATTATGGTCCTCACCTCACACTACGACCGGTCAGGGCGATATAGAGGCTGACTACAGGACACAGTTGTCAGTTTGTCACACCAAGAACATAGTTGTCAGTCTCTCACACCAAGAAAATATATATATATATATAGTTGTCAGTCTGTCACACCAAAAACATAGTTGTCAGTGTCACACAAAGAACATATATATATATGTAGTTGTCAGTTTGTCACACCAAGAACATAGTTATCAGTCTGTCACACGAAGAACATAGTTGTCAGTCTGTCACACCAAGAACATATATAAATATATATAGTTGTCAGTTTGTCACACTAAGAACATAGTTGTCAGTATGTCACACCAAGAAAATATATATATATATATAGTTGTCAGTCTGTCACACCAAGATTATAGTTGTCAGTCTGTCACACCAAGAACATAGTTGTCAGTCTGTCACACCAAGAACATAGTTGTCAGTCTGTCACACCAAGAATATATATATAAAGTTGTCAGTCTGTCACACCAAGAACATAGTTGTCAGTCTGTCACACCAAGAACATATATATATAAAGTTGTCAGTTTGTCACACCAAGAACATAGTTGTCAGTCTGTCACATCAAGAACATAGTTGTCAGTATATCACACCAAAAACATAGTTGTCCATATGTCACACCAAGAACATAGTTATCAGTATATCACACCAAAAACATAGCTGTCAGTATGTCACACCAAAAACATATATATATAGTTGTCAGTCTGTCACACCAAGAACATAGTTGTCAGTCTGTCACACCAAGAACATATATATATATGTATATATATATAGTTGTCAGTCTGTCACGCCAAGAACATAGTTGTCAGTCTGTCACACCAAGAACATAGTTGTCAGTCTGTCACACCAAGAACACAGTTGTCAGTCTGTCACGCAAAGAACATAGTTGTCAGTCTGTCACACCAAGAACATATATATATATATATAGTTGTCAGTCTGTCACACCAAGAACACAGTTGTCAGTCTGTCACGTCAAGAACACAGTTGTCAGTCTGTCACGCCAAGAACACTGTTGTCAGTCTGTCACGCGGAGTTTTATTGACGTGACAGACGTGACAGCCTGGGAGTCGCTGCTCTATCGACTGTGAAGACCTCTGGTCACCCAGACCTTGTCCTACACAAGCAGGTAAGTCACTGCAGTCCTCATGACAGTCGCCATGACAGTGAATCCACTGACAGTCATCATGAGCGGGAATCCAGCACCGAGAAAATGGTGAGAATAGGGCCTCGAACTGGCAGACAAGTCGTTGGTCTGGATGTTGCTGTCTCTGATGGGGTAGACTTCGTGTAGCGGCTGTTTGATGTTGTTGCACAGGTCGAAGGCGCACGAGTCGTAGCAGGTGATAGACAACGGGTCCTTGATGCAGTAGCCGCTGTCGTTCTTCCAGTTGCACGTGCGTATGATAGAATCCACTCTGCCTTTTTCTGCGGCAGTAGACATGTGTAGACTATGAACAAGATGGCGACAAGTGGAAGTGTGCAGTGTAGACTCGGGGGAGACAAGTAGAAGTGTGCAGTCTAGACTAGGGGGAGATAAGTGGAAATGTACAGTCTAGACTAGGGGGAGACAAGTAGAAGTGTGCAGTCTAGACTAGGGGGAGACAAGTAGAAGTGTGCAGTCTAGACTAGGGGGAGACAAGTGGAAGTGTACAGTCTAGACTAGGGGGAGACAAGTAGAAGTGTGCAGTCTAGACTAGGGGGAGACAAGTAGAAGTGTGCAGTCTAGACTAGGGGAATACAAGTGGAAGTGTGCAGTCTAGACTAGGGGGAGACAAGTGGAAGTGTGCAGTCTAGACTAGGGGGAGACAAGTAGAAGTGTACAGTCTAGACCAGGGGGAGACAAGTGGAAGTGTACAGTCTAGACTAGGGGGAGACAAGTAGAAGTGTGCAGTCTAGACTAGGG
Source organism: Marisa cornuarietis (assembly GCA_004794655.1). Lineage (NCBI taxonomy): Eukaryota > Metazoa > Mollusca > Gastropoda > Architaenioglossa > Ampullariidae > Marisa > Marisa cornuarietis. Next base: position 317,815 of record SMMW01000451.1, read on the forward strand.
GGAGACAAGTGGAAGTGTACAGGTGTAAACTCTAAAGTCTAACCACTCGTCTGTCCACTAAACTAAAGAAGGAGACAAAAGTCCTGGAGACGAGGGTAAATATGACTAAAACTCTGCAGTCGAAGTGTACAAGTGTAAAATTATAGATGTAAACTTTACAATTGACGAAGATAAGTGGACATGTAGAGATGTGAACTTTAAAAGACGATAAGTGATAATGTGTAGGTGGAATCAAATGCTTACAGTGTTACACACTATAATAATGTAGCATTGTGTATTTTGAGTTCATTCATTCGTCCCTTGACTAGTACCCGTCATTGCTGCAGGTGAAGATTCCTGATGTTCTCCGAGTGTGGCGACCGTGCCTCGTCTTTCTTCTTCCTTTGACACCCGAGCACTTCCTGCGGTGTTGACAGTGGCACCTCTTTGACTTTCCAGCGAGGGTGTCTACATCACAGTCCCCCAAGTTCAGCTCCAGCAATTGACTGACTATGAAGATTTCCCCCAACGTTTGGGTCATTCAGAGGATGTTTGAGGACCACTTCATCCTCAGCTTGAACTTCAGGTTTGTTAAGACAAGGTCATGGTCACTGCCTATTTCACCGTCTTGATGATGATGATGATGATGATGATGATGATGATGATGATGATGATGATGATGATGATGATGTCCATTTATAATGCAGGTATCCATTCAGAAGAATGCTCATTGCTCATTGATGTGTCCCCGTCTTGGCCTGATGGTCTGGGCGACAGACTCAAGTTGATTTTGTTGTTGACCAGTTCATTTGGCGGTTGCCAAGTGGCTTTCCTCGATTTCGTTTGTCGATGGCAAGTGTTGGTAAGATGTAAGGTATTGAGCAAGGTGAGTCTTGACCAGTGTAAGCTCTAGGTTTCTGGTGGCCATGTCGATGGTTTCACCGAGACCAAATTTACCCTCCCCACTGTACCAGAGTCTATCCTCATCGTCAGTTGCAGTCTCCCCTATTCCTGGCCATCTGACCTCCCATAATGCCCCACCACTACTACTCTAGCTCATGGGTGTAATGTGCAGACATTCCTTGGCTGTACCTTCTCAGCCTTATATCTCTTTTAGTTCGTGTGCTTGCCACCCCTAACCTAGAGCCTGCCGGGGTGGTGTGCGGTCGTTGTTGATCCCGCCCTCGACCAATCCTGTGGCGATGAGTGGGTCTGGTGACTAGCACGCAGTCACTGGACAATGGCCGGTACTTTCATCGCCCGCTACTGCCATGTTAGCATCGTGATTTTATGTAGGGCTTTACTATCCTAGAATTTATCTTTCCCAAGGTTTCTCACAAGACATTAGGACCATTTTGTCTTGGCTAAGGTGAGGTAAAGTGGTGGGGAGTGACGACAGGTCTGTGTCATCAGCTCCCACATTAAATACGAGCACAAAATGCTTGTGTTGCAAAAAGAATGGAGCGAAAGCGACAAGAGAACTGCGTGGCTTCTCCAACGAACTAATAAAAAAATATAAAAATTAAGAGCTTACAAAATTTTCCTACTTATGCAATAAAAAACATAAATTTAGAAATAAGAGCAAATCTTTGCATTGTCAAGTATCTGTAAGGTATTGTAACACAGTGTATCCAGGCTGTGAGGCGAGCAGACATAGAGCAGATGTTCTAAAGTGGTGTGGCACAGTGTGTAGAGACATTGTACCACTCACCCAGAGAGCAGATGTTCTAAAGTGGTGTGGCACAGTGTGTAGAGACATTGTACCACTCACCCAGAGAGCAGATGTTCTAAAGGGGTGTGGCACAGTGTGTAGAGACAGTGTACCACTCACCCAGAGAGCAGATGTTCTAAAGTGGTGTGGCACAGTGTGTAGAGACAGTGTACCACTCACCCACAGAGTAGAGCTCCTGCGTGTAGCAGCGTTTGTCGCAGTGATAGTTGATGTGGACGTCGGCGATGCGGTCGGGGCTGTAGATACAGTCCTGATTGTCGGACTTGGCCTCAGGGTCGTAGGAGTATGAGCACTGGTAGCACTGGAATCCTGGCAACAAATCACCGCGTGTCACTGAGATACGTGCACTGGTAGCACTGGAAGATCGCCATGTGTCACTGTAATACAAGTACTGGTGCACCGCAAGGCTGGCAAGAGAGTGTCATGTGTCACTGTAATACAAGTACTGGTGTACCGCAAGGCTGGCAAGAGAGTGTCATGTGTCACTGTAATACAAGTACTGGTGTACCGCAAGGCTGGCAAGAGAGTGTCATGTGTCACTGTAATACAAGTACTGGTGTACCGCAAGGCTGGCAAGAGTGTCATGTGTCACTGTAATACAAGTACTGGTGTACCGCAAGGCTGGCAAGAGAGTGTCATGTGTCACTGTAATACAAGTACTGGTGTACCGCAAGGCTGGCAAGAGTGTCATGTGTCACTGTAATACAAGTACTGGTGTACCGCAAGGCTGGCAAGAGAGTGTCATGTGTCACTGTAATACAAGTACTGGTGTACCGTAAGGCTGGCAAGAGAGTGTCATGTGTCACTGTAATACAAGTGCTGGTGTACCGTAAGGCTGGCAAGAGAGTGTCATGTGTCACTGTAATACAAGTACTGGTGTACCGCAAGGCTGGCAAGAGTGTCATGTGTCACTAAAATACAAATACTGGTGCACCGCAAGGCTGGCAAGAGAGTGTCATGTGTCAGTAGTACTGAAGGCACAGTGGATTTACAGACATGTATCAGTATCTCTAGATGTGTTTTGATATATATATATAGCTACAGACATCAATAAAACTATCACAGGCTTCTAGAAACATCCTCAACACCTTTACAGACTTCTACAAAAGTTCCTTAAAACCTTTCGAGACATTTGCAGACGTCCCTTAACACGTTTAGTTACATTTTAAACAACTCTACAAACATCTGAAGAGATCTTTAACATCTTTTACAAACCCTGTAGGCATCCATAAAAATGTTCAGAGACATCTACCGACACATTGAAGACGTCCACAGACATCCATAAACACTTCTACAGACAGTGACAAATATTCCGAAACATCTTTTGAGATATCTACAGGTACTGCTAAACATCTTCTGACACATCTACAGACATCCTTAAGTAAGTTGTAAGACACCACAAACATACCTCAACACCTTTACCAACATCTTCAGACACACACACCCACACAGATCTCGAGACATCCCTACCAACCTCCACAAACCCGAGATCAGTCAGTTGAGTGGTTCACTAGACACACTTGTCAAGTTTGATCAAGACACTCACTGTCCACCCCCCCCCCTCGCCAGTAAGATGCAAGCCCCACGTGAACCCTGCCAGGTGTTTACAGGGAGAAACTGCGACATAAACATCCCCATAACAGCTTTCACATAAACTTACCGCAACAATCACCAAGCAGAACCACCAAGCACACGACCACTGCTGTCATTCTGAGCCTCGCACTAAAGGCCCTCTTGCTGCTGTCTGTCATTGTCATCGATGTCATGGGAGGACACTGTACCTACATCAAATAACAAACAATCCAAACGGTGACAAGGGGCTAAGTACCACATCACATAACAAACTACAGACAAGACCACAAGGCGATGTTTGGTTGGGGAAGACGCCGAGTGTCGGTCGATGTAGGGTGGACAGGAAGACATTGACAGGACAGCTGGCAGTTTGATGACAGAAGCCCACGTCGTCAAAATCTGCTACATTGTGGTAGTCGTGTGAGGAAGCTACAAAGAGGTCAGAGTTGTAGTAGTCGTGTGAGGAAGCTACAAACAGGTCAGAGTTGTGGTAGTCGTGTGAGGAAGCTACAAACAGGTAAGAGTTGTCGTAGTCGTGTGAGGAAGATACAAACAGGTCAGAGTTGTGGTAGTCGTGTGAGGAAGATACAAACAGGTCAGAGTTGTAGTAGTCGTGTGAGGAAGCTACAAACAGGTCAGAGTTGTGGTAGTCGTGTGAGGAAGCTACAAACAGGTCAGAGTTGTGGTAGTCGTGTGAGGAAGATACAAACAGGTCAGAGTTGTGGTAGTCGTGTGAGGAAGATACAAACAGGTCAGAGTTGTGGTAGTCGTGTGAGGAAGATACAAACAGGTCAGAGTTGTGGTAGTCGTGTGAGGAAGATACAAACAGGTCAGAGTTGTGGTAGTCGTGTGAGGAAGCTACAAACAGGTCAGAGTTGTGGTAGTCGTGTGAGGAAGATACAAACAGGTCAGAGTTGTGGTAGTCGTGTGAGGAAGCTACAAACAGGTCAGAGTTGTGGTAGTCGTGTGAGGAAGATACAAACAGGTCAGAGTTGTGGTAGTCGTGTGAGGAAGATACAAACAGGTCTGTACAGATGACAATACAGAGAAAGGTTAGCAATGTGTCCTGACAAACTCACAGCACATAACAGCGCCATCTACAGACCCACCTTGTTACAGGCAGTCGCAGGCACAGCAGGAAAAATGTTTAGTTACACCGGCGGCAGACAACAGGACGTTCAGACAAGATGACGTTCAGACAGGAGGATGTTCAGACAGGAGGATGTTCAGACAGGAAGGCGTTCAGACAGGAGGATGTTCAGACAAGAAGGCGTTCAGACAAAAGAAAACAGCTGTAGTCAAGGCTGCAGTCACCTGATGCTCAGTTGTCCAGTAGTGTGACAGCTGTAAACAAGGCTGAGTTGTCTAGTAGTGTGACAGCTGTAAACAAGAATGAGTTGTCTAGTAGTGTGACAGCTGTAAACAAGGCTGAGTTGTCCAGTAGTGTGACAGCTGTAAACAAGGCTGAGTTGTCTAGTAGTGTGACAGCTGTAAACAAGGCTGAGTTGTCTAGTAGTGTGACAGCTGTAAACAAGGCTGAGTTGTCTAGTAGTGTGACAGCTGTAAACAAGGCTGAGTTGTCCAGTAGTGTGACAGCTGTAAACAAGGCTGAGTTGTCCAGTAGTGTGACAGCTGTAAACAAGGCTGAGTTGTCTAGTAGTGTGACAGCTGTAAACAAGGCTGAGTTGTCTAGTAGTGTGACAGCTGTAAACAAGGCTGAGTTGTCTAGTAGTGTGACAGCTGTAAACAAGGCTGAGTTGTCTAGTAGTGTGACAGCTGTAAACAAGAATGAGTTGTCTAGTAGTGTGACAGCTGTAAACAAGCTGAACGCCTGGTAATGTAAGAGAAGTAGAGTTGATTGTCGAGTACAGCAATCACAGAGGAGCAGGGCTGAAGTTCCTCACATACTTGGATGACGAGCACTGAAGCCTGTAGGTGCATCAAACGTGGGAGGCTATCACATCACAAAGTCGTTGCTGCTGTTGAGAGGTTTGGGACAAGACCACAAATGTCGGGGAATATTTGAAGTTATCGGGGGAATTGTTGGACTGTCACCAGTGAAAACTCCAGACACTCACAGTCAGTCGCAAATGTTGCTGGAGTTCAGTCGACAAGCGTATGACGAGGGTTGTGCTAAGCTCCTCACATCTTTCAGTTCACTTCTGACTCCCTTATCTCAGTCATGTGACGTCACTCGGGTGTCAGCAGCCAAGACGTTGGTGGGTAGAGATGCCGGCCGTCATGTCTGTCCGGACAGACTGTGATGCCGTCGTCGTCAAAGAAAATGGGTGATGATTGCAGTGTGTGTGTGTGTGTGTGTGTGTGTGTGTGTGTGTGTGTGATAGAGAGAAGTTTGTCGCCGCTGCTACCCTGTTCTCATCCTGTGTCTACAGGCGGTACCCGTCTGACCAGCTGCTATCTTGAGCTTCCTGACAACAGAGCCTCGCGTGTGAGGAATGGCTGTCGAACGAGGATCACGTGAGGACGGACGGATATTCCTTCTCCATACTGAGGACAATCAATTCTCTCTCTTAAACATAAACTTATAGCCAATATATCGTGTCAGTCCTGAAAGAATATGTTCAGCTTGTGTCACCGCTAGTGACAGATTTAGTGTCATAGCTAGTGTCATTTACAGTCACATGTCTCACAACCTTAGAGGGCGACAGTCCATATGCCAGAGGAAGGAATAGTGCAAACACTAAGTTAGGCTTGAAGAAACTATGTGGGGGAGGCTTAGGAGTGACCACACCTTGGACATTCACATTCACACACACACACACACACACACACACACACACACACACACACACACACACACACACACACACACACACACACACACACAGCCTACATGATTAACATATTTGCCATTCTTGTCTTATTATTAAGCTTTTCTTTGTTATTTACAACACTGCCTTAAATTTACTGTTATTGAAGCTCCGTGTAATTTATTCAAACAAGTTTTGTACGAGGACATTGTATGGGTGAACAGCTAATGGTGTACAATTCCATTTCTCCACACCCCTCAAGTATGAATGAATAAAAATGTCTGAACAGAAAACACATTCCCGCAGGACCAGCACAAGGTAGACTATGCCAGCCCGCTCATTTGAAGATGAAATGGGTTATGAGTCTACCTGTCTAACAGGAAAACAGTCTACCTGTCTAACAGGAAAACAGTCTACCTGTGTAACAGGAAAACAGACAGTCTACCTGTCTAACAGGAAAACAGACAGTCTACCTGTCTAATAGGAAAACAGACAGTCTACCTGTCTAATAGGAAAACAGACAGTCTACCTGTCTAATAGGAAAACAGACAGTCTACCTGTCTAATAGGAAAACAGACAGTCTACCTGTCTAATAGGAAAACAGACAGTCTACCTGTCTAATAGGAAAACAGACAGTCTACCTGTCTAATAGGAAAACAGACAGTCTACCTGTCTAATAGGAAAACAGACAGTCTACCTGTCTAATAGGAAAACAGACAGTCTACCTGTCTAACAGGAAAACAGACAGTCTACCTGTCTAACAGGAAAACAGTCTACCTGTCTAACAGGAAAACAGTCTACCTGTCTAACAGGAAAACAGACAGTCTACCTGTCTAATAGGAAAACAGACAGTCTACCTGTCTAACAGGAAAACAGACAGTCTACCTGTCTAATAGGAAAACAGACAGTCTACCTGTCTAATAGGAAAACAGTCTACCTAACAGGAAAACAGACAGTCTACCTGTCTAACAGGAAAACAGTCTACCTGTCTAACAGGAAAACAGTCTACCTGTCTAACAGGAAAACAGTCTACCTGTCTAACAGGAAAACAGTCTACCTGTCTAACAGGAAAACAGTCTACCTGTCTAATAGGAAAACAGACAGTCTACCTGTCTAACAGGAAAACAGACAGTCTACCTGTCTAACAGGAAAACAGACAGTCTACCTGTCCAACAACATGTGACAACCACTTGAGTAGGAGATAGCTTAAGGCTAACCATCAACTAAGGCTATATCACTATATCACGGCAAGACAGTCAGTATCTAAGGCTATATCACTATATCACGGTAAGAGAGCCAGTATCTAAGGCTATATCACTATATCACGGCAAGACAGCCAGTAACTAAGGCTATATCACTATATCACGGTAAGAGAGCCAGTATCTAAGGCTATATCACTATATCACGGCAAGACAGCCAGTAACTAAGGCTATATCACTATATCGCGGCAAGGCAGCCAACAACTACGGCTATATAACTATATCACTATATATCACGACAAAAGAACCAACAACTAAGGCTATATCACTATATCGCGGCAAGCCAGCCAGAAACTACGGCTATATCATTATAACACGGCAAGACAACCAGGAACTACGGCTTTATCACTATATCACTATATATCACGGCAAGGCAGCCAGCAAGTAAGGCTATATCACTATATCACGGCAAGACAGCCAGTAACTAAGGCTATATCACTATATGACTATATCATGGCAAGACAGCCAGTAACTAAGGCTATATCACTATATCATGGCAAGGCTGTCAGCCCTGTAAACAGATGCCACATGTAGAAAAAGAACAGTGTGTCCGAGACGAGAGGTGAACCCAGGACAACCAACCCTCACTGTATTGGTGACAGACGCTGACCGTTGCGCCCTCCACTTGAGTGGGAAAGTCTCGGCTCTTGTACAGTCGCGAGATAGTTTTACTCTACGATACGACAACATTTACAGGCTGTAAATACTTACATTGTGTGACGTGTCACTTAAAGATGGTCACTGCCATATCACAGTTCATTGTCACTGGCAGACATTGTCTATCACTGCAAGTGACGTCACTAGCATGACAAATGTCAGTTAGGACGTAGATGCCATTAGGTGTCCAGCCACGTGTTTGCTGAACGTTGGACGAGTAAAGTCTGATCAACGGTATCGTCTGTGTGGTGGTGTTTGTGGCACTGAACATTAAGACTGTCAGGAAAGAGACAACACTTCGTTAGTTTAACGGCTAGTGATGTTAAAGGTGATAACATCTGAGGGTCGTGACGTCACGTTAAAGGTGATAACATCTGAGGGCACACACACACACACACACACACACACACACACACACACACACACACACGGTGGTAACATCACAACATTTGTTGCTTTCAGTGTTAAACAACAAAGCAACATTTTACACGAAGCAAAACTCATTGAAAAATCCCTCACCCGGTTATCGCACTGACAAGAAATGATGTGATATTCACAATAGTATAAACTGTAGAATCATATTAATCACATTGACGGTTTGCCAGTCAGTCAGCCATAAAACTCTGCCTCTTCTTTGATTAGTGTCTTTGTTTTGTAGTAAACTGGTCTTTCTCTTTCCTTTCTTGAGGTCGAGAGCTAGATATGAAAACGCATAACATTTGCTTATTCTGCTACCCTCGGAATAAAGATTTTCATATATATATATATATATAACTATATATATCTGCTCCTCTACCTAGTTTGTACTTTGTGACGAATCAGAAGTATTGGGCCGGAGGGGGGACGAAACATATTTTTGCCCCCTCAGTATCTTTTTTTGAGGGGGTGGCTGCCCCTTTGTCCCCCCCCCGGTTCCTAGGCTACTGGAGGGTGTGATATCATGTTATATTGGCTATGTACATTTTATAATGTAAAGCTTATGGCTTGTTATAGTTGAACGGGTGGAGTGGATGTGATGGGCAAGTCGGGGTAGCACCGCTGTGTGTAAGTCTGTCGCTTTCGCGTTTTTGACGCGATTATCCAAGGGAGGGAACTACTGCATGCCAAAGTGAAATAAACTCTGTGGAGTTATATTCCTTGAAATTTGACTTTTCTGAAGGAAAAAAAGAGAAAAAGATGCAAGCATGTGATGTTTGTGGTTTTCAGCCGAGATGAGACTCCAACTCTTCTCTAAAGTTTGATGATAATATAATACAGTGTTAAGAGAACAGCAGTGAATTGTATTTCCTGTAGGAGCTGTAAAAGGTGGGGGTGGGGGGGGGAAGAGCCTTGCTCAGTTGCCGTGAGTTATTTATATATATATTGGAGCACAGAAGGCTTAGATCAGAAATAACAGCCATGTGTTGACATATCATGGACAGCGCAAACAATATTTGACTCAGTGGTTATAATTAGAACTGCATGATGCGGTTAAGGTGAGAAAAGTGCCTTAGTCTTGAAATTCATGGTAGTAGACATCTTCCCTGCTATCTTCTTTCTGTTGCGATATTTTGATGAAAACGTTCGCCATGTTCGTCACTAACCATACCACAGTTGTCAGGAAAGAAATCCAGATGGGAATGAAGGAAGTGGATCTTTAGAGACAAATTGCAGTCAAGTTTCTGATACTGCATCAACTTCCACTAGTTCCTTGTAGTTGTCTGCCCTTACCTTCCCCAGAAAGTCTGTAAACACCAGGAGAAAAGCATTCCATCCTTGTCTCTCATCATCCTGCAGCAATTTGTTGAACCGGTCATCTATGAAGAGCTCTCGACTCTGAGAATCGACAAAACTCCCTCTTTAATCTTTGCCTCGGTGAGTCGAGAGAATTCTTCCTGCAGGTATCAGAAAGCTGGGGATGTCCGGTCCATGGCTTTCACAAAGTTCTTCATCAAACCTAGTTTGACGTGAAGGGGCAGTAGCAGGACTTTGTGAGCCTCGACCAGAGCTGGATGCTGGATATTCTTCTCTTCAACTGCTACATTTTGTCTGCGAGTCCATTCCTTCCGCAAGTAGTGCAGTTCTCTTGGTCGGCCACCCCACTGACATAAGAACCACGTGTGTTGTGTACATCCCTGCTACACGTGTATTGTGTTTGTGTACATCCCTGCTACACGTGTATTGTGTTTGTGTACATCCCTGCTACACGTGTATTGTGTTTGTGTACATCCCTGCTACACGTGTATTGTGTTTGTGTACATCCCTGCTACACGTGTATTGTGTTTGTGTACATCCCTGCTACACGTGTATTGTGTTTGTGTACATCCCTGCTGCAGTCCCGTTAAGAGGACAACTACCTTCAAATCACCACAGAGGTGCCAGCTGTCCTTGTTATACTCCACAGAGGTGTCAGCGGTACTTGTTATACTCCACAGAGGTGCCAGCTGTCCTTGTTATACTCCATGGTATTCAGTGGCTGATGTCAGTCATCGTACGACTGGACGTCACTGTCGCTCCCGATGTCGTCTGTCTTGCTGTCAGAACTAGCATCAGGGACCACACCAGGGTGACAACTTGCTTACTCTGTGACACAATAGCTTTGTTGCTGACTGATAGTCATGGGTGACATCTATAACTACAGACACATTGGACTGTATAATACAGTGTATACTGCTGTGACTGCTGTGACTGCTGTGACTGCTGTCATCCATTCATTGTGTTGTCTTTAATTTCATTACTTGCTTCTACAGTTTGTCTAAAATACATCCATAACTTTCTTTCTCTCTCCTCAGAGAACTGCAACGTCAACACATCTGGTGACGAGCTCAATACGACGCCGGCGACAATAGCAACATCATCTCCACCACGAGCAGCAACAGTAGCAGAAACAACGACAACAACACTTTGGTCTAATTCACGAAGTTCAAGTGCGCGGTGGAAGCGGCAGGTTCAACAGTTAAGTCCATAAACTGAATGAGTGTCACTTAGTCTGCAGCCTTCTACCGCCTGCCCTACAGTAAGGAAACTCTGAAATAGGTGTCACAGTGACGTCTGCTAGACACCACTACAAGCCTGTGACGTCTGCTAGACACCACTACAAGCCTGTGACGTCTGCTAGACACCACTACAAGCCTGTGACGTCTGCTAGACATCACTACAAGCAGGTGACGTCTGCTAGACACCACTACAAGCCTGTTACGTCTGCTAGACACCACTACAAGCAGGTGACGTCTGCTAGACATCACTACAAGCAGGTGACGTCTGCTAGACACCACTACAAGCCTGTGACGTCTGCTAGACACCACTACAAGCCTGTGACGTCTGCTAGACAGCACTACAAGCAGGTGACATCTGCTAGACACCACTACAAGCAGGTGACGTCTGCTAGAGATCACTACAAGCCTGTTACGTCTGCTAGACACCACTACAAGCCTGTGACGTCTGCTAGAGATCACGATAAGCCGGGACGTCTGCTAGACACCACTATTAGCCGGTGACGTCTGCTAGACACCACTATTAGCCGGTGACGTCTGCTAGACACCACAATAAGCCGGTGACGTCTGCTAGAGATCATGATAAGCCGGTGACGTCTGCTAGAGATCACGATAAGCCGGTGACGTCTGCTAGAGATCACAATAAGCCGGTGACGTCTGCTAGAGATTACGATAAGCCGGTGACGTCTGCTAGAGATCACAATAAGCCGGTGACGTCTGCTAGAGATTACGATAAGCCGGTAATGTATGGAAGACGAGGGGTGACGAGGGCCTTGACTGGGAGGCTGTCGGGATGGAGGGAGGGAGTGACTAGGAGAGAAAACTGCAAACAAAACATCGTGTGGAGCGTCAACACCTCCCACAAAACACATATTTTCACAAAAGCTTCTCCCAACCCTGGACCCGCTGTATGACAGGCTCGCCCCTTTCTTTATGCACGTCACTAGTCGCCTCTCTTCATGCTAGTTACGCCCGACATTGTGTGAGGTGTGTACCGCACTGTGTACCGCTGTGTACCACACTGTGCTGACACAAGGGAGGATGTTTGATAAAAATACCTGCGGTCTTGTCGTCAAGGGATGAGTGAGGCACGGGTTTCGTAAGACAGCCTCGCCTCACAGACTTTGTACTTGGACAACAAAATGCGTTTGTTTGAATGGCGATCACAGCACCTAGCTACAGGCTAGCATTTAGTCAAATGGTGATCACAGCACCTAGCTACAAGCTAGCATTTAGTCAAATGGTGATCACAGCACCTAGCTACAAGCTAGCATTTAGTCTAATGGTGATCACAGCACCTAGCTACAGGCTAGCATCTGGTCAAATGGTGATCACAGCACCTAGCTACAAGCTAGCATCTGGTCAAATGGTGATCACAGCACCTAGCTACAGGCTAGCATTTAGTGTAATGGTGATCACAGCACCTAGCTACAGGCTAGCATTTAGTCTAATGGTGATCACAGCACCTAGATACAGGCTAGCATCTGGTCAAATGGTGATCACAGCACCTAGCTACAGGCTAGCATTTAGTCTAATGGTGATCACAGCACCTAGATACAGGCTAGCATTTGGTCAAATGGTGATCACAGCACCTAGCTACAGGCTAGCGTCTGGTCAAATTGTGATCACAGCACCTAGCTACAGGCTAGCATTTAGTGTAATGGTGATCACAACTAGAGGGTATAGCGGTCCAAGCGATAACCCACGGCATTGGTATCCTACAATAATTATCTGCCCACAGGCAGACGACAGTTGTCACTATCTACATGTTGCCTGCTCAGGTCGGGTGAAGAATGATGACACCTACATTGTGAAGAACACCGAAATATTCTGGTCAGACGACATCGCGATATGAAGTCGTACATGTAGATACAAACATACAAACATACAAACATCCACCTCAAAGATTGAATGAAGCAAATGATCACAAGTTCCTATTGACTGCAGTGCAGCTGACGTAACACAAACTGTTCCTAGTAATAAACCTGTAAGAGGAACATGTCAGCTGACATTTTGCTGTAAGCAAGACATCATGCGGGTATTTTACTCCGAGTAACACTCTTCGTCTCAATGTCGGCTGTCAGAGAGAAAATCACTTTTGTATTTTGCTATCAGTGACGTCCGTGAGTGTCAGACATGTTGTGTGATGAGTGGCACCTGGATAATGAGGGAAAAGATGATACAGACTCCGTCCTCATGAAGCCTGCCTCAGGTGACAACGTTTACTTATTCAAAGCACTCTGCCTGCACTGGGTCACGTGGACAGCACAGCCGTAGCAAGATGCATCCTGGCATCTGCGCCTTCAAACATCTTTGTTTGCCCGGTGAGCCACCAAACAACCCGCACACAGAGAAGGCACAGCTAGCGGTCTCGCACAGTCTCGCCAACACCACGTTTCAGACGGTAGCAGGTTAGTACAGGTTAGTAGTGTGTGTGTGTGTGTGTGTTAGTCTCACAGTGTTTCAGCTGTGGACAGGTTAGTACTCTGTGTGTGTGTGTGTGTGTGTTAGTCTCACAGTGACAGAGCTGTGGGCAGGTTAGTACTCTGTGTGTGTGTGTTAGTCTCACAGTGACAGAGCTGTGGGCAGGTTAGTACTCTCTGTGTGTGTGTGTGTGTGTGTGTGTGTGTGTGTGTGTTAGTCTCACAGTGTTTGAGCTGTGGACAGGTTAGTACTCTGTGTGTGTGTGTGTGTTAGTCTCACAGTGACAGAGCTGTGGGCAGGTTAGTACTGTGTGTGTGTGTTAGTCTCACAGTGACAGAGCTGTGGGCAGGTTAGTACTCTGTGTGTGTGTGTGTGTGTGTGTGTTAGTCTCACAGTGACAGAGCTGTGGGCAGGTTAGTACTGTGTGTGTGTGTGTGTGTGTGTGTTAGTCTCCCAGTGACAGAGCTGTGGGCAGGTTAGTACTCTGTGTGTGTGTGTGTCTGTGTGTGTGTGTTAGTCTCACAGTGACAGAGCTGTGGGCAGGTTAGTACTCTGTGTGTGTGTGTGTGTGTTAGTCTCACAGTGACAGAGCTGTGGGCAGGTTAGTACTCTGTGTGTGTGTGTGTGTGTTTGTGTTAGTCTCACAGTGACAGAGCTGTGGGCAGGTTAGTACTGTGTGTGTGTGTGTTAGTCTCACAGTGACAGAGCTGTGGGCAGGTTAGTACTGTGTGTGTGTGTGTGTGTGTGTTAGTCCCACAGTGACAGAGCTGTGGGCAGGTTAGTACTCTGTGTGTGTGTGTTAGTCTCACAGTGACAGAGCTGTGGGCAGGTTAGTACTCTGTGTGTGTGTGTGTGTGTGTTAGTCTCACAGTGACAGAGCTGTGGGCAGGTTAATACTCTGTGTGTGTGTGTGTGTGTGTGTGTGTGTGTGTTAGTCTCACAGTGATAGAGCTGTGGACAGGTTAGTACTGTGTGTGTGTGTGTGTTAGTCTCCCAGTGACAGAGCTGTGGGCAGGTTAGTACTGTGTGTGTGTGTGTTAGTCTCACAGTGACAGAGCTGTGGGCAGGTTAGTGTGTGTGTGTGTGTGTGTGTGTGTGTGTGTGTGTCTCCAGTGACAGAGCTGTGGGCAGGTTAGTACCTGTGTGTGTGTGTTAGTCTCACAGTGACAGAGCTGTGGGCAGGTTAGTACTCTGTGTGTGTGTGTGTGTGTGTGTGTGTGTGTGTGTTAGTCTCACAGTGACAGAGCTGTGGGCAGGTTAGTACTCTGTGTGTGTGTGTGTGTGTGTTAGTCTCACAGTGACAGAGCTGTGGGCAGGTTAATACTCTGTGTGTGTGTGTGTGTGTGTGTGTGTGTGTGTTAGTCTCACAGTGACAGAGCTGTGGGCAGGTTAATACTCTGTGTGTGTGTGTGTGTGTGTGTGTGTGTGTGTGTTAGTCTCACAGTGATGGAGCTGTGGACAGGTTAGTACTGTGTGTGTGTGTGTGTTAGTCTCACAGTGACAGAGCTGTGAACAGGTTAGTACTGTGTGTGTGTGTGTGTGTTAGTCTGACAGTGTTTGAGCTGTGGACAGGTTAGTACAGGTAAGTACTGTGTGTGTGTGTGTGTTAGTCTCACAGTGACAGAGCTGTGAACAGGTTAGTACTGTGTGTGTGTGTGTGTGTTAGTCTGACAGTGTTTGAGCTGTGGACAGGTTAGTACAGGTAAGTACTGTGTGTGTGTGTTAGTCTGACAGTGATGGAGCTGTGGACAGGTTATTACTGTGTGTGTGTGTGTGTGTGTGTTTGTCTCACAGTGATAGAGCTGTGGACAGGTTAGTACTGTGTGTGTGTGTGTGTGTTAGTCTGACAGTGATGGAGCTGTGGACAGGTTAGTACTGTGTGTGTGTGTGTGTGTGTGTGTGTGTTAGTCTGACAGTGACAGAGCTGTGGACAGGTTAGTACAGGTAGGTACTGTGTGTGTGTGTTAGTCTGACAGTGTTTGAGCTGTGGACAGGTTAGTACAGGTAAGTACTGTGTGTGTGTGTGTGCATGTGCTGACTAGGTGTATACTCACTTAGTGCTGGCTAGGTGTATACTCACCTAGTGCTGGCTAGGTGTATACTCACTTAGTGCTGGCTAAATGTATGCTTACTTAGTGCTGGCTAAATGTATGCTTACTTAGTGCTGGCTAGGTGTATACTCACTTAGTGCTGGCTAAATGTATGCTTACTTAGTGCTGGCTAAATGTATACTCACTTAGTGCTGGCTAAATGTATACTCACTTAGTGCTGGCTAGGTGTATACTCACTTAGTGCTGGCTAAATGTATGCTCACTTAGTGCTGGCTAGGTGTATACTCACTTAGTGCTGGCTAAATGTATGCTCACTTAGTGCTGGCTAGGTGTATACTCATTAGTGCTGGCTAAATGTACACTCACTTAGTGCTGGCTAGGTGTATACTCACTTAGTGCTGGCTAAATGTATACTCACTTAGTGCTGGCTAAATGTATGCTCACTTAGTGCTGGCTAAAAGTATACTCACCTAGTGCTGGCTAAATGTATGCTCACTTAGTGCTGGCTAGGTGTATACTCACTTAGTGCTGGCTAGGTGTATACTGACTTAGTGCTGGCTAGGTGTATACTCACTTAGTGCTGGCTAAATGTATGCTCACTTAGTGCTGGCTAGGTGTATAAAAGCTTAGTGCTGGCTAAGTGAATGCTCACTTAGTGCTGGCTAAATGTATACTCACCTAGTGCTGGCTATGTGTATACTCACCTAGTGCTGGCTAAATGTGTACTCACCTCGTGCTGGCTAGGTGTATAATAGCTTAGTGCTGGCTAAATGTATAATCATTTAGTATGGTGAGGTGAATGGTGTTTACTGGCTAGGTGTATAATCACTTGGTGATGGCTAGGTGTATAATTAGTTAGTATGGTGAGGTGAATGCACTTTTTGGCTAGGTGTATAATCACTTGGTGATGGCTAAATGTATACTCACATAGTGCTGGCTAGATTTATACTCACCTAGTGCTGGCTAGATGTATACTCACCTAGTGCTGGCTAAATGTATACTCACCTAGTGCTGGCTAAATATATACTCACCTAGTGCTGGCTAGATGTATACTCACCTAGTGCTGGCTAGGTGTATAATAGCTTAGTGCTGGCTAGATGAATGACAATGACAATGACAATTCTTTATTAACGAGAGGTAAATAAGCGAAAAGGTGTTTTTTTTCATTTAGCCCTCGCCCCGTACGGGGAAAGAATAAACAAATAATTAAAAGAATACAAAGACAATTAGTAATAAACATGAGATAACATCAAATAAGAGTGGGAGGTGAGTATGTACAAGGTGATTGTTAAGAAAAAAAGTACAAGCAGGAAACAACAGCAACAACAACAAAAAAAGCAGATATTTACAGGGATCCTGGAATTGAGAGGTGTTTCTAGAGGGCTCATCTAATTTTCTTGTAAATGTTTGAGAAGATGGCGTCTAAAGCAGTTCAGGGAGTTCATCTGCTTGAGATGGAGAGGGAGGCTGTTCCACAACACGCTCCTTGAATATTTCAGACTAGATTTATAGAGGTCTATTCTGTGGATTGGAGTATTTAGTTTTGGGGAAGTCCGAGTATAATTGGAAGAAAACAACAAAGCTAGTCTGGGGGACAGTTTACTGGTCAGTATTTTGTACATGAATATACATTTATTAAATTTAAGTCTTTTCGTGAGGGGAAGGACGCCCAGAGAGGGGAAGTCACTCGGCTGTATTGTCGGTTTGAGTAGAACGGCTTTTATTGCTCGCCTCTGGACACTTGCTAGAGGTTTCATGGAAACTCCACTAGCGGAGTCCCAGAGGGTGGAGGTAGTCAATGACTGACTGAATGTGGGTTGTATAGAAGAGTTTTCTTGTGTGTGGGTCTAGGAAATGTTTAATTCTTGACAGCTGCTAGACTTTCTTGGAAATGGTTTTGCTTGTAGCAGAGATGTGTTGGGGCCATGATAAGTTGTTGTCAATGGAAACACCTATGAGTTTGTGGGACTGAACTTCCGTTATTGCTTGAGCGCCAGTATGGATACTTGGGAATGGGTTGACTAGGTTTTGCCTTTTTTGTCTTGTTGTGAGGAGCATGACTTCAGTTTTCTGGGGGTTGAGGGACATGTGGTTTGATTCCGTCCAAGTCTGAAGCTCGTCGGCGCTCAGCTGTATGAGGGAAGCAAGTGGTTCAATCTGTTGGTGGTGTGCGTGTATTGCGGTGTCGTCTGCAAACATGTCACATGGATGGGATAGGTGGAGAGGAAGATCATTGATGTATATGGAGAAAAGAAGAGGTCCTAGTACTGAGCCTTGAGGGACACCAAATTTAACTTTAAGAGGATCAGACATTTGGTTGTTTACAGCGACTCTCTGAGTTCGATTGTCGAGAAAGGAGGTAAGGAGTTTGGTGCTCCCAGTACTTAGTTTGTACAAATCAAGTTTTCTGATGAGCAGATTGTGATCTATAACATCAAAGGCTTTGGCAAAGTCAACAAATAAGGCAGCAGAAAAATGATTATCATTGTTATTTAGCCATTGTTCCACCATGGATGTTAGTGTGTGTGGCAAGAGTGACGGGGCCTAAAACCAGATTGGTTTGGGTGGATAAGCTCATGCCTTATAAGGTGTTCTTGTAGTTGCTTGTGGATGTATTTTTCTAGGGGTTTTGAGAGAGGTGATAAGATTGAGATTGGGCGATAATTTGTAGGGTAACCTGTATCACCTGATTTGTGTATAGGGGTTATTTTTGCTTTTTAAGGTGTGTTGGAAAATAAGATTTATCAATACAGAGGTTGTACAGGTAGGTCAGAGTTTCAGCAATGGCCGGTGCTGAGAGCTTTAGAATTTTATTGTCGATGTTGTCAGGCCCTCTGGTGTTAGTATCTTTGAGTTGGGTAAGTGCTTGATATACTTCCAATACACTCATCGGGGGAATGCAAAGAGAGGTATTAATTTGTTTAGAGTTACAGAAACTTTGTAATCTGTCTAGTTTGTTTTCTTGTGACTTGTCGTTTGAAACTACCCTAGTAGCAATTCCTGCAAAATGTGCGTTCAGTTCGTCAGGGGGAATTGTAATCGTGGGAAAGGTTTGTCTAGACTTGTTCGTTAATTGATTGATGGCTTTCCAGATCAGTTTAGTGTTCTTCTTGCATTCTATGAGTTTGCTGAAGTAGTTTTTCATCTTGCATCGTTTCATAGCGGTGACAACGTTTCGTTGTTTTTTGAACTCTGTTTCTTGGCCTTTCTTTGTAAGGGTGTCTCTGACATTAGTAGCCGACTGGAGTTCCGAGTAGAACCAAGCGGGCTTGATGTTGTGTTTAGCACGTTTGGTTCGCAGCGGTACATGTTTATTGTATATTAGTAAAAAGTGGTTGTGCCAGTAGGCGAGGGCGTCCTCTGGGTCAGTAATATCATATTTTGTTTAGGGGGGAGTTGTACAGGTCAGCTACAAATTTAGATTCCACAAAGTTTTTGAAGGAGCGATATGTGATAGTTTTGTGTGAACTGTGAATTTTGGTTCCATTTTTGCACCACGTCAGGCAGACAGGGAAGTGGTCGCTACAGTCTGTCGGGGGCACACAGACTTCTAGGATGTTGCGTTGGTTACTGACGTAGATGTGGTCAATGAGTGTTTGTGAGGTGATAGTCAATCGTGTTGGGGTGGTTACTAGTTGGGTGAGGTTTGATAGACTAATTTTTTCGATCCATTGTTTATTCGGTTTCAGGAGGTCAGTGTTGAAGTCCCCTAGTAGCATGTATTCTTTAGATTCAAGCAACACAGCATCTAACATGGCGCTGAAGTGGTCTGTCCATTCGGCCCGTTCGTTTGGATTCCTATAAATAAATCCGACAAGAAGTGGAGCCGTATTCTTTAGTTTTATTTCTAGCCAGATTGACTCTACGTTGGAGTTTTCGAGGTGGTGCAGGCGCTTAGTGTTGAGTGCGGTGCTGATGTAGGTGACTAAATCAGTTTCAAGTTTACGGTGTGGATGCCGACGTTCTAGTGTGTACCCGGGGTAGAGATATCGTTGTGTGATACAACTTCCGTTACCCGGGCTTCGGACAGGGTAAAGATGTGGAAGGGGGTTCCAAAGTTGAACATGAGAGTTTCTACTTCGGGTATTTTGTTAAGGGCACTGTTAATGTTTAGGTGACCTATGCGAAGCCCATCTTTTGTAGGCCACTTTTTGTGAGATCCGTTAAGAAACATTTAAAATGATGAAGTTTTTTTTTTTTAGAAAAATAAATATACGTCTAATTATTTAAAGTCTATAGTGTACTTAAATTCCAGGATACTATTCTTCAGGGAGTGAATGGAACAAATAACTACTTGAAAACAATATCTAGCAAATAATGGCAAAAAATAAAAGGGACAACAAATAGTTTCTTCCCAGTTTGTCACAACTGGAGAGGGCAAATAAAGGATTGCAGCCGACTAATGCAGCTGGTAGACACAGAATTGAGTTCTTCAGAGAGCAGTTCACGCGGTGATATAATTTGTTTTTCAACTCGTTGGAGATCGGGCAATAGCCCCACTGAATAGGCAACTATAGTTCGAGAAGTTTGTTGAGTAGCTCCAGGACTGCCTGTTGTCTCCTGAAGGCAGCCGGATCTGGAGATTCCCTGGAGGCTGAGGATGCATTGGGAGGCGTGGCCAGGGGGGTTACCGGAGGCGTTGTCCGGCCAGTGGCTAGTCGGCTGACACTGCTTTGCCACAACCTCTGAATAAAGCGGTCGTCCAGTGTTTGGAGGACTAGGAGTAGCTCGCTCTGTCCTCGTTGTGTTGGGCGATTGTGCTGGTTTGTGGTAAGGGAGATAGGGTAGTCTGTGGGGGGAGGGGGGTCGTAGAGATATGGTTACGACGGGAGGGCCAGGGAGGGGGCAAGGGTAGGGGCTGGACGTCGTAGTTCCTGAGGGGTGGGGTTTTGTTCTTTCTGCCGGGAGGGTGGAGTTCTTGGGAGGTGTTGTCTTGTTTCGTCTTGCCATGGTCCGGGGTGCAGAAATATGACGCTTGATGTTCCCGGCCAGACCACTGCTCCCTCTGGTGTTGGGGTGTATCCAGTCTCTCAGCCATCCGGTCTTGAGCTGTCCTGATAGCGTGAAGAACATTAGGTCATTGTTTATGTAGTGGCACCCTGTCTGCTCTGTGGCATCCTGCATGTTTTTGTTAGATTTGACGATGCAGGATGTTATATGAGGGTGACTGTCCTTGTGTGGCAGGATGGATATCATGATCCTGGCACTTGGGAAGCACCGTTGGCAGCTAGCAATGACACTTTGCCAAGACTCGTAACTGACAATGTGTCCTCTTTTGCAGTCATTGATCCCGACGTGAATGACTACGGTTGTTATTTGTTGTTGTTGTCTGATGTCTCGTAGGGCCGCCAACAGTTTGGTTTTGTTTAGGCCAGATAGCGATAGCACCTGACAGGGTTCACTGTCCACAGCCATCTTGCCTTGATGCAGTCCAGCCACGACAGAGTCACCGACTATGAGAGTCGCTGTGTTGGGATGTATGCCCAGACTATGTTTGGGTTTGTTAGGGTTTCCTTCTACGTCAACCTCCTTAGGAGAAGGCGAGGAGGGGGAAGAAGCTGACCCTTGCTGTTTGTCCGGAGGCGATTGGCGATTTCGTGTAGTTCGGGGGACGGGAGTGGGGCGGCTGTCTTGTTTCAGGCACGAGCTGGGGGAGTGAGCGGAAGGGGGAGGATTGTTTCGTGGGGAGGGAAGGTGGCGATTCGCTTACGTCAGATGACTTGGGGCTGGGAGCCGTGTGAGGGCCGATGGCCAGCTTACCGTTGTTGTCAGCAGTCGTTCCGCTTCCCTGGGTAGCGTGACGGCGCATTGGAGTGTGAAGCGCTGCGTCATGGCACTGAACCTGCTCCATTATTTGCAGGAGAGATGCGCGCAAGGAGGCGATTTCGTCACGGAGACTGGTCGTGATCGCCTCAAACAGATCCCGCGGAACACAGTTATTGTGGCAATGTGTCTCCGTGTTGCAGTAGGAGATTTCTACCCCATGGCTGGATTGACTTGCTGCGGTATAGGGGTGCGGGAAGTTGTTTTTAGGCTGATTGGCGTTGGTCCGGGCAATAGTGGTACTGGGGGGGGGGAGAGGTGTAATCCGAGACGTTTGGGGAGGGGGGTTTCTCGCCGTGTGGCTCTGGGTGTGACAGTCCTAGGGGGGTGGGTGGAGGGCAACGCAGTGGGTACTGCGGGCGGTCCAGCAAGGCTCGAAGGGTAGGAGACTGGTTACGCGTCCCTTCCAGTGGCTGGCGGCGTTGCGAGGGGGTCATACATGTCAGGAGTGACAGGTCATCCTGAGAGGGATGTGAAAGCTCAAGTGCGATCGCACAATATTCTGTATCAGTCAGCGCCTTTAGGGCAGTCCCCGTTAGGGACAGCACATCCATGTTTGTGTCCGCCAGTGTGTGGACAATTGCTACGAGCGTGTTGAACTCCTCGTCTACCCACTCGCGGCATGCTTTGCCCTGAATCAGGACAGTACACGGTGGATAATAGACGTGGATTTTTAGCACTGTCTTCCTAGCTTCTTTGTGGCCGATGCGTAGATCGATAGTCGACTGCCTAAGCCCTAAGGCTTGACTCATTCGAGACACACCTGCCCTGTTGGGCAGACCAGCCGGCTATAGCGCGTCAGCGAACCTGCCGATATCAGCAGACCCATTTTTGTTAATTTTTTACACGCACAAAATGCGTTGTTTCGGAAAAAAAGTTAGTGCAGACGACAGTTCATTCATTTTTCTATCGAGTGATCTTCTTTTTGTGTCGTAGTTTTTACGTTTGACAGTAATTTTCTGCGTTTTCCCACGGTACCCCTCTTTTTTTCGAAAATGGCTACCCGGGGTAGAAAGTTCGACCGGCAGCTTTGAAAATTTATATTTATTAACCTACAGTAAATGCAACCATCGGTAATACGCCGTTTTAAAGAGCATTTTTAAAACATTTACTTGGTGTAAATTTTAAGATACATAGGTTTAGTCTTCGAGTACTAAAATCAAATGAAAGATTACGACTGTACGCATTTTAGAAATTTCGGAAATTAACAAAAAAATTATTTACACAATATATACAGACATAAAGTACCAAACAAATATATGTTTCATTAGAATATACATTATAATTTTAAAATTACTTACTATTTTCTTCTCCTTTGCGGTTGTTGAAGTACAAATCCATGTCAAAGTGAGACACAACAACGTGCTTCAACATGGCGGTTAGGCATTTTTTTTTCACCAAAAAACACGTGATCACGCGTGATTCACTGCCAGTTCAAGGAAGAGAATCATTGTGGACTATTTCCTTACTGTTTCAGTAGTTACCTCCCTTATGTTATATTCAATTTTGCTTTTAGAAACATGTACTGTCACCACGAAAATGTTTTGGGACGCACTCATTATCATGGCATTTTCGGTTGGGAATACTATAAAAGTATGTTTTTAAGCAAACACAAGGTAAAGCTGTTTCTTTTCTACATATTTCGATCTATCATTATCAATTTAAATTGTTCCTCTACCTCTTTTAGTTATTTTTTTTATGATTTTTTGAGAAAGGGCTAAAAACTTCCATCCCAGTGGGTGGAATGCCCCACAGCCTGGTGTCCAGAATGAGTTGAGGGAATTTGGTCATTATGGCTAATAATGGGGGTTGAGGGTAGAGGGCTGTGAAGGGGTCCATAATTAGTCCACTGCACTGTGAGGCCTTTTGGCTGATGTTCCCCGGCGTAACGTTGGTAGAGAACAGAGCGCCAGGCTGCTAAATATCGCTCTTGGGTCTTAAACGTTTTTTGGATGGGATCGAGGGTGTTAAGTATCTGTTCCCCGAATGCGCCGTTTTTAATGTAGAGGAGACTTTGCGCGAGGCGGGACCTCGTGCTAGGGGCCATAGTTGCCTACCAGGTGGCTGTAGCCACAGAGTCCGGTCAGAAGGTGAACATAGAGACGTAAGAGGCACTTACCGCCATCTTGAGTTCCAACGTCGGCAATGTCACCTGTGCTCTGTTTGTGTCTCTGTACCTTGAGAAAAACACTTTTCTAGCAAGTCATCAGAGAAAGCCTTGGAATCCAGGTGTAAGATTTGGTTCCAGGGGCAATTTCGTAGAAGTGGTGTTCTATTTCACAGGTTATATTCACAGGTTATATTCCCCATAAGTGACGGTGAGACTATACCCCGCCGCCATCACAGAGCGTAGGGTAGGGATTAGAAAAAGCTGGCTAAATGTATACTCACCTAGTGCTGGCTAGGTGTATAATAGCTTAGTGCTGGCTAGATGTATAATCATTTAGTATGGTGAGGTGAATGGTGTTTACTGGCTAGGTGTATAATCCCTTGGTGATGGCTAGGTGTATAATTATTTAGTATGGTGAGGTGAATGCTCTTTCTGGCTAGGTGTATAATCACTTGGTGATGGCTAGATGTATACTCCACTTAGTGCTGGCTAGATGTATACTCACCTAGTGCTGGCTAGATGTATACTCACCTAGTGCTAGCTAGGTGTATACTCACCTAGTGCTGGCTAAATGTATACTCACCTAGTGCTGGCTAAATGTATATTCACCTAGTGCTAGCTAGGTGTATACTCACCTAGTGCTGGCTAAATGTATACTCACCTAGTGCTGGCTAAATGTATACTCACCTAGTGCTAGCTAGGTGTATACTCACCTAGTGCTGGCTAAATGTATACTCACCTAGTGCTGGCTAAAAGTATACTCACCTAGTGCTGGCTAAATGTATACTCACCTAGTGCTGGCTAGGTGTATAATCACTTGGTGATGGCTAGATGTATACTCACCTAGTGCTAGCTAGATGTATAATAGCTTAGTGCTGGCTAAATGTATGCTCACTTAGAGCTGGCTAGGTGTTATAGCTTAGTGCTGGCTAGGTGTATAATTATTTAGTATTGGGAGGTGAATGCTCCTCCTGGCTAGGCGTATAATCACTTGGTGATGGCTAGATGTATAATGATTTAGTATGGTGAGGTGAATGTTGTTTACTGGCTAGCTGTATAATCATTCACCCCATTCCCAAGTATCCATACTGGCACTCAAGCAATCATGGAAGTTCAGTCCCACAAACTCATTGGGGTTACCATCGACAACTTATCATGGTCCCAACACATCTCTGCTACAAGCAAAAACATTTCCAAGAAAGTCTAGCAGCTGTCAAGAATTAAACATTTCCTAGACCCACACACAAGAAAACTCTTCTATACAACCCACATTCAGTCAATCATTGACTACCTCCACCCTCTGGGACTCCGCTAGTGGAGTTTCCATGAAACCTCTAGCAAGTGTCCGACAATACAGCCGAGTGACTTCCCCTCTCTGGGTGTCCTTCCCCTCACGAAAAGACTTAAATTCAATAAATGTATATTCATGAACAAAATACTGACCAGTAAACTGTCCCCCCAGACTCACTTTGTTGTTTTCTTCCAATTATACTGGGACTTCCCCAAAACTAAATACTCCAATCCCCAGAATAGACCTCTATAAATAGACCCTAGAATAGACCTCTATAAATAGACCCTAGAATAGACCTCTATAAATAGACCCTCGGATAGACCTCTATAAATAGACCCTAGAATAGACCTCTATAAATCTAGTCTCAAATATTCAGGGAGCGTGTTGTGGAACAGCCTCCCTCTCCATCTCAAGCAGCTGAACTCCCTGAACTGCTTTTGATGCCATCTACTAAAGTATTTGCTTGAAAATTAGATGAGCCCTCTAGAAACACCTCTCAATTCCAAGACCCATGTAAATATCTGCTTTTTTGTTGTTTGTTGTTGTTTCTTGTTTGTTTTTTTTCTCTTAACAATCACCCTGTACATATATTCACCTTCCACTCTTATTTGATGTTTTATCTCATGTTCATTACCAATTATTTTTGTATTCTTTTAATTGTTTGTTTATTTTTTCAGGGCTAAATGAAAAAAGCACTTTCTTGCTT
Source organism: Marisa cornuarietis (assembly GCA_004794655.1). Lineage (NCBI taxonomy): Eukaryota > Metazoa > Mollusca > Gastropoda > Architaenioglossa > Ampullariidae > Marisa > Marisa cornuarietis. Next base: position 343,162 of record SMMW01000451.1, read on the forward strand.
ATTTACCTCTCGTTAATAAAGAATTGTCATTGTCATCATTTAGTGCTTGCTGTGTGTATAGTCAGTGCTGGCTAGGTGTATAATCATTTAGTGCTGTGTAGGTGTATAATCGCTAGGTGCTGGGTAGGTGCATAGTGATTTAGTGCTGGCTAGGCGCATAGCCATTAGTGCTGGCTAGGTGCATAGTCATTTAGTGCTGCTAGGTGCATAGTCATTGAGTGCTGCTAGGTGCATAGTCATTTAGTGCTGCTAGGTGCATAGTCATTGAGTGCTGCTAGGTGCATAGTCATTTAGTGCTGCTAGGTGTATAATCTGAATTTAAAACGAGTCAAAGGTAGGTCGGTCTAAATCAAATAAAATGTTTTGTTTTTCACGTTAGACCTATTTCAATAAATGAAACGAATGTTTAGATGATTTCTCTCCTTCCCCCCCCCCCCCACACACACACATCAAAACCCATCTGCACACCTTTACAGAGAAGCAAGAAAGTGTTTTGAAACTGGATGTTTTCACAGCTTGTGTTTTGCTGTTATTTTGGTCCACCTAACCCTTACTCAAGCTACGTGCAAGTAAACTTAGCCTCAAAACCCAGCAGCTGTTTGTTATTGTGGGTGAAATGTATTGGCCGGACTTCCACTCAGGTGTACTTCACTCGCTTTGGCAGCTACCTTAATTAAGTTGCAGTAAATAATCACCTTTTTGCTGTTTGTTGTTTTGTTGTGCAGTGACTGACCCTTGTTTTCTGGACATTGTTGGCAAAGTGTCTTCACCGTTAAAGCTGCAGTGGTCCCCCTTGACTTGTGGAAGGCAGTGAGTTCTGGCATCTTGTTGTTTGCTTGTCATCATTGTCACTGCTTTGTGCATGGTGTTCAGTGCAATAAGCTTGGCTCTTAGTCGGGATATTGCACAATACAAATGAACTTTAATAATTATTACAGTAAAACTGTCTTTGTGAGCTGTTACTGTTATAGCCACATAAAGTAGAATTATCTTCAAAATCCAGGTATTAATGTTATCATCACGTGCAAGTCCCCTCACAACACAACATGAATGTACCCGGCTAGCAGATCTTTGTCGGACTGCACAAAAGTTTATTTTCTTAAACCTCAGTTAGGTCTAAAATGTAACATAAAGGAAATAAGTTGGTATGTCCCCGACATGAACCATATAAATGAAATATAAGTTCAGTGGGGTGGATGACTACATAGCAATCATCACTACGTACAATCATTCTTAACAGTAACACCACCATAATAATGACAACATCATCGTCCTCATTTGTAAATCCTATTTGCTCGTGTGCAAGCAAACACAATAACCACAAACTAACCCACAGTCAAGCAGACACGTGTCAGCAAACTAAAGACACTATGGCTGATATGAACGAAGTGCACTGACGACGATGAAGAAAATGATGAGGGGTGAGCAGAGGATCATAAGATGAAGAGACCATTAGCACTTTTTCAAACTGTTTTGATTGTAACAAACTAGTAGTCTGTTCTCTAGCGTCCTTTGATTGTTACAACATAATACGCCAAGTGTATTTTCAAACAGAAATATGTTTGAAAGCTCAAGACTGTGACCTGTGACCTGTGACCTGTGACCTGTGTACCGGCTGTTTAACTGCAAAAGGTTCTGTCTTCTGATGTTGACGTTTTCTTCAAGAAACAAAGACTTGTGGAGGACTAAAGTAATGATGGACAGCCAGCTTCACTTTCTTCTCCTAATACTTCTCTCGGCAGTCACTTATACAGGTAAGCCACGTTCACCTATTGATACTTACCTATAAGTCAACTGTATTTGTTTACACATCTCCAAATCACTTGACTAGGTCATCCATACTACGATATCTTAACTTTCTCTAAGTGATGTAGGCATTTTAGATGAGACAACATTAGTTATCTCTCCACTGCGTCGGAGGTATATCACCATGTTAAAGGGAAATAAGGAAGAAAAGGAAGAATGTAAGAAGGGGGAGAGGTGGTAGGAAAGAATAGAGAGACAAAAATAAACAAACAAAAAGATTGATAGCAGAGGCTGATGACGAAGGTTGATCAAGGGTTTAATGAAAGTTGAAAAGGAAAGTTGATGGAGATGGGGGAGGAAACTGGTGCTCAACCCCCGAGCCAGAGACTAAGGCTATATCACTATATCATGGTACGACAGCCAGTAACTAAGGCTATATCCCTATATCACAGAAAGACAGCCAGCAAGTAAGGCTAGATCACTATATCACTATATCACTATATCATGGCCAGGCAGTCAGCTCTGTAAACAGATATCACATGCAGAGAAAGAACAGTGTGCCTGACACGAGATCTGAGCCCAGGACAGTCAGCCTTCACTGTTTATGTGACGCGCTAACTGTTGCACCACAGGACTGCCAGAAGGTTGTTGGGGGAGGCTGATGACAAGGCTGGTGGAAAAGAAGTTTTACAGAGAAGAACTAACGAAGAACCGCACAAGGAACAGGGAATTTGATAAAGAAGGTTCAACGAAGAACCGCTTCAGGAAACGAAGCATCAATCAAAAATTAAGAGTCAGCTCAGATGCCAGGAGTGAGACATACTCAACGACAAGCCTCAATCACCAATCAAGAGACAGGTCAGATGCCAGAGGTGACACATACTCAACGACAAGCCTCAATCATCAATCAAGAGACAGGTCAGATGCCAGCAGTCGGACATGTTTAATGACAAGGCGGTGTCCACAGACCTCAATACACTGAATCACTCAAGAGATGGAAGCTGTCGTCAAACTTTTCCTGGCATCTTGTCAAAGGATTAACCTGTACTCTCAAAGTGGACAGGACGTGTATGTCATTAGTCAAGGATGTGTATGTCAATAGTCAAGTGGACAGATGTGTATGTCATTAGTCAAATGGTCATGGGGACATAACTTGGTGCATATCTACAGCATATGTAATGACGATATCAGCGTACCTACTGTCAATAATGACTATCTTCTTGATCCACGTAAGACATGTCACTAGACTTCTGGCAAATATGTCTGAGCTGTCAGTAATGATTCATGTATGACATGTCACTAGACTGCCGGCAGATGTGTCTGAGCTGTCAGTACGTTGACAACCCCAAGAAAGACGGCATAGAGTGCGCCACTGCTCCCCGCAACTGGACCTTCGGGGACACGCGCACGCGCTGTAACTTCAGATGTGTCATCGAGGGACACTTTGATAAAGGTATTCTGACAGTTGACTGTCTGAGTGACAGTTGTGTCATCGAGGGACACTTTGATAAAGGTATTCTGACTGTTGACTGTCTGAGTGACGGTTGTGTCATCGAGGGACACTTTGATAAAGGTATTCTGACAGTTGACCTGTGTGAGTGACGGTTGTGTCATGCTATTGTATGAGGTAATTTTAAAAAATCTCATGTGTTGCTGGAGGCTGGCGAGTACAAACTTGCTTGACTACGAAACGGCGGAAAGACTTTTATATAAATTGTATAAATTTTGTACATATTTTATAAATATTCTTTGTAAAAGTAAAATAAAACTTGAAGGGAGATGATCAGCATGTTGCCTCTTCGTGTTGTATATGAAACTTACAGAGTTACCTCCAGTAAATATATATGGATCTTACAGGTTTACCTGACATAAATGTAGAAGAATATTACAGGGTTACCTGACATAAATGTAGAAGAATATTACAGGGTTACCTGACATAAATGTAGAAGAATATTACAGGGTTACCTGACATAAATGTAGAAGAATATTACATGGTTACCTGACATAAATATATAAGAATATTACAGGGTTACCTCGTTCTGACAGCATCCAGACGGTTTTTATGGTTTAAACGTCTTCTCAGGGGTTCAGTACAATAAAAATGTTTTCTGTGAACACAGAGTCTGGCATGCCAGTGTACTTCTATCGCGGCTGTTCCAATTCTAATGACATCACACCAGAGAAGTGTTACGAGGACGAGGCGAGGGTCTACTGCTCCTTCTCTTGTGTTGACGACGACTACTGCAACAGCCGGGCCTTGATGCCGTCTTCCAAGAAGTCATCAGGATTAAGAGTAACTGCGGGTGTTGTAGAAATGTTGGCAGGAACTGCACTAGGGCTATATATAGCTGCAAGGTTCTAGCACTGGGCATGAGACACTGTCAAGCCTGTTACAGCTCAATCATTCTACTTTACAATGTCTCGGTACATCTGCCTTTAAGAAGAATGCAAATAAGGACATCAAGTAGGCTCTTTCTGTAGACTCTCATAAATTAATTTTGACAGCAAACACAACTGCAGCAAACAATAAAAATAAACCACAAACTGCGATGTCTATTGAGTGATGTCCAGTGAGAATGTCTTGTTAGAGAATGTGTGTCACCCTGTGCTATAATTGACAGATGTCAGGTGAGAATGTCTTGTTAGAGAATGTGTGTCACCCTGTGCTATACTTGACAGATGTCAGGTGAGAATGTCTTGTTAGAGAATGTGTGTCACCCTGTGCTATACTTGACAGATGTCAGGTGAGAATGTCTTGTTAGAGAATGTGTGTCACCCTGTGCTATACTTGACAGATGTCAGGTGAGAATGTCTTGTTAGAGAATGTGTGTCACCCTGTGCTATACTTGACAGATGTCAGGTGAGAATGTCTTGTTAGAGAATGTGTGTCACCCTGTGCTATACTTGACAGATCTCAGGTGAGAATGTCTTCACGTGTCTCCTCATGTCATCCCTCCCTGGCTTGAGGTGACTGTCCTGCTCTGACCCTAACTCTGACCCTGACACACACCCAGATGTTCTTTACAAAACAATGTGAAGGTGGCGGGCCACTCAGCTGGCCCAGTGAACATATCTGTTGTACAATGCTATTCACATGACAGGCCCGGTAAACACACCTGTTGTACAATGCTATTGATAGTGACTGGTCCAGTGAATGTACCTGTTGTACAATGGTACTGATAGTGACTGGTCCAGTGAATGTACCTGTTGTACAATGCTATTGATAGTGACTGGTCCAGTGAATGTACCTGTTGTACAATGGTACTGATAGCTACTGGTCCAGTGAATGTACCTGTTGTACAATGGTACTGATAGCTACTGGTCCAGTGAATGTACCTGTTGTACAATGGTACTGATAGCTACTGGTCCAGTGAATGTACCTGTTATACAATGATATTCATAGTGACTGGTCCAGTGAATGTACCTGTTGTACAATGGTACTGATAGTGACTGGTCCAGTGAATGTACCTGTTGTACAATGTTACTGATAGCTACTGGTCCAGTGAATGTACCTGTTGTACAATGATACTGATAGTGACTGGTCCAGTGAATGTACCTGTTGTACAATGTTACTGATAGCTACTGGTCCAGTGAATGTACCTGTTGTACAATGGTACTGATAGCTACTGGTCCAGTGAATGTACCTGTTGTATAATGGTACTGATAGTGACTGGTCCAGTGAATGTACCTGTTGTACAATGGTACTGATAGTGACTGGTCCAGTGAATGTACCTGTTGTACAATGGTACTGATAGTGACTGGTCCAGTGAATGTACCTGTTGTACAATGGTACTGATAGTGACTGGTCCAGTGAATGTACCTGTTGTACAATGGTACTGATAGTGACTGGTCCAGTGAATGTACCTGTTGTACAATGATACTGGTAGTGACTGGTCCAGTGAATGTACCTGTTGTACAATGGTACTGATAGTGACTGGTCCAGTGAATGTACCTGTTGTACAATGGTACTGATAGTGACTGGTCCAGTGAATGTACCTGTTGTACAATGTTACTGATAGTGACAGGTCCAGTGAACCTACCTGTTGTACAATGTTACTGATAGTGACTGGTCCAGTGAACCTACCTGTTGTACAATGATACTGATAGTGACTGGTCCAGTGAACCTACCTGTTGTACAATGATACTGATAGTGACTGGTCCAGTGAATGTACCTGTTGAACAATGGTATTGATAAGGACTGAAGGCTGACAGGGGTACTGCGAGCAGGCACTGACACTGCTGAGAATAACAATACAGGTGCTCGGTGTGGTGTGGTTGGTGTAAGTGAGGGTTGGTACGTGGTGTGTAGTGGTACTGTTCCACATTACCAAGTGCTGGTGCATGAGAACAGGTGCCACTGTTCAGTGTAGATGAGTTCTGGACATTTAGTGTTGAGTGGTACTACTCAGAGTAACTCAGTCTGTTGATGTGCGGAGTACAGTCGTTGTCACAGCCCATGGTGGATTTGGAGAACTTGTCCCGGCAACATGGCAGCGGCATCAACTGGGCTGGTGGTGCCATGTCAGGAATAAATGGATCAGATACAAACCTATCAAGAGATCGATGGGGAGAGCAGTCCAGGACACAACCCCAAATAGCGGTAACACTCACTCTGTGCCTTAGCTGTCACTCCTACAATTTATACTTTCATTTACTATACACTTCATACTTTTATTTACTATACAATTAATACTTTCATTTACTATACACTTCATACTTTCATTTACTATACACCTCATACTTTTATTTACTATACACCTCATACTTTTATTTACTATACACTTCATACTTTCATTTACTATACACTTCATAGTTTCATTTACTATACACTTCATACTTTAATTTACTTTACACTTCATACTTTAATTTACTTTACACCTTATAATTTAATTTACTATACACTTTATACTTTAATTTACTATAAAGTTTATAGTTTAATTCACTATACACTTCATACTTTAATTTACTTTACAATTAATACTTTAATTTATTATACACTTTATACTTTAATTTACTATACACACATACACTCACCCATGTACACCCACCCATGCACACCCACCCATGTAGCCATGCGCCCTTTTCCTTTTCCCGTTCCATCTTTCCATCTGAATGATTTAAAAAAGCAGGTTTGTGTAAAAAAAGTGTGCGTGTGTATATATGTATGAAGATAAATGAAGCAGATCTCTCTAAATTATATATATATATATATATACAAGATGAATAAAACTGAGCAATGCATAGCCACAAAGTCAAGAATCACTAAACACAAATGCGAAATTCGCCAGATTTTATTAAAATGATTTGTCTTGATGGTAACGAGTTCACATGAAGTTCGGGAATATCTTGTCAGAGAAGATGTCTGCTCTCACTCTGTCTGACGCGTTCATGTCACCAGGGCCCATAGTTGTACAGCAGAGATAGCGCTAACCCAGGGTTAACCAGAGTCACGTGACTGTGTGGTGGAAACAAACCAAGAGGTTTTCTGGCTGATAACGATGGCTCCAGGGGAGTTACTAGCAATGATTGTGTGAAGGGTGTGAGAGGACAAGGTCAGGGAAATAGTCGACAGTTTCGGTCATCTGGTCACGTGACACACCATTCCTTGCTTGCACGGCATATATGATGTAGATGTTGTCTAGCTTCGTTAATACATTTTCAAACATTTGCACGAATGTTACATCTTGTGGGACGTGAACTGTTACGACTGGCTGTTAGTCTGCACTCAGACAACCGATCTTTGACCTGTGCTTTCATTCTGCTGGAGGATGACGAGTGAGTGAGTGAGTGAGTGAGTGAGTGAGTGAGTGAGTGAGTGAGTGAGTGAGTGAGTGAGTGCCTTTCACACTAAAACATAAACTTGTGTGAGCTAATGACTTGCATGTGTCGCTAAACTGACAGAGTAATTAGTCACTGTCTTTCCACAGCCATTTCTTGTCCTTCATGAGGCGCGCTAGCCGCTCGTTGAAAGGTTTGTAGAAGCCGTTGAGCAGGTAGTAGGACTTGTTATTCATGTTGCCCACGTCATAGTTCTTGCCGGCGTTGACGATACTGAAGTTGGCGATTTCCTCCATCTCTGTCTGCGGTAAGTGACCTGCATTAGACATTCTATTATTAGATGTAAGGACATGACACCATCAGCTTATAGACATGACACCAACAGACACAAAACATGACACCATCAGCTGTATAGACATGACACCAACAGACACAAAACATGACACCATCAGCTGTATACACATGACACCAACAGACACAAAACATGACACCATCAGCTGTATAGACATGACACCAACAGACACAAAACATGACACCATCAGCTGTATAGACATGACACCATCAGACACAAAACATGACACCATCAGCTGTATAGACATGACACCAACAGACACAAAACATGACACCATCAGCTGTATAGACATGACACCATCAGCCACAAAACATGACACCATCAGCTGTATAGACATGACACCAACAGACACAAAACATTATACTATCAGCTGTATAGACATGACACCAACAGACACAAAACATGACACCATCAGCTGTATAGACATGACACCAACAGACACAAAACATAGCACATAGCACTAAGACTACAAACACTGACGTCAGCACCTTACACTGCACTAAGACTACAAACACTGACGTCAGCACCTTACACTGCACTAAGACTACAAACACTGACGTCAGCACCTTACACTGCACTAAGAATACAAACACTGACGTCAGCACCTTACACTGCACTAAGACTACAAACACTGACGTCAGCACCTTACACTGCACTAAGACTACAAACACTGACGTCAGCACCTTACACTGCACTAAGACTACAAACACTGACGTCAGCACCTTACACTGCACTAAGAATGCGCAATGTGTAAAGACTAAGCTCAGTGCCGTGTGAATAACGACGTAAACACACTAACAACACATTCAGTACACGTGGCCGCACACACCACCCTCTCTCACCCAGGTCCAGGAAGTCGTAGATTTTCTGCAGCTCGCCCACCATGTCCAGCGAGTAGTCCTCCATACGTAGCACGTACATCTGCTCCCTGGGGAAGACGCGATACCAGTCCTCCAGGAACACGGAGTACATGCCCTCGTGGATCATCAGCTGCCATGGTAACGCATACACTACACTTACAAGTCAGTTGAGTCGCTATATCCTAGGTAGCTTCACCTAGGTAGCTGCGCGTACACAACAAACATCAGCTACTACTGAACCCTTGTACTCTTGACCAGTGTGTAGAGACAAACATCAGCTACTATTGTACCCTTGTTCTGTTGACCATTGTGTAGAGACAAACATCAGCTACTACTGTACCCTTGTTCTCCTGACCATTGTGTAGAGACAAACAACAGCTACTACTGAACCCTTGTTCTGTTGACCATTGTGTAGAGACAAACATCAGCTACTGATTTACCTTTGTTCTCCTGGTCAGGGTGTAGAGACAAACATCAGCTACTACTCTACCTTTGTTCTCCCGGTCAGGGTGTAGAGACAAACATCAGCTACTACTGTACCCTTGTTCTGTTGACCATTGTGTAGAGACAAACATCAGCTACTACTGTATTCTTGTTCTCCTGACCATTGTGTAGAGACAAACATCAGCTACTGATCTACCTTTGTTCTCCTGGTCAGGGTGTAGAGACAAACATCAGCTACTACTGTACCCTTGTTCTGTTGACCATTGTGTAGAGACAAACATCAGCTACTACTCTACCTTTGTTCTCCCGGTCAGGGTGTAGAGACAAACATCAGCTACTACTGTACCCTTGTTCTGTTGACCAATGTGTAGAGACAAACATCAGCTACTACTCTACCTTTGTTCTCCTGATCAGGGTGTAGTGACAAACATAAGCTACTACTGTACCCTTGTTCTCCTGGTCAGTGTGTAGAGACAAACATCAGCTACTACTGTACCCTTGTTCTGTTGACCATTGTGTAGAGACAAACATCAGCTACTACTCTACCTTTGTTCTCCCGGTCAGGGTGTAGAGACAAACATCAGCTACTACTGTACCCTTGTTCTGTTGACCATTGTGTAGAGACAAACATCAGCTACTACTGTACCCTTGTTCTATTGACCAGTGTGTAAAGACAAGCAGCTACAACTCTACCTTTGTTCTCCTGGTCAGGGTGTGGAAAACGACAAACATCAGCTACTTTTGTACCTTGGTTCTCCTGACCAGTGTGTAGAGACAAACATCAGCTACTACTCTACCCTTGTTCTCTTGACCAGGGTGTAAAGACAGCTAGTACTCTACCTCCTGACCAGTGTGTAGAGACAAACATCAGCTACTACTGTACCCTCGTTCTCTTGACCATGGTGTAAAGACAGCTAGTACTCTACATTCTGACCAGTGTGTAGAGACAAACATCAGCTACTACTGTACCCTTGTTCTCTTGACCATGGTGTAAAGACAGCTAGTACTCTACCTCCTGACCAGTGTGTAGAGACAAACATCAGCTACTACTGTACCCTCGTTCTCTTGACCATGGTGTAAAGACAGCTAGTACTCTACATTCTGACCAGTGTGTAGAGACAAACATCAGCTACTACTGTACCCTTGTTCTCTTGACCATGGTGTAAAGACAGCTAGTACTCTACCTCCTGACCAGTGTGTAGAGACAAACATCAGCTACTACTGTACCCTCGTTCTCCTGGTCAGGGTGTAGAGACAAACATCAGCTACTACTGTACCTTCGTTCTCCTAGCCAGAGTGTGGTTGTAGGAGCAGACGCGGACGGACATGGAGTCCAGACACTTGGAGTAGTAACGGACGGACTTGCCCACATACTCGTGAAACTGCTGGGGACTCGGGTTCTTGAAGAGTTCACTGGACTTGGCCGTGAATAGATACTTGCTGTAGAGTCTGGTGATAACAGTCAACAGATGGTCATTAACATGTTAGTTATCTTACTTCACGAGTAGATAGAGGCCTGCGATACCTATCTTACTAGCGACAGGTATCTTACTGGAGGATTAGCGACACGTATCTTACTAGAGGATTAGCGACAGGTATCTTACCGGAGGATTAGTGACAGGCATCTTAGGGGAGAGTTAGCGACAGGTATCTTACTAGAGGATTAGAGACTGGTATCTTATTGGAGAGTTAGCGACAGGTATCTTACTGGAGAATTAGTGACTGGTATCTTACCGGACGATTAGCGACAGGTATCTTATACAGGATAGCGACAGGTATCTTACAGGAGAGTTAGCGACAGGTATCTTACTTGAGGATTAGCGACATGTATCTTACTAGAGGATTAGCTACAGGTGTCTTACAGGAGAGTTAGCGACAGGTATCTTACTGGAGGATTAGCGACATGTATCTTACTAGAGGATTAGCGACAGGTATCTTATTGAAGAGTTAGTGACATTTATCTTACTGGAGGATTAGCGACAGGTAGCTTACTGGACAGTTAGCAACAGGTAGCTTAATGGAGGATTAGCGACAGGTATCTTACTAGAGGATTAGCGACAGGTATCTTATTGGAGAGTTAGCGACAGGTATCTTACTGGAGGATTAGTGACATGTATCTTACTCAGGATTAGCGACAGGTATGTTACTGGAGGATTAGCGACAGGTATCTTACTAGAGGATTAGCGACAGGTATCTTATTGGAGAGTTACCGACAGGTATCTTATTGGAGAGTTAGCGACATGTATCTTATCAGAGGATTAGCGACAGGTATCTTATTGGAGAGTTAGCGACAGGTATCTTACTGGAGGATTAGCGACAGGTATCTTACTGAGAATTAGCGACAGGTATCTTATCGGAGGATTAGCAGGAGGTATGTGACGAGATTTGAACTAGACCTTCATTCATTCCTTCATGATATTTCTGTTTTGTATGTCTGTGCTTGTGTCCGTACATCAGATGCTATATTTATCTTATTTCTCCCTGTATTTCTGTCGGTCTGTTATTCTACATTGTAGTTTGTCATTATCGCTATGTTTATGTTTGGCTATCTATATTTCTGCTGTTCTGTATTTCTGTTTGCCATTACTCCTGTCTATATTGTTATTTGTGTGCTCATTTTCCAAGTTTTAGTCTTTTTTTCTTATTTTCAGTCTCTCCTGATTTTTTTCTCATTTTCTGTTTCCTTTTGTCAGTTTGAGTTTCTCTCTTTTACTGTCGACCTTCCTGTTGGTCACTCCATCTCTCTCTCTCAGTCTCTCTCTCTCTTTATGGTGATACACGATCACGAAAGTGGGAGGTTGCTTTGAAGTTGCATGACCTTTGACATTACCTGTCGGTGGGGTTTCGCAGACTAAGAATAATCTTGGCCTTGGGGTTGAGGTGGTGAATATGAGCGGCCACCGTGTGTCGTGGCTCTGCGCAAAACTCGTTGCCATAGAGATTTGGCCACATGAGTGTGTCGGAGAAATAGCTGACACTTCCTTCTCCTGCACAAAGTAATCATCACATCAATCATCACAACAAAGTGAGTGAGTGAGTGAGTGAGTGAGTGAGTGAGTGAGTGAGTGAGCCATACAACATTATATCAAGTGAAAATTTATAGTTTGCCATGTCTGGTCAAGCCGTAGTTTCTCTCACACTGCGTGAACACGTGCAATATGCACACTGCCACCCTACCTGACTCCCACCCTACCTGACTCTAGGGGAAGGCCTGGCACACTGATATCCCCACTGTACTCTAGGGGAAGGCCTGGCCAACTGATCTCCCCACTGTACTCTAGGGGAAGGCCTGGCACACTACTCTAGGGGAAGGCCTGACACACTGATATCCCCACCCTACTCTAGGGGAAGAGCAATATGGCAAGTTCTTTGTTGTTACTATTAGTCTTGATGAAGTAAACCTGTGATTTATGATGAAGTATTAGTGCAGGAAAACACTGTCATAGAGTACTGATGTCTTACCGATGACCAGGTCAGACCTTCCCTTTCGCTTGATATCTGCGTCTATGGCTCGAGCCAGTGGGTCAAACTGGTTGATGTACCAATCAAAGCTGCTACCTGAAAAAGATGGTAGTCACAGACTGATCGAGGTGCTAGTCAAAGCCAGTACTGCAAGCATTACACTAAAAGTCAATGCAAAAATAAAAAGTATAAGACAGGACGACTTATCTCACAGTTATCGTCAGTATCCGTGGCACACTGGTTCCAACTCACCCTCACACCCAGCCCCCATGATACTGTAACCGGACTGACGGTCGCTACACCTACACGGCCCTAGCGCCATAAATCAGTCCCTTCCTCTTTCTAGTCCCAGGGGAGAGGACGGAAGTTCCCAAGGAGAACTTTCTTTCTAAAGTTCTGGCTCTCGTTAGTCGGGTGCCTTGTCTCATATACTGCCTCGCGTTGTCTTCTTTTTTTCCATCTACGGCACCCGCACTCAGCCGACCTTGGAGTCCACAAAAGACCTGCTTGTCTCTAAACCAAAAGTGTGTTCTCTGCGGTGTGTCTCTCAGCTCCTTGATCTTCGTGTGTGTTCTGCTGCTCGACACAATTACAATGGACGACACAATTTTTTTCTCTCTACTGATTCTCATTCATCTCGTTCACACGACGAGGACCCATACATCACGCTAGCATACGGACTAAGACACTTACACAAATAAGTAAGTTCAGAGACATAGATTTATTTACATTATATACACCTATAACTACTAGTATCCCTATCCTAACTAACCTACCTAACTCCTAACACCTAACTCCCTGGGGTGGGGATGAAGGGGGTGGAGCGACGAGAGCCTCTTTTCAGCGGAGCGAGCTACCTCGCGGTAGACTTGATACTTCTCTCGCACTCAGGTGAGGGGGGGGGCAAGGTTGGGGAGGTAGTTGAGGTGACGAGAGCCTCTTTTAACATGTCTCTTTTTAATAGTTCTATCCCCTTACTCTGGAAAACATCCTGCATTGTACCAGGCCCTTAATTAAGTCTGGGGCTAGAAATAAACATCCTGCATATTGTACAAGGCCCTTAATTAAGTCTGGGCTAGAATTAAACATCCTGCATTGTACCAGGCCCTTAATTAAGTCTGGGGCTAGAATTAAACATTCTGCATTGTACCAGGCCCTTAATTAAGTCTGGGGCTAGAATTAAGCATCCTGCATTGTACCAGGCCCTTAATTAAGTCTGGGGCTAGAATTAAGCATCCTGCATTGTACCAGACCCTTAATTAAGTCTGGGCTAGAATTAAACATCCTTCATATTGTACAAGGCCCTTAATTAAGTCTGGGGCTAGAATTAAACATCCTTCATATTGTACAAGGCCCTTAATTAAGTCTGGGGCTAGAATTAAACATCCTGCATTGTACCAGGCCCTTAATTAAGTCTGGGCTAGAATTAAACGATAAGCCGTTGCTGTAACCTCTGCTGTGATGAAAGTTTTTGAAAAGTTGGTTCTTAGAGGCTTACAAGCCCTAGACAAGGACTCTTACGATCCCCTACAGTTTGTCTACAGAAGTAAATGCAGTGTGGATGCAGGTTTTTTATGTCTTAAATAGAATGTATGCATATCTGGAGTACTCCAACACCTGTATTCGCTTAATTTTTTGTTGTTATCTCCCCATTGTTTTTAGCACAATACAGTGTCACTTGCTTGTTCAGAAGCTAATTCAGAGGAATGTTGATGCCAGATGTTTCTGTGTGGATCCAGTGCAGTTAGTTCTAATCCATGAAGTCTGAAGAGAAACACCAGCGTACACAAGGGACGGTTCTCTCTCCGTTGTTTGTTTGTATATGGCTGAATGTAAACACACAAATGCTGACTGCCTCATAGTCAAAGTTACAGGTGACACTGGACTAACTGCACTACTTTTAAATGATGACTCCTCCTGCAGACAGGTGATGGATCACTTTGTTGTATGGTGTGATGATGATTAGTTAGAGTTGGATGCACAAAAAACAAACCATATGCATGGTTGATGATTTTAGGAAAGAGGGGATTTTTTAAAAATGAAATACTTATTAAAGGAGAAGTAGGAAGAAGAGTGGTGAGCCTAGAACTGCTCCTCTGCAACACTATAATTATATATATATGTGTGTGCGTGTTAACAATACTGACGACCAACTGCATTGCCTACAGCTACACTCCAACACTGTATATAGTTGTGTTGCAACAATACTGGTGCACTTAGTAGATAGATCTAACAATACTATTTCATGTTATATATAGATATACAAATAATTTAACAATGCTTAAGCACCTAGCATTTCTTTAACATCATGTCTTTAATCATAGCTAAGTAAACCCCACCACAGACTCAACATGTAGTAAGGCGAACTTTAAAAATACATTAATGTTTTCCCAAACATAGTAAGGTGAGTATTAAGCAAAGTCAGGCGAGTACCAACCATAGTAAAGTGAGTACCAAAGTCAGGCGAGTACCAACCATAGTAAAGTGAGTACCAAAGTCAGGCGAGTACCAACCATAGTAAAGTGAGTACCAGAGTAAGGTGAGTACTAAACATAGAAAGGCAAGTATCAATCATAATAAGGCGAGTACCAAACTGGTGAGGCGAGAACCAAAGGAGGAGAGTAACTGACCAGAACGCCGTAACTTGGTGAACCAGTGGATTTCTTTCTGACCCATCAGCGCATCCGGATGCCTTGTGATGCGTTTAAAAAGGTCGGTAGTTCCGCACTTGAAGACACCCACCACAAAGAAGTAGGGCACGCAGCTCAGCAGCCCAGAGGCATTATACCAGCATGGGGACTTGCTGTTCTCTATGTACTGTGGCGGCTCCTTACAAACACACACACACACATGTATATATACACATATACACATGCATACATATATACATACACATACATACATATATGCTGTTGTCTATGTACTGTGGCGGCTCCTTACAAACACACACACATGTATACATACACATATACACATGCATACATGTATACATACACATACATACCTACATGCTTTTGTCTATGTACTGTGATGGCTCCTAACAAACACACGCACACATGTATACATACACATATCTACATACATACATACATGCTGTTGTCTATGTACTGTGATGGCTCCTAACAAACACACATGTACATACACATATACACATACATACCTACATGCTGTTGTCTATGTACTGTGGTGGCTCCTTGCAAACACATATATGCAAACACACATGTATACATACACATATATATCAGTCAGGCGTCCCTTGCCAGGTACCTGTCGTTTTTAAATCCAGTTTAGCCCCCCCCCCACAGATACATACACATATACATACACTTGCTGTTCTTCATCTACTGTGGCGGCTCCTAGCACACACACACACACACACACACACACACACACACACACACACATGCACACATCTTATACACATACATTTCTACAAATGCATATACATATAAACACAATACATATGCACATATACATACATATTCATACACACATAATATGTACATATACATACATATTCATACACACATACATATGTACATATACATACATATTCATACACACATACATATGTACATATACATACATATTCATACACACATACATATGTACATATACATACATATTCATACACACATACATATGTACATATACATACATATTCATACACACATACATATGTACATATACATACATATTCATACACACATACATATGTACATATACATACATATTCATACACACATACATATGTACATATACATACATATTCATACACACATACATATGTACATATACATACATATTCATACACACATACATATGTACATATACATACATATTCATACACACATACATATGTACATATACATACATATTCATACACACATACATATGTACATATACATACATATTCATACACACATACATATGTACATATACATACATATTCATACACACATACATATGTACATATACATACATATTCATACACACATACATATGTACATATACATACATATAAATACATACATATGTACATATACATACATATTCATACACACATACATATGCACACATGCACATAGGCAACTCACTATTTTAAACAGGTGTCATACTGAGGACATGTCAGTGTCAGTAAACATGTCATGCTGAGGCTGTCAGTGTCAGTAATAATAGATGGAAGATGACATACTGTACTTACTATAAACTTGAAGGCTGTTTCATTGGGTCTGCCACAGCAGTTCTGGTAGAGAAAACCTTCTTCGACTAAATCCAGCTTGATTCGGGTGGGTTTCACGTAGTCATCCCGCATAGTGGACACACTTCTTTGCTCCCAAGGTATTGTCTCCCTTGACGAATACAGGCAAGTATAGGCATGGGGAAACCAAATATATTCCCCCTCTCCCTACACACACGCACTCACTAATACACACTAACACACACACATAAACACTTACACACACACACACACACACAGAATGAACGCGACTTAAATATAAATAAAAGACAACACATGTCACATTCACACAATGCGCATGACTTAAGTCTACCTCAAACCAAACAAACTCACAGTACAAACACATCTTAATTCACAAAACAATACAGAATTACCATACTATATAAACACACCTATTTTGTTTGCTTATTGTCAGAGCTACTTTGTTTTCATATGACAAAGAATAATCCTTTGTTAATTGATATCAAGGTTATTTTGTTTGCTTATTGTCAGGGTTATATCGGGTTTATATGACAAAGAATAATGAACATCAAGATGTCTACAGCCTTGTCTGTGACTGTCTCATGACAAATGTGATGGGAGGTGGTAGTAGAAAAATGTTATGGGACAGTGGTCAAGTGGTATAAGGGAAGTAATGAAGGTCTGGGTTCTTAAAGGGAGTGAAGCCTCGAGGTTACCAAATGCAGTATGAGAGAGGAACAGCAGGCCGTTAGTATTACAGACAGACAAGATGGGTTGGGACCAGCCAGCAGGATACTTCGAGCTCAAGCAGTTAAGTAGACGACAGTTAAGCAAGTCTTCAACCAGCAGATAATAGTCAGACTCACATCCTGGCACAGTCCGAATCTTCTCGAAGTGCAAGGGACAGCTGACCGGGAAGACTGACCAGAAATACCATAGCGGAGAAGACTGCCAGACAGGAGACAACGATAAGAAAGACTCTCTTCTTCAGATTCATAGTAAACCTGCAAGCACAGCATACAGATTGATAGTAACCATGCAAATATATCACACAGATTTGATAACAACCCATTTGATAACAATGGACCCATTACACAGACTGAACACACCACATCTGGCCTCCACACACATAACATTTACACAGACTCAACACACACCATGTGAGCCATAAACACAGACTGAACACACTAAATATGGCGTCATACACATAACATTTACACAGACTGCACACATCATGCATGGACCCATACACATAACAGATACTGAACACAAAATGTATAGCCCCCCACAAATAACATTTACACAGACTGAACACACCATGTATGGCTCCACACAAATAACATTTACACAGACTGAACACATCATGTATGGCCCCATACACATAACATTTACACAGACTACACACATCATGCAAGGACCCATACACGTAACACTGATAGAGATACTGAACACTGTATGGAAATCTTACATGGACATCAAAGTGAATATGCTGTGTATGAGGCATGATATTAACATTAACATGACACATGACATTAACATGCTGTTTAAAGATACTATGGACATGACACATGACATTAACAAGCTGTGTAAAGATACTATGACATGACACATGATGATGTCATTTTATAATGCGCCAGTTTCTGCATCGCGAAGATACGCTCAATGCGCAGTGATACCAACAGCCACCACATGACATTAAAATGCTGTGTAAAGATACTATGGACATGACACATGACAGCAACATGCTGTGTAAAGATACTATGAGTATCACAACATTAATTACATGCATTAAAGTCCTCTACACAGATGGCACATCCCCTGAACACACCCAAATGCTGTGAAAAAATAAAATCAACAGACCACCAATAGCTAGGATGGAGGGAGGATAGAATGTAAAGAAGTCTAGCAGCGACTCCATGGGTGAGATGGAGGGAGGGTAGACTGGTGTAAAGAAGTCTAAAGGCGACTCCATGGGTGAGATAGAGGGAGGGTAGACTGGTGTAAAGAAGTCTATCAATAACTCCGTGGCTGATATAGGGAGGGTAGACTGGTGTAAAGAAGTCTATCAATAACTCCGTGGCTGATATAGGGAGGGTAGACTGGTGTAAAGAAATCTCTAACATCGACTTCGTGGCTGAGATAGATGGAGGGTAGATGGTGTAAAAAAAAGTCTACAGTGACTCCAAGGGTGAGATGGAGGGAGGGTAGACTGGTGTAAAGAAGTCTAACAGTGACTCTAAGGGTGAGATAGACGGAGGGTAGAACGGTGTAAAGAAGTCTAAAGGCGAGTCCATGGGTGATATAGTGAAAGGATACTGAGGTTTAAAGAACTAAACGGTTTTCACAAAAGAAGGGGAGAAATAAGTAATATAACAAATCAACACAAATGTTGGTGAGAATACTCAGGCGAGACTCTGATGATGAGTCTAGTGATGAAGACTACCTGACCCTTGGACAGTTTGGGTGTACAGAGTACAGTGTACAGCAGCAATGACGACAAACTTCATACAGAGGAAAAAACCCACAGTGCTTTCTCCTCTCCCCTTGTCATGGCGGAGCTTGGGTTTGACACAGCAGACGAGGAGCTGATTACATTAATGTAAGAAAATGTAGTGATACGATAACAAGCAAATGCCACGGTACTCACCAGAATTTTGAATTGTTTCCTATTTAACCCCCGAAGCCCCCCCTGGCTTGGCGACACTCGACTGCCCGTATGAAAGAGGCCGAGGACCGGTGCTCAATAGCATATTAAAGTATTTAGCGGCCACCACACGACATCTGTGCAAACTATTGATCAACAGGTAATCAAGCTTTGCTCACCTACTGATTTGTTTCCTCCTCCTATTGACTTGACTGACGGTGGCACTGACAGTGGAATTAACAATATGACTGACAAACCACACACACGGGACTAGACAACTAAACTCACAATCAAATGTTTACCATCGTCACACCAAGTCGAAAAAAACTGTTTACTGTTTATGTTTGATGTTTACGATAGTTTTTGTCATCAAGGTAGGTTAGCAGTCGTAGTTGGATGAGAATTCCTCTGTCATTAGTTTGGTGTAACCACTCTGTAGCTGATGTGACTATAGAAGACACTAGCTTGCTGTATTGTCAAGGCTCTAGAGTCCAAGTGACAAGTGACATTATGTATGTGACCATAGCACAGACTTCACAAGTCCGTCCCCATCACAAAGGCGAGGTTTCTGGAAATAAAGGTACTAAGCAAAATAACTTTAGACTAGAAACTACTGTCATCAAACCATGCTTAAAAAAGAAGATATGAACCTAATCAAAATACATTTCCTAGAAAGAAACAATTTTATTCAAAATATTTTAAAGACAGAAAATCTTCACTATTATTAGAAGCAAGTTGAATAATTGTATTTTATAAACATTATCCTAAGCCTTCAGTTGTAAACTAGGTCGTCAAATCTTCATTATCTTTCTTAACAAATTAACAAGTAGCAACTCCTTGAAACAAGTCTTGATAGAAGGACATGCGAGAGATGACAGCAGCCTCACCCACTACTATAGTACTGCAGACATAATGAACAATATCATAGCATAGTGCTGCCATAGTACTATACAGACAATATAGCACTGTGTCACGGATAGGTGACATGAAAGAGGAAAGCACGAAAGAATGCGAGCAAGTGTAGTGAGCGGGATGCACGGATTGATTGTAGTGAGCTGTAGTTGAATGGAAGGTTCGAGAGGGATGAATGAGTAGTATATATATAGAAGGCGGCCGCCAAAAGATAGGCTGGCTTTTTCGAACCGAGGCGAAAGACGAGAGGTGCACAGACACCTTGCGAGTGGGAAAACATCCCGTCGAGAAAACACCCGTCGACCCCAGTGCCGACGTGAAGAGAGAAAACACCCGTCGACCCCAGTGCCGACGTGAAGAGAGAAAACACCCGTCGACCCCAGTGCCGACGTGAAGAGAGAAAACACCCGTCGACCCCAGTGCCGACGCGGGGACTCTACAAGAGAGGAGGAGGGGAGTGGGGGTGAGACCTCCTGATGCCGAGAAACACTTGCCTCTTCGACTCATCACCGAATTGTGAAGGACAGTGAGTAGTGACAGTGGTAGTGGCTGGCCGCCTCTGTTTGACATTGTACTGGGTGAAAGTAGCTATTATTGGTATTATTGTCTAGATAGAAGGGTATGAGTGTGTGAGCGTGAAAGTATGAGGGAGTTGCAATTTTTTTAAGAAAGCGAGAGTGTGAGTAGGAAATAAGGGATGGGGCTTATTAACAAGTGACAGGGTTAGCGTAAGGACAAATCGTTTTTTTTTGTTGAAAGGAAAGAATGCGCAAATGTCAGACTGACAGGGTGAGTGCGTGCGTTTGATCTTGTCAGTGTGTGTGTGTGACACACTGCAGACATAATGAACAATATAGCATGCTGCTGTCATAGTACTATACAGACAATATAGTACTGCAGACACAAAGCCTGTTGTTGCCATGGCAGTAATGTAATAGTAATGTAGTAATTAATACAGTACTGCAGTAATTAATACAGTAATATAGTAATGGGGGCGGAATGTAGTACAACATGTTACTTACATGGCTATCGAGAGGCCAGCAGTCGTGATAATTACCTTCTTTCCCAGATACCCAGGGTTAGTCTGCGTCACGTGATGTGTACACAACACGTGATCTCCACGTGACCATCACACAATCAGTGGAACTGGATGAATCATAGCGAGTGAAGTTAAACATAAAGTGAAGACATTAACAAGTGATGACACACTGAGCAGGTGAAGTGAACATGTTCATTGAAACTAAACACATCAAGTTCCCACCCAAAGGGACCTACAGCCACTACACTACAGGCCTGACACCTGCTGGCTGTCTTCTCTGTGTTCTCTCACGCACGCACGCATATACATTACATACACAAACAGCACGAGGAATGCAGGCTTGTTGTTGTTTAATAATACCTGTCGCTTGTAATGATTTGCCTTTGCTATCGACAAACTCCTCATTGATTACAGGTTGTAGAGCTGGAGGAGACACACACACACGCACTGATCCCACAGATTTCTGACTATCGAACTGCAGGACGCACACGCACGCACGCACGCACGCACACACACACACACACACACACACACACACACACACACACACACACACACACACACACACACACACTCTGATCTGTGATGTACTCGTAACACTATCTCTGTGTCTCTCACACACGTGCACGCACACACATGTTACACACTATACTCACACCTTAGCACCACCTGCATGAGACCAGGTATCATGTAGAGACACGTGTACAGCGGTTGTTATGGCCGTGTGTGTGTGTGTGTGTGTCCCGTCAGTTGTTTAAAGGACAACACGAGTGCTCAGTGACATTGGCTGTAAACAGATCACACAGTATCACACAAACATATTCCGGTGATATTTTATGACAAAGAGACACGAGAGATATTATATTAATATTTTTCTCTTAAGCACACCTGGATTTGTCGAGAAAACAGGAAGTGATGCAAGTGAAGAATTTCTAAAAAAAAAGCATCGTCTGCCTGAGCTGAAGTGGAAGAGAAAAGCTGCGATCCTGGGTACAAGAAGACAGACCAGGACACATTGTGCTGCTGCTGAATGTTCCTTTGACACTTGACACATGTTTCTGTAACTGAGTCACACTCACTGTAACTAATACTACTGCCACGTAAGAGAACTCTTCAGTGTAGGAGAGTACTTTTCTATTGCTTTCCTAGTGGCAGGTGAGAATGCCGATATTTGAAGACTTACATCTTGATAATTAAACATAATTATGTAGTCATATGTTGAGATTTATTATTTTAACTTATTTCGAATATAAAGAAAAACGTTGCACTCGGCTTGTCCTTTAACGACATGGGATCCTGAATGAATGAAAAATGAACATCGTAAATTCCGATCTGATGAGCGCAGGTGTTTATAAGCCGCCCCCCCCCACTAAATTAACACAAATTTAACAAATATGCCACAGATACACAACATGAGCATCGTAGACATTTCCTGTCGTTGTCGCCATGATGAGGGGGGGGGTGCTTAAGCAACTGATCTCAATGCTTCATTGTATGTGGCTGTGATTTACAAATGTGAACAGTTAACACTGTAACACTGTGACCAGTCAACACTGTAACAATGTGAACAGTCAACACTGTAACAATGTGAACAGTCAACACTGTAACCATGTGACCAGTCAACACTGTAACGATGTGACCAGTCAACACTGTAACAATGTGACCAGTCAACACTGTAACAATGTGACCAGTCAACACTGTAACAATGTGACCAGTCAACACTGTAACAATGTGACCAGTCAACACTGTAACAATGTGAACAGTCAACACTGTAACAATGTGAACAGTCACAATGTAACAATGTGACCAGTCATTACTGTAACCATGTGAACAGTCAACACTTTAACAATCAACACTGTAACAATATGACCAGTCAACACTGTAACGATGTGAACAGTTAGCACTGTAACGATGTGAACAGGCAACACTGTAACCATATGAACAGGCAACACTGTAACCATGTGAACAGTTAACACTGTAACCATGTGAACAGTCAACACTTTAACAATCAACACTGTAACAATGTGACCAGTCAACTCTGTAACAATGTGACCAGTCAACACTGTAACGATGTGAACAGTTAACACTGTAACAATGTGACCAGTCAACACTGTAACCATGTGAACAGTTAACACTGTAACCATTTGAACAGTCAACACTGTAACCATGTGAACAGGCAACACTGTAACCATGTGAACAGTTAACACTGTAACCATGTGAACAGTCAACACTTTAACAATCAACACTGTAACAATGTGACCAGTCAACACTGTAACCATGTGAACAGTCAACACTTTAACCATGTGAACAGTCAACACTTTAACCATGTGAACAGTCAACACTGTAACAATGTGACCAGTCAACTCTGTAACCATGTGACCAGTCAACAACAGTAACCATGTGAACAGTCAACACTGTAACCATGTGAACAGTCAACACTGTAACCATGTGAACAATTCACATTGTAAATACAACGTAGACGGCAATGACCTGATTGTCGCCCATTACATTTTGATGTGATTGACTCACCAGTCTGTTGAATAATTCAGTTTGGACCATTTAATTATTTTTTAACTTCATTCGAAGCTTGTAAATAAAGTTCCAGTCTGTAGACTGTATTCCACATTCAGTTGTTTCATTCTTGAAGACGATAACCTGAGCGATGTTTCTTCATGTGACTTGAAGACATCCACACTCACTGTTACAAATACTCAGAGCGGGGAAGACAACTCTTCAGTACAGGAGAGTAATTTTTTTCCCGCTTTCCTAGTGACAGGTGAGAATGGCGATGTTTGAAGGCTGATATCTTTAAAGTTAATCATAATTATTTACTCATATTTTAGGAATTATTATTGTAAAACACACTTAATCCGATCATAAAGAAAAATGTTGCGCTCGGTTTGTCCTTTAGAAAGCCTTTAATTATCGATGACTTCTATGTTTTCTTTCTCCATTGCTGTTTGTGGCGGATGGTGACCGGACACTTAATCCCCGACACTTAATCCCCAAATCGCAACACAACACTCAAAACTGCTATTTTGTGAAATTGAAATATAACCGTAAGAGAAATGTGTCACGTGGTAACTGTGGGTAACTCTGGTAAGACTGGGATGCGCTGGGTTTACAATTAGCGATCTACCCTCTAGGCGATACTAGGTGGACTCCCTAACATAACCAGCCAGTTCCAAGGCCATACTGACCGCCACATCGTCTGCTTTCTTCGCTCGGCACCGACGGCCCGTCTGCTGCAAGGAAAACAACCACTAGTGTCCGGGCTAAGTGCGCTGGCTTCACAAGTAGCGATCTACCCGTCTAGGCGATACTACGCTGTGGAGGGTTGGCATCACGCCCTGCACTCTCTCTTCTCCTGTCACCATCCAACAATGTGGACAGTCCTTGATGGTCTACGTAAGGATTGTCAGCTACACAAGGCAGCTGTTCTACAGTCATGTGCCGGCACAGAGAAACGCCCAAAGAAGAAGTCCGCTGACTTGGCCATGAGAATCAGCAACATTGTACAGCGATATGAGGCAACGGATCATCTTCTGTACCTCCCATCATTAGCTTACCTGTCATATTGATTAACAACACTTTTCTTATCAAATTGTTGAAGAACATTGACTTTAATAGCTCACATGAACTTTAACTAATGTTATAAATGTTGAAATTAAGTATTATTTTAATCGTCAAACATATTTTTATGTTTACATGAAAATAATTATTTGAATTTGAATTAAATTTTTCATTCACTTCAAAATTTTTTGAGTTGAAATTTCATTTTGAGGATTAAGTGTCTGGGGATTAAGTGTCGGGGATTAAGTGTCTGGGATTCGTTCTGAACACCTGTGAGTGGGTCCCCCGTGTGGCGGTCTGTCCTGTCTTTGATGTTCGTCAGCCATAGTTTCTCTTGTTTACCCCGCGGCGTCCGCTTTCCGCATCGCCCGGGAGGGCTGTTAGGTAAGGTGTCATGTGACACGGAGCAGACCACATAACCCTAGAGGGCTGTTAGGTAGGGTGTCATGTGACATCAAGCAGACCACATAGCCCTGGAGGGCTGTTAGTTAGGTGATGATGATGATGATGATGTCCATTTGTAATGCGCAGGTATCCATTCGGAAGAATGCTCATTGCGCAGCAAAAACAAAATAAATAAAAAAAATAAGAAAAAAATAAAGTAAATAAATAGATAAACACCAGGAAAGTAAAAAATAAAGACACAAGTGTTTCTTGGTTGTTTAAGTTTAAGTCCGTCTTAAGTAAACAGGCTGTCATGTGACATCAAGCAGACCACATGGCCCTGTAGGGCTGTTAAGTAGGGTGTCATGTGACATCAAGCAGACCATGTCTCGACTCTTGACTGGCGATCAGAGGTTGCTGGCGATTGACGAGGATGGTGACCACATTCAATGTACAGTTATTCGCTCTGTTTTCTTCTAAGAGATGTGAAGCAGCCTCCTACAGATTTCAGTTTTGAATGCCTGCACCCAGCTCTCAATCTCGATGAGCAAGGTCAACGTTTCACAGGCGTAAAGCATGATGGGAACGACCATGGAGGTGCAAGGTTTACATGTTAGAGGCAGTTTATAACCTGCTGTCGCTGCTGTCATTCTGTGTCGAGTGTCTGTGGTGTAGCTGCCACCTTTGAAGAGAGTCTCGCTAAAGTACTTGAACCTCAGCACGTCCTCAAGATGCAGACATTTCCCATGATTCTCTTGACCAGAGTTTACTGCCATGAGGGTCACGTGACCATCGCTCCACCTGACATGTCACCCACGTACTTCAAGGGTGTCGTCTCCAGTCCAGACATTTGTATGGAGCAGCTCATGTGTTGTTGTGTGATGTGGAGTCACTCGTGACATCCGGTGTTGTGGTGTGGAGTAGTTCCTGATGTATTCTGTGTTGTGGTGTGGTGTAGTCCCTGATGTATTCTGTGTTGTGAGGAGTAATAATAATAATAGTGAAGATGTTTATAGCGTATATTGACACTCATAGAGAGCATGCTCTTAGCGCTTACAACGGGGAAGAGACGTGGACTAAGTAGATACAGAACACAGGGGACGAAAGAAAACGACAGTACTGATGACGAAACAGATAACAAAAGGCATCAAGTAACAGGAACAGAGAAAAATAGTGATGGGTAAAGTAGCAAGAGGGAAGGGGGGGGGTAAGGACTAGCATTGTGGACTAGGAGTAGTGCTCAAGGAAGAGGTGCGTTTTCAGTGCAGATTTGAAAGATTCAGTTGTAGGAAGGTGGCGGATATGGAAAGGAAGAGAGTTCCATTGTTTTGCAGCACAGTAGCCAAAAGTCCTGTGACCATATGTTGTTGTTCTGGTGACAGGAACAGTTAGGATACGGTCGTCAGACGAAGAGCGGAGTTGTCTGGACGGAGAGTAAGGGATGAGAAGTTCAGAGAAATAGTCAGGACAGGAGCCAGCAAAAAAATTAAAACACAGCACAGACAGTTTGTACTGAATGCGAGAACGGACGGGTAGCCAGTGTAGAAAACGAAGGAGAGGAGTGACATGGTCCCGTTTCCTTGCTCTAAGCACCAGACGTGCAGCGGAGTTCTGTACTCTCTGGAGTCTCTGAATGAGGGATGAGGGGCAGCCTGCCAGCAAGGAGTTGCAGTAGTCAAGTCGTGAAAGAACAAACGCACAGACAAGAGTGTTGGTAGCACGTGTAGAGAGAAAGTGACGGATAGCACTGATCTTACGGAGCTCATAGTAGGCAGACCGACAGACAGCTGCTACATGTCTATCGAGTGTCATGTCATCAGTGACAATAAATCCCAGATTCCTAACAGATGACGTGAAGGTGATGTTGCTGTCGCCTGTAGTTCCTGATGTATTCTGTGTTGTGGTGTGGAGTAGTTCCTGATGTATTCTGTGTTGTGGTGTGGAGTAGTTCCTGATGTATTCTGTGTTGTGGTGTGGAGTAGTTCCTGATGTATTCTGTGTTGTGGTGTGGAGTAGTTCCTGATGTATTCTGTGTTGTGGTGTGGAGTAGTCCCTGATGTATTCTGAAGTATGGTGTGGAGTAGTTCCTAATGTATTTTGTGTTGTGGTGTAGTTCCTGATGTATTCTGTGTTGTGGTGTGGAGTAGTTCCTGATGTATTCTGTGTTGTGGTGTGGAGTAGTCCCTGATGTATTCTGTAGTATGGTGTGGAGTAGTTCCTGATGTATTCTGTGTTGTGGTGTGGAGTAGTTCCTAATGTATTTTGTGTTGTGGTGTAGTTCCTGATGTATTCTGTGTTGTGGTGTGGAGTAGTTCCTGATGTATTCTGTGTTGTGGTGTGGAGTAGTCCCTGATGTATTCTGTAGTATGGTGTGGAGTAGTTCCTGATGTATTCTGTGTTGTGGTGTGGAGTAGTCCCTGATGTATTCTGTAGTATGGTGTGGAGTAGTTCCTGATGTATTCTGTGTTGTGGTGTGGAGTAGTTCCTGATGTATTCTGTGTTGTGGTGTGGAGTAGTCCCTGATGTATTCTGTAGTATGGTGTGGAGTAGTTCCTGATGTATTCTGTGTTGTGGTGTGGAGTAGTCCCTGATGTATTTTGTGTTGTGGTGTGGAGTAGTTCCTGATGTATTCTGTGTTGTGGTGTGGAGTAGTCCCTGATGTATTCTGTAGTATGGTGTGGAGTAGTTCCTGATGTATTCTGTGTTGTGGTGTGGGGTAGTCCCTGATGTATTCTGTGTTGTGGTGTGGAGTAGTTCCTGATGTATTCTGTGTTGTGGTGTGGAGTAGTCCCTGATGTATTCTGTAGTATGGTGTGGAGTAGTTCCTGATGTATTCTGTGTTGTGGAGTAGTTCCTGATGTATTCTGTGTTGTGGTGTGGAGTAGTTCCTGATGTATTGTGTGTCGGTATCTAGAGGGTTTGAGACAAGTTAGAGAGAGATCTGTATATTATAGCATAAGATACAGTATTTGTGTTAAAAGCGACATAACCAAGGCAATATCTATTTTAATTACCAACAACACACACACACATACAAACAAACACGCACACACACACACACACTGCCATATTAGGAAAGACATGATTTACTGGTATGTGGAAGACAAGAGGTAGCTTGACATTTCCAGCCACAGTCTCTGTCTAACTAGCTTGGTGTCGCTTTAGTCATCGGACCTTTTCCTTTCTTGAGGTTGCGGTCGTCCTTGAGTAACTTGGAGAGTCTGTTGGTGAAGGGGAGGTAGAAGTCGTGTAGAAGTTTGGCCGTGCGGTTCTGTATGGGGCCGATCTTGTAGTAGACATTAGGAGAGGGCTTGGACATGGAGCTCACTGTCTCAAACTCCGCGTCTGACATGGCAGCTGTACAGCAAACAGCGCCACCACCGGCAGTTAGCAGCAGACAGTCATGAGGTCACAGGTCAGTGAGGTCAGCGCTAGAGGTGACAGCTTGAGGGCAGCACTAGAAGTGACAGTTACAGGGCAGCACTAGAAGTGACAGCTTGAGGGCAGCACTAGAAGTGACAGCTAGAGGGCAGCACTAGAAGTGACAGCTAGAGGGCAGCACTAGAAGTGACAGCTAGAGGGCAGCACTAGAAGTGACAGCTAGAGGTCAGCACTAGAAGTGACAGC
This sequence comes from Marisa cornuarietis, assembly GCA_004794655.1. Classification (NCBI taxonomy): domain Eukaryota; kingdom Metazoa; phylum Mollusca; class Gastropoda; order Architaenioglossa; family Ampullariidae; genus Marisa; species Marisa cornuarietis. The sequence continues at coordinate 372,184 of SMMW01000451.1, forward strand.
TAGAGGGCAGCACTAGAAGTGACAGCTAGAGGGCAGCACTAGAAGTGACAGCTAGAGGGCAGCACTAGAAGTGACAGCTAGAGGTCAGCACTAGAAGTGACAGCTAGAGGGCAGCACTAGAAGTGACAGCTAGAGGGCAGCACTAGAAGTGACAGCTAGAGGGCAGCACTAGAAGTGACAGCTACAGGTCAGCACTAGAAGTGACAGCTAGATGGCAGCACTAGAAGTGACAGTTACAGGGCAGCACTAGAAGTGATAGCTAGAGGTCAGCACTAGAAGTGACAGCTAGAGGTCAGCACTAGAAGTGATAGCTAGAGGTCAGCACTAGAAGTGACAGCTAGAGGTCAGCACTAGAAGTGACAGCTAGAGGTCAGCACTAGAAGTGATAGCTAGAGGGCAGCACTAGAAGTGACAGTTACAGGTCAGCACTAGAGAGGCCATGTCCACGTGCTGTGTGGGTGCAGGATTGATTGTAATCGTTCCCAATATTAAAGTACCCGTACGTTTGGGGCTGGGGAAGGAGTCGACAGGTAATGGTCTGTACAAACAAACAGTCAATAACATTTCTATGTACGGACAAAGTCATATCAATAATGCTATATATCAACAAGAGTGCTGATAACTCTACGTATGGACAACACTCACGTGGACAAATATAAAAGGTACACCAGGCGTCTGAAGTATTGTGCCCCTTACACGAGTCGTCTGAAGTATTGTGCCATTCGCACCAGGTATTTGAAACACTATGCCACTTAATAAGATATTTGAAACAGTAAGCCGCTTACATGAGATGTTTAAAACATTGTCTCTTGCACATAAGATCTTTGAAACATTGTGCTGCTTGCAGAACGAGTTTCAAACATTAAGGGTTTAAAAAGGGATGTCTTTTAAGTGGAAACAGTGGACCACTTACATAAGCTAATAGAAACAGTGGACCACTTACATAAGCTGATAGAAACAGTACGCCACTTACATAAGCTGATAGAAACAGTGGACCACTTACATAAGCCCAGAAAATTGAAGACTTCTTTAAGAGATCTTGAAATTTCATTGACATAGTTCTCAAAACGAATGACGTAGACTTGGTCAGGCGGGAAAACTCTCAGCCAGTCCTCCACAAACACCGCGTACGCTCCACCTGCAAGATCTATCTGATACACACACACACACACATGCCATAGAAGGACTATATGGTAGACTACTCAGTCGATATGGCTCGAAAGGAGACAGTATGAGGAGACAGTAGTATACGGCAGTAGGAGACAGAACTAGGAGACATGATAATATTGTACGATGAGGTTGGCATTAGAAGATAACATGATGAGGTTAACACTGGGAGATAGCAGGATGAGATAGTAGGATGAGGTTAGGATAAGGAGATAGCAGGATGAGACAGCAAGACGAGCTTAGCATTAGCAGATGGCAGGATGAGTTTAGCATTAGAGATAGCAGGGTGAGATAACAAGATGAGGTCTGTGCTAAGAGATAGTAGGCTGATGTTAGCATTAGGAACTAGGAGGAGGAAGTAGGAGAATTTAGTGCCAGGAGACGGCAGAAGATGACTGCGCTGTCACGTGACCACCATGTTGTGTGTATAAGAGACTTCTCTCTTTGTGTACACCATGGATAGCTGGAGGATTCCTACTGAGTATCTACAGGATACATGTCTGTCAGAGTACCTACAGGATACATGTCTGCAGGGTACCTACAGGATACGTGTCTGCCAGGATACCTACAGGATACATGTCTGCCAGGGTACCTACAGGATACATGTCTGCAGGATACCTACAGGTTACATGTCTGCCAGGGGTACATATAGGGTACATGTCTGACAGGATACCTACAGGATAATGTCTGCCAGGGTGCATAAAGGATACATGTCTGCCAGGATATCTACAGGATACATGTCTGCCAGGGTACCTACAGGATACATGTCTGCCCGGGGTACCTACAGGATAATGTCTGCCAGAGTACCTACAGGATACATGTGTCAGGGTACCTACAGAATACATGTCTGTCAGGGTACATACAGGATACATGTCTGCCAGGGTACCTACAGGATACATGTGTCAGGGTACCTACAGGATACATGTCTGTCAGGGTACCTACAGGATACATGTCTGTCAGGGTACATACAGGATACATGTCTGCCAGGGTGTGGTTGTAGATGCAGGCCCGCACAGGGAAGTTCCTGAAGCAGTCCTTGTAGGCGGGTACAGCTCGGATGATGAACTCGTGCAGCTTCTGGGTGCTGGGGTCCTTGAGTCGCTCCGTGGAGGCCGCAGCCAGTGTGTAGGTGGAGAAAATCCTGCAGCAAGTCAACCAACAGTACATCACAGTTCACAGCACAGCGCTATGTAATCACATGTCATGTCCCACGTGACATCACTTTCCCATCTACACCAGTAATCGCGATGTCTCATGGGATGTCTAGCCCATCATTAACTCACAGCAACATCATTAGCGGGGAGTTGGGGGAGGTGGTGGCTTGAAAGACGAGAAGCTTGTGATTTTCTCTGTCATCGAGAGGCTGATAGCTTTGTCATCAAGAGATGTGGTCATGTGAGGTGATAGCTCTGTCACCAGGAGGGATGGTGATAGCTCTGTCATCAGGAAGGTGGTGATAGCTTTGTTAGAAAAAGGTGTCTGCTCTCAGTACCCTTCACAAACAGCACTGGAGGCCTGACACCGAGCCAGTCCACTGATACTGAGAAAGTCCACTGTTGTGGGCCTGATACTGAGATAGTCCACTGTTGTGGGCCTGATACTGAGATAGTCCACTGTTGTGGGCCTGATACCGAGATAGTCCACTATTGTGGAATTGATACCGAGATAGTCCACTGTTGTGGACCTGATAGAGAGATAGTCCACTATTGTGGAATTGATACCGAGATAGTCCACTGTTGTGGACCTGATAGAGAGATAGTCCACTGTTGTGGAATTGATACCGAGATAGTCCACTGTTGTGGGCCTGATAGTGAGATAGTCCCCTGTTGTGGGCCTGCTACTGAGATAGTCCACTGTTGTGGACCTGATAGTGAGATAGTCCACTATTGTGGGCCTGCTACTGAGATAGTCCACTGTTGTGGGCCTGCTACTGAGATAGTCCACTATTGTGGGCCTGATAGTGAGATAGTCCACTATTGTGGGCCTGCTACTGAGATAGTCCACTGTTGTGGGCCTGCTACTGAGATAGTCCACTATTGTGGGCCTGCTACTGAGATAGTCCACTGTTGTGGGCCTGCTACTGAGATAGTCCACTATTGTGGGCCTGATAGTGAGATAGTCCACTATTGTGGGCCTGCTACTGAGATAGTCCACTGTTGTGGGCCTGCTACTGAGATAGTCCACTATTGTGGGCCTGATAGTGAGATAGTCCACTGTTGTGGGCCTGATACTGAGATAGTGCACTATTGTGGGCCTGATACTGAGATAGTGCACTATTGTGGGCCTGATAGTGAGATAGTCCACTATTGTGGGCCTGCTACTGAGATAGTCCACTGTTGTGGGCCTGCTACTGAGATAGTCCACTATTGTGGGCCTGATAGTGAGATAGTCCACTGTTGTGGGCCTGATACTGAGATAGTGCACTATTGTGGGCCTGATAGTGAGATAGTCCACTATTGTGGGCCTGCTACTGAGATAGTGCACTGTTGTGGGCCTGATACTGAGAAAGTCCACTATTGTGGACCTGATAGTGAGATAGTCCACTATTGTGGGCCTGCTACTGAGATAGTGCACTGTTGTGGGCCTGATACTGAGATAGTCCACTATTGTGGGCCTGATAGTGAGATAGTCCACTATTGTGGGCCTGCTACTGAGATAGTCTACTATTGTGGACCTGATAGTGAGATAGTCCACTATTGTGGGCCTGATACTGAGATAGTCCACTGTTGTGGGCCTGATAGCTGCAGGCAGGACATTGAGCCAGTCTAGAGCTGAGGTCCTGATACTGAGCAAGTGAGCACGATAGTAAGCCAGACATTGAGTCCGTGGAGTGAGAGCTACTCGCTCAAACGATGAGGGTTAGCAGTCAGACATTTAAGTCCGACATAGAAGTGTCATAGAACTCTCCCTACTCTACCCAACGTGTGTCTTGCCACCTGACCCTTGAGATGTCAGGTGTACAGACACCTGCAGATAGCCTCCATGGTCATCATGAACATACACTCACCTGTCCACAGGCTCCCTGATCATGATGAACATACACTCACCTGTCCATGATCATGATGAACATACACTCACCTGTCCACAGGCTCCCTGATCATGATGAACATACACTCACCTGTCCACAGGCTCCCTGATCATGATGAACATACACTCACCTGTCCACAGGCTCCCTGATCATGATGATGATCTTTGCATTAGGGTTCAGATGCCGCAGGTGGTTAGCAATGGTGACACGGGGCTCAGCGCAGCCTTGGTTACCTGTCAGGTGTCGCCATATATGCACGTCCGAGAAGTATTCCAGTGTCTTTTCACCTGATGATGAAATTGAAATATTCATCCTCATCTACGCTGTAGAGAAGCGTGTGCTCGCTGTGTCCATATTGGGCCGAACAAACTAAGGACTACAGGATGGGACCCTCACTGTGTGTAAGTACTTACTGGTGTGTAGTAAATACACATGACACATGACTACAACTCATTCACCATGTACCACGTAGACATGAGACTGAGATATAACACGACATGAGAACTCACACACAGACATCATAGAGACACCTCACACACTATGCATCTAACATAAATTATTTGCACATAAGGCAGGGTGAGGTTATGAGCATCTTCTCTCACACAACTGATATAACAAGGCAATCTGATCCATTATATACACAAACACAGAGAAAGAGAGAACACAGGCACAACACACGTGACATAACAAGGTAACTTGATCAGTTATATGTATATATGGACAGACAAAGACAGGAAAAATACAGGGTACATCAGACACGCATACACCATAGATATAACATGGACTACACCCCCACCGACCTATTCCTTATCCACCCAACACATACACGCAGACACATACATTATATTGTAGACATAACACAGGATACACTACGCATAGATTGCATTGTAGACATAACAAAGGATACATCACACACAGACTGGACTGTAGATATAACACAGGATACACTACACATAGATTGTAGTGTAGACATAACAGGATACATCACACATAGACTGGACTGTAGATATAACAGGATAGATCACACATAGACTGGACTGTAGATATAACAGGATACATCACACATAGACTGGACTGTAGATATAACAGGATACATCACACATAGACTGGACTGTAGATATAACAGGATACATCACACATAGACTGGACTGTAGATATAACAGGATACATCACACATAGACTGGACTGTAGATATAACAGGATACATCACACATAGACTGGACTGTAGATATAACAGGATACATCACACATAGACTGGACTGTAGATATAACAGGATACATCACACATAGACTGGACTGTAGATATAACAGGATACATCACACATAGACTGGACTGTAGATATAACAGGATACATCACACATAGACTGGACTGTAGATATAACAGGATACATCACACATACATTGTACTGACCAATGACTTTGCGAGAAGCCCCAGTAGTCTTGATGTCGTCATGGATGGACTTGGCGGCAGAGTTAAAGACATTAGAGTACCACCTCAACCCGGCACCTGTATAACACACCTGTATAAGTACTCAGTGTACCTGTGTAAGAGACGTGAGGAGTGCTCAGTGTACTTGTATATAACACACCTGTATAAGTACTTAGTGTACCTGTGTAAGAGACGTGAGGAGTGCTCAGTGTACTTGTATATAACACACCTGTATAAGTACTCAGTGTACCTGTGTAAGAGACGTGAGGAGTGCTCAGTGTACTTGTATATAACACACCTGTATAAGTACTCAGTGTACTTGTATAAGACACGTGATAGGTGCTCAGTGTACTTGTATATAACACACCTGTATAAGTACTTAGTGTACCTGTGTAAGAGACGTGAGGAGTGCTCAGTGTAGTTGTATATAACACACCTGTATAAGTACTCAGTGTACCTGTGTAAGAGACGTGAGGAGTGCTCAGTGTACTTGTATATAACACACCTGTATAAGTACTTAGTGTACCTGTGTAAGAGACGTGAGGAGTGCTCAGTGTACTTGTATATAACACACCTGTATAAGTACTCAGTGCACTTGTGTAAGAGACGTGAGGAGTGCTCAGTGTACTTGTATAAGACACGTGATAGGTGCTCAGTGTACTTGTATATAACACACCTGTATAAGTACTCAGTGTACCTGTGTAAGAAGACGTGAGGAGTGCTCAGTGTACTTGTATATAACACACCTGTATAAGTACTCAGTGCACTTGTGTAAGAGACGTGAGGAGTGCTCAGTGTACTTGTATATAACACACCTGTATAAGTACTCAGTGTACCTGTGTAAGAGACGTGATAGGTGCTCAGTGTACTTGTATATAACACACCTGTATAAGTACTCAGTGTAACTGTGTAAGAGACGTGAGGAGTGCTCAGTGTACTTGTATATAACACACCTGTATAAGTACTCAGTGTAACTGTGTAAGAGACGTGAGGAGTGCTCAGTGTACTTGTGTAAGAGACGTGAGGAGTGCTCAGTGTACTTGTGTAAGAGACGTGAGGAGTGCTCAGTGTACTTGTGTAAGAGACGTAAGAAGTGCTCAGTGTACTTGTGTAAGAGACGTAAGAAGTGCTCAGTGTACTTGTGTAAGAGACGTAAGAAGTGCTCAGTGTACTTGTGTAAGAGACGTGAGGAGTGCTCAGTGTACTTGTGTAAGAGACGTGAGGAGTGCTCAGTGTACTTGTGTAAGAGACGTAAGAAGTGCTCAGTGTACTTGTGTAAGAGACGTAAGAAGTGCTCAGTGTACTTGTGTAAGAGACGTAAGAAGTGCTCAGTGTACTTGTGTAAGAGACGTGAGGAGTGCTCAGTGTACTTGTGTAAGAGACGTAAGAAGTGCTCAGTGTACTTGTGTAAGAGACGTAAGAAGGGCTCAGTGTACTGGTGTAAAATGTGTGTTGACATCACGTGTCCCTAATGAACTCAGTTGTTTATATATTGTGTTATATGTGTGTTTATATATTGTGTTATATGTGTGTTGACATCACGTGTCCCTAATTTTCTCATTCTTACCCTTAATAATTTATTCAGACTGAAATAGTTGTACCGACTACTCTGAGCCTGCAATCAGTCGAACATAATGCTCCGAGCCTGAAATCATTGTTACCTAATGTTCTGAGCCTGTTGAACCAGTGAACCTCTTTTCTGGTGCTGGCGACTTCCTGGTGGGCCAGGAGGCGCTTGTACAGGTCAGGGGCGCCACTTTTGGTGGAACCTATGACGTAAAAGTAAGGGAGACACCTCAGTCTTCCACCTTCATACCAGCATGGATTGCGGCTCTTGTCTGTGTAGGGCGGAGGGTCCTGAAAACGTAGAGCTCAGTGAAGTGGACAAGATATCAGACAATAATACAGTGACAGGATGTAGAGCTCAGTGAGGTGGACAAGATATCAGACAATACAGGATGTAGAGCTCAGTGAGGTGGACAAGATATCAGACAACAATACAGTGACAGGATGTAGAGCTCAGTGAGGTGGACAAGATATCAGACAATACAGGATGTAGAGCTCAGTGAGGTGGACAAGATATCAGACAATATTACAGTGACATAATGTAGAGCTCAGTGAGGTGGACAAGATATCAGACAATAATACAGTGACATGATGTAGAGCTCAGTGAGGTGTGCAAGATATCAGACAATAATACAGTGACATGATGTAGAGCTCAGTGAGGTGGATGAGATATCAGACAATAATACAGTGACATGATGTAGAGCTCAGTGAGGTGGATGAGATATCAGACAATAATACAGTGACATGATGTAACGCTCAGTGAGGTGAACAAGATATCAGACAATAATACAGTGACATGATGTAACGCTCAGTGAGGTGGACAAGATATCAGACAACAATACAGTGACAGGATGGAGCTTAGTGAGGTGGACAAGATATCAGACAATACAGGATGTAGAGCTCAGTGAGGTGGACAAGATATCAGACAATAATACAGTGACAGGATGGAGCTTAGTGAGGTGGACAAGATATCAGACAATAATACAGTGACATGATGTAGAGCTCAGTCAAGTGGACAAGATATCAGACAATAATACAGTGACATGATGTAGAGCTCAGTGAGGTGGACAAGATATCAGACAACAATACAGTGACATGATGTAGAGCTCAGTGAGGTGGACAAGATATCAGACAACAATACAGTGACATGATGTAGAGCTCAGTCAAGTGGACAAGATATCAGACAATAATACAGTGACATGATGTAGAGCTCAGTGAGGTGGACAAGATATCAGACAACAATACAGTGACATGATGTAGAGCTCAGTGAGGTGGATGAGATATCAGACAATAATACAGTGACATGATGTAGAGCTCAGTGAGGTGGATGAGATATCAGACAACAATACAGTGACATGATGTAGAGCTCAGTGAGGTGGATGAGATATCAGACAACAATACAGTGACATGATGTAGAGCTCAGTGAGGTGGATGAGATATCAGACAATACAGGATTTAGAGCTCAGTGAGGTGGACAAGATATCAGACAATACAGGATGTAGAGCTCAGTGAGGTGGACAAGATATCAGACAATAATACAGTGACATGATGTAGAGCTCAGTCACGTGGACAGTTTGTAGATTGTGCTGTGACCTAGAGGTCAATTATTTTTATCTTTCAGGTCAGTTACCAAGTTGTTTGATTAGTCGACTGTGAGAATAACAGGAATCGAACCAGTCATGTGCGGTTGGTGTTTCTCTAGTCAATTACAATGGCAGACTTTGTATGTGAGAGTGTGAGTCTGTATGTCAGTGAGGTCTGTCAGTTTTAGTCTATCCATACACAGCAGAAGTCGGACACTAGCGCACTGGCGGAAAGTCACGTGGGAGCGCGCGAGCTTCTTAATTAAGGCGCAGACGTGTTTGTAACAGCTGCTCCCGCAGTCCGCCATCTTACATCTTGCTGTTTAATTAACACTCGACCGTTCTGATGACAGCGGACAGTTGGCTGTGGGAATAAACACCTCCCGCCTTGGTAATGTTGATAACTGCCCAGTCTTTAATCATCAATACCAATACACCGTGGTAATGTTGATAACTGCCCAGTCTTTAGTCATCAATACCAATACACCGTGGTAATGTTGATAACTGCCCAGTCTTTAGTCATCAATACACCGTGGTAATGTTGATAACTGCCCAGTCTTTAGTCATCAATACACTGTGGTAATGTTGATAACTGCCCAGTATGCAGTCATCAATACACTGTGGTAATGTTGATAACTGCCCAGTCTTTAGTCATCAATACACTGTGGTAATGTTGATAACTGCCCAGTATGCAGTCATCAATACACTGTGGTAATGTTGATAACTGCCCAGTCTTTAGTCATCAATACACTGTGGTAATGTTGATAACTGCCCAGTATGCAGTCATCAATACACTGTGGTAATGTTGATAACTGTCCAGTTGGCAGTCATCAATACACTCTGGTCAATGACTAGAGATCATCCTCACCCTCCTATGCATTGTCTTATGGAAAGCCCTCCCCTCCCTGATGTTTCTGTCTAATATTCCAACTTAAATGGTGTCTCATCTTATGTCTGTCGTATGTTAGTTTGGACAGTGACACGTTCTTTCCTTGCGACTCGTCATGTTTCCCGGGTTCCTGTACTTTTCCATCTACTTTCCCCCTAAATATTGTTTCTTCTTATTTTCCCAATAAATATTTTCCATTGAGCCTTCGTGGCTAAAAACTAATTTTCATTTGTATACTTTCTTGTCTTCTGTTCCTCGTAAATTCTTTTCTCGGACAGCGCGCAATTATTTCCTTGTGTAGCAATACAATATAATTATATATTTACATGAGACAATATGATATGATTATGAGACACTGTCATGAGCTTGTGGCCCCGGGTACGGGTACATCACAACATCAAATATCGCCGGGTGTGCTTTAACCAAGGCAAGATGGAAAAATCTTTATAGGGAAGACGACATGACTTTACACATACTATAGCTACATATCATATGTCACGTGACAGGAGTTCAGACCTACTGTAGCTGAACGTCACATGTCACGTGACATTAATGTTTCAGCCATACAGAAGCTGAATGTCGATGCTGTTTATATTTGTGCGCCGCATGTTACCCGTGTTTGTCAGTTTCTTGAATATGTGTGGGAGGGTTAGCAAGATGTACTGAGGTCAAGAGTTCATACCATGAAGCCGTAAGTCTTGTTGCTGATGGTGGAATCAGGGGCACAGCACACCTCCCCCACTGGTTTGTCGCCCACAAACTTCAGCGTGAAATCCTTCTTGAACTCTTCCAGCTGCTCTGACCAGAATGGTGTTTCTTCTGGCAAGAGGGGTCTGGGCAATGACAGTCACATGTTAGTCTTCTTTATCGACAAGTGGAAACAAAAGGTCAGGTAGAGATACGACAGGTAAGTCACAGATACACAGATACGACAGGTAAGTCACAGATACGACAGGTAAGTCACATATACGACAGGTCAGTCACAGATACACAGATACGACAGGTAAGTCACAGATACGACAGGTCAGTCACAGATACGACAGGTAAGTCACAGATACGACAGGTCAGTCACAGATACACAGATACGACAGGTAAGTCACAGATACGACAAGTAAGTCACATATACGACAGGTCAGTCACATATACAACAGGTAAGTCACAGATACGACAGGTCAGTCACAGATACAACAGGTAAGTCACATATACAACAGGTAAGTCACAGATACAACAGGTAAGTCACAGGTAAGTCACAGATACAACAGGTAAGTCACAGATACGACAGGTCAGTCACAGATACAACAGGTAAGTCACAGGTAAGTCACAGATACAACAGGTAAGTCACAGATACGACAGGTCAGTCACAGATACAACAGGTAAGTCACAGATACGACAGGTAAGTCACAGATACAACAGGTAAGTCACATATACGACAGGTCAGTCACAGATACAACAAGTAAGTCACATATACGACAGGTCAGTCACAGATACAACAAGTAAGTCACATATACGACAGGTAAGTCACAGATACAACAAGTAAGTCACATATACGACAGGTCAGTCACAGATACGACAGGTAAGTCACAGATACGACAGGTCAGTCACAGGTCAGTCACAGATACAACAGGTAAGTCACAGATACGACAGGTAAGTCACATATACGACAGGTCAGTCACAGATACAACAGGTCAGTCACGGATACAACAGGTAAGTCACAGATACGACAGGTAAGTCACAGATACAACAAGTAAGTCACATATACGACAGGTCAGTCACAGATACAACAGGTAAGTCACAGATACAACAGGTCAGTCACGGATACAACAGGTAAGTCACAGATACGACAGGTAAGTCACAGATACAACAAGTAAGTCACATATACGACAGGTCAGTCACAGTCACAGATACAACAGGTAAGTCACAGAATCAGTGTCACAATCGATGTCAAGCATAATCAATGTCACAATCGATGTCAAACATAATCAGTGTCACAAATGATGTCAAACATAATCAGTGTCACAATCGATGTCAAACATAATCAATGTCACAATCGATGTCAAACATAATCAGTGTCACAATCGATGTCAAACATAATCAATGTCACAATCGATGTCAAACATAATCAGTGTCACAAATGATGTCAAACATAATCAATGTCACAATCGATGTCAAACATAATCAATGTCACAATCGATGTCAAACATAATCAGTGTCAGAATCGATGTCAAACATAATCAATGTCAGAATCGATGTCAAACATAATCAATGTCACAATCGATGTCAAACATAATCAATGTCACAATCGATGTCAAACACAGAAGCAATAGGTGAGAATCGATGGGTCAGTCAGAGAATCAAGAGGTTAGTGCTGATATGTTAGTGCAGTGTTGATGTTGATGATGTCTGTGTGTTTGTACTGTGAATACTGAAGCTGTTTGTACTGTGGGGAGTGAGCTGTCGACACTGATGGTGAGTATAGTAGTGATGATGATGTCTGTGTGTTTGTACTGTGGAGAGTGAGCTGTCGACACTGATGGTGAGTATAGTAGTGATGATGATGTCTGTGTGTTTGTACTGTGGGGAGTGAGCTGTCGACACTGATGGTGAGTGTAGTAGTGATGATGTCTGTGTGTTTGTACTGTGGATACTGAAGCTGTTTGTACTGTGGAGAGTGAGCTGTCTATAGTGTCGACACTGATGGTGAGTGTAGTAGTAATGTTGATGATGTCTGTGTGCTTGTACTGTGGAGAGTGAGCTACCTATGGTGTCGACACTCATGGTGAGTATAGTAGTGATGTTGATGATGTCTGTGTTTGTACTGTGAATACTAAAGCTGTTTGTACTGTGGATACTGAAGCTGTTTGTACTGTGGAGAGTGAGCTGTCTATAGTGTCGACACTGATGGTGAGTGTAGTAGTGATGTTGATGATGTCTGTGTGTTTGTACTATGGAGAGTGAGCTGTTGACACTGATGGTGAGTATAGTAGTGATGTTGATGATGTCTTTGTTTGTACTGTGAATACTAAAGCTGTTTGTACTGTGGATACTGAAGCTGTTTGTACTGTGGAGAGTGAGCTGTCTATAGTGTCGACACTCATGGTGAGTGTAGTAGTGATGTTGATGATGTCTGTGTGCTTGTACTGTGGAGAGTGAGCTGTCTATAGTGTCGACACTCATGGTGAGTGTAGTAGTGATGTTGATGATGTCTGTGTGCTTGTACTGTGGAGAGTGAGCTGTCTATAGTGTCGACACTCATGGTGAGTATAGTAGTGATGTTGATGATGTCTGTGTGCTTGTACTGTGGAGAGTGAGCTGTCTATAGTGTCGACACTCATGGTGAGTGTAGTAGTGATGTTGATGATGTCTGTGTGCTTGTACTGTGGAGAGTGAGCTGTCTATAGTGTCGACACTCATGGTGAGTATAGTAGTGATGTTGATGATGTCTGTGTGCTTGTACTGTGGAGAGTGAGCTGTCTATGGTGTCGACACTGATGGTGAGTATAGTACTGATGTTGATGATGTTGATCTGTGGATCAAGGCCGCTCATTGTATTTACCCGTCGTGTGGACACGCCTCCAAACTGCTTGCAGCGACACTTCGCTTCTGGTTGTTGCTGTCGCTGTTGCTGCTATCGTTGCTGTCGCTGTCAGTGCGAAGATTGATTGGCAGCAAGAGGTGCATGAACAACATCGTCATCATGGACACGCCAACGGCCAGAGGAAGTTTTCTCTTGGACACCATCCTCATAACAACACATAACATCATCACACGGCGACAATATACAGCATCCTCATAACAACACATACCATCATCATAACAATCAAAACAACAACAGACAGTGACAATATACTCTATAGTCTTTATCTCTATACTAGACTGACACCATCGTACGTACACGTATATTTTTACACTATGCTTACACCACTGTACAAACTGTCTTAGGTCTGTGTTGGTCTCTGTATATATATATATTTACACACTAGACCTACACCATTGTACAAACTGTCTTAGGTCTGTGTTGGTCTCTCTCTCTGTACATATATATATATACACACACACTAGAACTACACCATTGTACAAACTGTCTTAGGTCTGTGTTGGTCTCTCTCTCTGTACATATATATATATACACACACTAGACCTACACCACTGTACAAACTGTCTTAGGTCTGTGTTGGTCTCTGTATATATATATATTTACACACTAGACCTACACCATTGTACAAACTGTCTTAGGTCTGTGTTGGTCTCTCTCTCTGTACATATATATATATACACACACACTAGAACTACACCATTGTACAAACTGTCTTAGGTCTGTGTTGGTCTCTCTCTCTGTACATATATATATATACACACACTAGACCTACACCACTGTACAAACTGTCTTAGGTCTGTGTTGGTCTCTGTATATATATATATTTACACACTAGACCTACACCATTGTACAAACTGTCTTAGGTCTGTGTTGGACTCTCTCTCTCTCTCTGTATATATATATTTATACTTACACACTAGACCTACACCATTGCACAAACTGTCTTAGGTCTGTGTTGGTCTCTGTATATATATATATTTATATTTACACACTAGACCTACACCATTGTACAAACTGTCTTAGGTCTGTGTTGGTCTCTGTATATATATATACACACACTAGACCTACACCATTGTACAAACTGTCTTAGGTCTGTGCTCCACGTGCGAATCAATGGCTGGTGAGGCACAAACTACATGCTGTGTGTCCTCCATGTTCAAACTGACGGGAGGGGACATTTCAATATTACTGTGGGGCTGTTTATTGTCTTGCGGCTTTTTATTTCTTTGTTACGCAAATAGAGGTAGAAATAGAATAAGGGTACCTACCCGTTTGCTGGGATCATCACTCCGGTTTGTCGCACCTTCTTTATTCAACAAAGGTGTCCAGCCTCTTGGCCGCCTGACCAGCTCTCTGCTGTCTACAACATGTCGGCAGGTGGCGCCTGCTGTCAGAGCCTGACACTCCTTGCCGACCGCCAGAAGTAATTATCATTATTGCTACTGCACACCAGTTGGGGTGGGGGACAGTGCACGGTGGTGGGGTGGGGTGGGGTGGTGAGCTGAAATACTACTTTATTGACTGCGGTTGTCAGCAGCACATCGAACAGGCGCTGCGACAGATGAGACACACGAATGTCAACACGCGCCTCCCTGTCAGCGGGTAGTGTGTGTGTGTGTGTGTGGGGGGGGAGCCCACAGGTCCACTGGAGGTGAAGACCATGTAGTAGTATTGTAGTGACAAGACACAGCTATAGCCACCTTGTCATAATCAGGTGCACGGCCCCTGAGAGCAGACTGTTCATCTGTAGTCCGTGTACATGAAGCACAAATAATCTTCGTCTCCTCTGAGGATTGTGGAATTTTCTGTTTTATTTATTTGAGAGAAGTGGAGTCGTATACTTCATGAATGTCACACACTGAAGCAATGTGAATACGGACACAATTATTTAATAATTCTACTAAGTAGGACATAAATATTTAATAATTCAAGTAGGACACAAGTATTTAATAATTCAAGTAAGACACAAATATTTAATAATTAAAATAAATGAAACATTATGAGCCTGGAACTTAACATCGTGCACAAACAGTAGAAATATGAAGCAGTTCATGCAGACAACATTGCAGTACATGATGACATGCACACACGTGTCCTGCATGCTGTCTGTGTTATGTAGGAGGTCCCCCCCCACCTCACTCCATGTCGCCGATAGGAAGGGAATCCACTAACCCCGGGGACAACATGTAGACCTGGGTTTGTAGTGAATTCTTTATATTTTTGTGGTTTAATAGATTATAATTTATAGAGTTCCTTTATACATCTCTTTATACGCAAATAGTTGTTGATATACTTATTTAGTCATGCTCTGTATTTAAATAAATATTTATTTAATTATATTCTGTTTATTTCTGGAACATTAAAAATAAACATGTGCGGTTTAATGAGGTTAAGCTACCTCCGACACACACACACACACACACACACACACACACACGCACGCACACACACACACACACACACACACACACACACGCACACACACACACACACACACATGTCACATGAAGACGACAGACGACCACTTGACTGAGCAAGTCACAGGATGTAACCCCTGTTCACAGAGGTCTGACTAGTGTTGTCCTGACATAGGTGACCGCTCACTTGATCCCCAGACACTTAATCCTCGACACTTATTCCCCTAGACTTTTAATCCCCAGACTTTTAATCCCTAGCCACTTAATCCCCAGACACTTAATCCCGACACTTAGTCCCCTAGACTTTTAATCCCCAGACTTTTAATCCCTAGCCACTTAATCCCCAGACACTTAATCCCAAATCGGAGTGAGGTGGTAAAGCCACGAGTCAGAGGGTTGATGCGTCTACTGAGTACTGAGTTAGTCACAATATTTGTTTTCATCGTTGACCTGCTATTTTGTGAACTTGAAATATTATAACCGTAAGAGAAATGTGTCACGTGGTAACTCTAATGAGACATAACAATCGCCCCAATTAGGGTCTAGGGTAGCTTGCTGACAAGCCTGAGGCCCCTTATACAAGCAAGGGTGGGGGGGTGTATGTGCTAGCGTAGAGGTCTTGTTTGGGGTGGAAGCCCGGAGGTGTTGCACAAACAAACAACACTGTGGAGGGTTGGCATCACGCCCTCCAATCTCTCTTCTCCTGTCACCATCATTCCATGTGGACATTCCTTGATGGTCTGAGTAAGGATTGTCACCTACACAAGGCAGCTGTTCTACAATCATGTGCCAGGAGAGACAAACGTCCAGAGAGGAAGTAGATGCACTGGCCATGAACATTAGCAACATTGTACAGCGATATGAGGAACGGATCGTCTTCTGTACCTTCCATCATTAGCTTACCTGTCATATTGATTAACAACACTTTTCATATCATATTGTTGAAGAACATTGACTTTAATAGCTCACATGAACTTTAATGTTATAGATGTTGAAGTTAATTATTATTTTAATTGTCAAACTTATTTTGATGTTTACATGAAAATAATTATTTGAATTTGAATTACATTTTTGATTCACTTCATAATTTTTTTAGTTGAA
Source organism: Marisa cornuarietis (assembly GCA_004794655.1). NCBI lineage: Eukaryota > Metazoa > Mollusca > Gastropoda > Architaenioglossa > Ampullariidae > Marisa > Marisa cornuarietis. The sequence continues at coordinate 388,960 of SMMW01000451.1, forward strand.
ATTTCATTTTGAGGATTAAGTGTCTGGGGATTAAGTGTCTAGGGATTAAGTGGCTAGGGATTAAAAGTCTAGGCGATTAAGTGTCTGGGGATTAAGTGTCGGGGATTCCTGTCCTAAGGTCAAGGCCATTAACCAGCGCTAGCCAGCAGGAGATAACTCTGTATAAACAATCATATTCATCAGTAAAAGAGTTTCACAGAGGCCTAGTGCAGTTCTTGTTTGTCTGTCTGCAGCTACACCATGTTACTTGTGTTTGTCTGTCTGTCTACAGCTACAGCATGTTACTTGTGTTTGTCTGTCTACAGCTACACCATGTTACTTGTGTTTGTCTGTCTGTCTACAGCTACAGCATGTTACTTGTGTTTGTCTGTCTACAGCTACACCATGTTACTTGTGTTTGTCTGTCTTTCTGCAGCTACAACATGTTACTTGTGTTTGTCTATCTACAGCTACACCATGTTACTTGTGTTTGTCTGTCTGTCTACAGCTACACCATGTTACTTGTGTTTGTCTGTCTACAGCTACACCATGTTACTTGTGTTTGTCTGTCTACAGCTACAGCATGTTACTTGTGTTTGTCTGTCTATCTACAGCTAAAGCATGTTACTTGTGTTTGTCTTTCTGCAGCTACAACATGTTACTTGTGTTTGTCTGTCTACGGCTACAGCATGTTACTTGTGTTTGTCTGTCTACAGCTACAACATGTTACTTGTGTTTGTCTGTCAAAGACAGGATTCCGAGAAATTTCACACGTGGACCAAGAACTAACTTAAGAGCTGTGCTTTGTTGACTGGACTGATTCACAGCCTCACATTAGTCAAGGGAGACTACTAGCTCAGTTGTCGTCAAATTGATTTGAGAACGAGAATAGTGAGGGGAGACAAATGCGTTGCGCCAACGCCTAAACTGCCCTAAAGCCTCCGATAAATCATGAAAACCGCGGGGCACACAAAGGGAAGAAACCCAAGCAGCAAAAAGCCAGTACCACGGATCAAACAATCACTTCCAGCTAGTAAATAATACTGGAGTAGACAAGCATATCCTGCTAGTTAATAATACTACAGTAGACAATCATATCCTGCTAGTAAATAATACTGTAGTAGACAATCATATCAAGCTAGTAAATAATACTGGAGTAGACAATAATATCCTGCTAGTAAATAATACTAGAGTAGACAATCATATCAAGCAAATAAATAATACTGGAGTAGACAATCATATCTTGCTAGTAAATAATACTGGAGTAGACAATCATATCCTGCTAGTAAATAATACTGGAGTAGACAATCATATCCTGCTAGTAAAAAATACTGGAGTAGACAATCATATCCTGCTAGTAAATAATACTGGAGTAGACAATCATATATAGCTAGTAAATAATACTGGAGTAGACAATCATATCCTGCTAGTAAATAATACTGGAGTAGACAATCATATCCTGCTAGTAAAAAATACTGGAGTAGACAATCATATCCTGCTAGTAAATAATACTAGAGAAGACAATCATATCCCGCTAGTAAATAATACTAGAGTAGACAATCATATCCTGCTAGTAAATAATACTAGAAAAGACAATCATATCCTGGTAGTAAATAATACTAGAGTAGACAATCATATCCTGATAGTAAATAATACTACAGTAGACAATCATATCTTGCTAGTAAATAATACTAGAGTAGACAATCATATCCTGCTAGAAAATAATACTGGAGTAGACAATCATTTCCTGCTAGTAAATAATACTAGAGTAGACAATCATATCTTGCTAGTAAATAATACTAGAGTAGACAATCATATCCTGCTAGTAAATAATACTGGAGTAGACAATCATATCCTGCTAGTAAATTATACTAGACTAGACAATAATATCCTGCTAGTAAATAATACTGGAGTAGACAATCATATCCTGCTAGTAAATAATACTACAGTAGACAATAATATCCTGCTAGTAAATAATACTAGAGTAGAGAATCATATCCTGCTAGTAAATAATACTACAGTAGACAATCATATCCTGCCAGTAAATAATACACACAATCACATCCAGCTAGTAGCCAATACCTGGGTACAATCACATCCAGCTAGTAGCCAATACCTGGGTACAGACAATCACATCCAGCTAGTAGCCAATACCTGGGTACAATCACATCCAGCTAGTAGCCAATACCTGGGTACACACAATCACATGCAGCTAGGAGCGAATACCTGGGTACACTCACATGCAGCTAGGAGCGAATACCTGGGTACAATCACATCCAGCTAGTAGCCAATACCTGGGTACAATCACATCCAGTTAGGAGCCAATACCTGGGTGCACTCACATCCAGTTAGGAGCCAATACCTGGGTACACTCACATCCAGCTAGTAGCCATTACCAGGGTACACTAACATGCAGCTAGTAGCCAATACCTGGGTACAACCACATTTAGCTAGTAACCAATACCTGGGTACAATCATATGCAGCTAGTAGCCAATACCTGGGTACAATGCCATTCAGCTAGGAGCCAATACCTGGGTACAGACAATCACATGCAGCTAGTAGCCAATACCTGGGTACAGACAATCACATGCAGCTAGTAGTCAATACCTGGGTACACTCACATCCAGGTAGTAGCCAATACCTGGGTACACTCACATGCAGCTAGTAGCCAATACCTGGGTACAATCACATGCAGCTAGTAGCCAATACCTGGGTACAATCACATGCAGCTAGTAGCCAATACCTGGGTACACACAATCACATCCAGCTAGTAGCCAATACCTGGGTACACACAATCACATGCAGCTAGTAGCCAATACCTGGGTACACACAATCACATCCAGCTAGTAGCCAATACCTGGGTACACACAATCACATGCAGCTAGTAGCCAATACCTGGGTACACACAATCACATGCAGCTAGTAGCCAATACCTGGGTACACACAATCACATGCAGCTAGTAGCCAATACCTGGGTACAATCACATGCAGCTAGTAGCCAATACCTGGGTACAATCACATTCAGCTAGTAGCCAATTCCTGGGTACACACAATCACATGCAGCTAGTAGCCAATACCTGTGTACAGACAATCACATTCAGCTAGTAGCCAATACCTAGGTACAATCACATCCAGCTAGTAGCCAATACCTGTGTACAGACAATCACATCCAGCTAGTAGCCAATACCTAGGTAAAATTACATTCAGCTAGTAGCCAATACCTAGGTACAATCACATCCAGCTAGTAGCCAATACCTAGGTACAATCACATCCAGCTATTAGTCAATACCTGTGTACAGACAATCACATCCAGGTAGTAGCCAATACCTGGGTACAATTACATGCAGCTAGTAGTCAATACCTGGGTACAATCACATGCAGCTAGTAGCCAATACCAGGGTACACTCACATGCAGCTAGTAGCCAATACCAGGGTACACTCACATGCAGCTAGTAGCCAATACCTGGGTACAGACAATCACATGCAGCTAGTAGTCAATACCTGGGTACACTCACATCCAGCTAGTAGCCAATACCTGGGTACACTCACATGCAGCTAGTAGCCAATACCTGGGTACAATCACATGCAGCTAGTAGCCAATACCTGGGTACAATCACATTCAGCTAGTAGCCAATTCCTGGGTACACACAATCACATGCAGCTAGTAGCCAATACCTGGGTATAGACAATCACATGGAGCTAGTAGCCAATTCCTGGGTACAATCACATCCAGCTAGTAGCCAATACCTGGGTACAATCACATCCAGCTAGTAGCCAATACCTGGGTATAGACAATCACATGCAGCTAGTAGCCAATTCCTGGGTACAATCACATCCAGCTAGTAGCCAATACCTTGGTGCACTCACATCCAGTTAGGAGCCAATACCTGGGTACACTCACATCCAGCTAGTAGTCATTACCAGGGTACACTAACATGCAGCTAGTAGCCAATACCTGGGTACAACCACATTTAGCTAGTAACCAATACCTGGGTACAATCATATGCAGCTAGTAGCCAATACCTGGGTACAATGCCATTCAGCTAGGAGCCAATACCTGGGTACAGACAATCACATGCAGCTAGTAGCCAATACCTGGGTACAGACAATCACATGCAGCTAGTAGTCAATACCTGGGTACACTCACATCCAGCTAGTAGCCAATACCTGGGTACACTCACATGCAGCTAGTAGCCAATACCTGGGTATAATCACATGCAGCTAGTAGCCAATACCTGGGTACAATCACATGCAGCTAGTAGCCAATACCTGGGTACACACAATCACATCCAGCTAGTAGCCAATACCTGGGTACACACAATCACATGCAGCTAGTAGCCAATACCTGGGTACACACAATCACATCCAGCTAGTAGCCAATACCTGGGTACACACAATCACATGCAGCTAGTAGCCAATACCTGGGTACACACAATCACATGCAGCTAGTAGCCAATACCTGGGTACACACAATCACATGCAGCTAGTAGCCAATACCTGGGTACAATCACATGCAGCTAGTAGCCAATACCTGGGTACAATCACATTCAGCTAGTAGCCAATTCCTGGGTACACACAATCACATGCAGCTAGTAGCCAATACCTGTGTACAGACAATCACATTCAGCTAGTAGCCAATACCTAGGTACAATCACATCCAGCTAGTAGCCAATACCTGTGTACAGACAATCACATCCAGCTAGTAGCCAATACCTAGGTAAAATTACATTCAGCTAGTAGCCAATACCTAGGTACAATCACATCCAGCTAGTAGCCAATACCTAGGTACAATCACATCCAGCTATTAGTCAATACCTGTGTACAGACAATCACATCCAGGTAGTAGCCAATACCTGGGTACAATTACATGCAGCTAGTAGTCAATACCTGGGTACAATCACATGCAGCTAGTAGCCAATACCAGGGTACACTCACATGCAGCTAGTAGCCAATACCAGGGTACACTCACATGCAGCTAGTAGCCAATACCTGGGTACAGACAATCACATGCAGCTAGTAGTCAATACCTGGGTACACTCACATCCAGCTAGTAGCCAATACCTGGGTACACTCACATGCAGCTAGTAGCCAATACCTGGGTACAATCACATGCAGCTAGTAGCCAATACCTGGGTACAATCACATTCAGCTAGTAGCCAATTCCTGGGTACACACAATCACATGCAGCTAGTAGCCAATACCTGGGTATAGACAATCACATGGAGCTAGTAGCCAATTCCTGGGTACAATCACATCCAGCTAGTAGCCAATACCTGGGTACAATCACATCCAGCTAGTAGCCAATACCTGGGTATAGACAATCACATGCAGCTAGTAGCCAATACCTGGGTATAGACAATCACATGGAGCTAGTAGCCAATTCCTGGGTATAGACAATCACATGGAGCTAGTAGCCAATACCTGGGTACAATCACATGCAGCTAGTAGCCAATACCTGGGTATAGACAATCACATGCAGCTAGTAGCCAATACCTGGGTACAATCACATGCAGCTAGTAGCCAATACCTGGGTATAGACAATCACATGGAGCTAGTAGCCAATTCCTGGGTACAATCACATGCAGCTAGTAGCCAATACCTGGGTATAGACAATCACATGCAGCTAGTAGCCAATTCCTGGGTACAATCACATCCAGCTAGTAGTCAATACCTGGGTACACTCACATCCAGCTAGTAGCCAATACCTGGGTACACTCACATGCAGCTAGTAGCCAATACCTGGGTACAATCACATGCAGCTAGTAGCCAATACCTGGGTACAATCACATTCAGCTAGTAGCCAATTCCTGGGTACACACAATCACATGCAGCTAGTAGCCAATACCTGGGTATAGACAATCACATGGAGCTAGTAGCCAATTCCTGGGTACAATCACATCCAGCTAGTAGCCAATATCTGGGTACAATCACATCCAGCTAGTAGCCAATACCTGGGTATAGACAATCACATGCAGCTAGTAGCCAATTCCTGGGTACAATCGCATCCAGCTAGTAGCCAATACCTGGGTATAGACAATCACATGGAGCTAGTAGCCAATTCCTGGGTACAATCACATCCAGCTAGTAGCCAATACCTGGGTACAATCACATCCAGCTAGTAGCCAATACCTGGGTATAGACAATCACATGCAGCTAGTAGCCAATTCCTGGGTACAATCACATGCAGCTAGTAGCCAATACCTGGGTATAGACAATCACATGGAGCTAGTAGCCAATTCCTGGGTACAATCACATCCAGCTAGTAGCCAATACCTGGGTACAATCACATCCAGCTAGTAGCCAATACCTGGGTATAGACAATCACATGCAGCTAGTAGCCAATTCCTGGGTACAATCACATCCAGCTAGTAGCCAATACCTGGGTACACTCAGTAGTTTACAGTCAGTACCAGGGACCTGGAGAGACAATCACTGACTGGAGAGAACAGACAGACCAGACAGACATAAAAATAGAGAGGATGATGTCCACCAGCCAACCAGACGGACAGACAGACAGACGGACAGACAGACAGGCAGGCAAATAGAGATGAAGAGTGAAACTCAAGGCAGCTGCAGAAATCCTCCCACTAAGCCTCCTGTCATCCTCCTCCTTCAAGAACAAAAGCCGCCATTACGTGTGTTTATGGTCTGAAGCCAGAAAACGAGACTAAACGGTGGACGTGTTTATGTGGGGGGTGGGGGGTTGATGTGGAAACAAGCTCAGCTGTTAGTGGGGGGGGGGAGACACAAGGTGCCGTCTGCTTCTGGTGCCGGCCAACCAACCCACCGACTGGACACGAAATGGAAGGGAAGGGGGATGCTGTTCCTCATTTCCTCCCAGTCTGTTTACGACTACAGCGCCAGCGGCTAGCGGTGTGTGTTTACTAACCCAGCGTCAGCATGCGTTGACGTGCGCGTGTTGCTAGGGCCGTGTGTTGACGTGCGCGTGTTGCTAGGGCTGCGTCAAGTCAGGGAGGTCACTCCTTTCATTCCTCGTCGTCCATGTGCTCTCAGTTGTCTTCCCATTCCTTGTCTCAGCTGCTGTTAACAAGTTCAGTGAGAAAACTGGGCTCAGATAATAGGCCTCATCAGACGATGAAACACGTGATAATGAGCGCCATTAGACGGCAGACAGAGTTGACAAGGGGTAATGACACGATACAAGTCTGTGGGTGATACAGGTCTGTGGTGTAATACACAGAATTCTGTGATACATCTGTGGTGTGATACTGTCTGTGCTGTGATACAGGTCTGTGGTGTAATACTGTCTGTGGTGTGATACAAGTCTGTGCTGTGATACTGTCTGTGGTGTGATACTGTCTGTGCTGTGATACAGGTCTGTGGTGTGATACACGTCTATGGTGTGATACAGGTCTGTGGTGCACGTCTGTGGTGTGATACAGGTCTGTGGTGTGGTGCACGTCTGTGGTGTGATACAGGTCTGTGGTGTGATACACGTCTATGGTGTGATACAGGTCTGTGGTGCACGTCTGTGGTGTGATACAGGTCTGTGGTGTGGTGCACGTCTGTGGTGTGATACAGGTCTGTGGTGTGATACACGTCTATGGTGTGATACAGGTCTGTGGTGCACGTCTGTGGTGTGATACAGGTCTGTGGTGTGGTGCACGTCTGTGGTGTGATACAGGTCTGTGGTGCACGTCTGTGGTGTGATACACGTGTGTGGTGTGAGATACGTCTGTGGTGTGAGATACGACTGTGGAGTGATATATGTCTGTGGTGTGATACATGACTGTTGTGTGATACACGTCTGTGGTGTGAGATACGTCTGTGGTGTGATACACGACTGTGGTTTGATACACGTCTGTGGTGCGATACACGACTGGGGTGTGATACACGTCTGTGGTGTGATACACGACTGTGGTGTGAGATACGACAGTGGTGTGATACACGTCTGTGGGGTGATACAGGTCTGTGGTGCACGTCTGTGGTGTGATACACGACTGTGGTGTGATACACGTGTGTGGTGTGAGATACGACTGTGCTGTGATACACGTCTGTGGTGTGAGATACGACTGTGGAGTGATACACGTCTGTTGTGTGAGATACGACTGTACTGTGATACACGTCTGTGGTGTGAGATACGACTGTGGAGTGATACACGTCTTTGGTGTGATACACGTCTGTGGTGTGAGATACGAGTGTGGTGTAATACTGTCTGTGGTGTGATACACGACATGGTGTGATACACGTGTGTGGTGTGAGATACGACTGTGCTGTGATACACGTCTGTGGTGTGATACACGTCTGTGGTGTGAGATACGACTGTGGAGTGATACACGACTGTGGTGTGATACACGTCTGTGGTGTGAGATACGAGTGTGGTGTAATACTGTCTGTGGTGTGATACACGTCTTTGGTGTGATACACGTCTGTGGTGTGAGATACGAGTGTGGTGTAATACTGTCTGTGGTGTGATACACGACATGGTGTGATACAAGTCTGTGGTGTGATACACGACATGGTGTGATAATGTCTGTGGTGTGATACACAACTGTGGTGTGCGCTAGGTGGGTGTCCTATAATCCACCATGCACCACTTACAGTCACAGGGCGGTGGGAATTGGCTCAGAGCAGCAGGTGAGGGTTCAGTTCCCGTATGACCTCATTGATTGCTAACAAAGCTTTGCTGGGGGCTACAGCAGGGAAGGTGGCAGTCATTCCCACACAGTCTTTAAAACATCATTGGTATCGCAACAAGTAACTTGCTTGTCCACTCATGACTCGGGGCTGGCAAATGAGGCTAGCAGGACAAGGACTGTTATTTAATGTTCTTTTATCTCTTCATGTTTACCTTTCACTATGTTTAAGATGGCGAGCGCAGCAATAAACATCGTGGATTAGTGTTAGTGTTAGTCAAAAGACCTTTGTTTAAACACCAGTTTAATAAACATCAGCGTTGGTCAAAATGTTTTTTAACATCAACTGACCGTGAGAAGTAGTTGTCGTTACTCAGGTGTGAGGCTTCATGTGGCAGATACAATACCGGGTGGTCTTCTTGTTCAGCTGAGATGTCTGGACTGTTGTCTTGTGAGAAGATAATGAAGTCAACACTAACACTGTGAGTGATGTGAGCAGAATGAGGTAAACATTAACACTGTGAGTGATGTGAGCAGAATGAGGTAAACATTAACACTGTGAGTGATGTCTTGTGAGAAGATAATGAAGTCAACATTAACACTGTGAGTGGTGTCTTGTGAGAAGATAATGAAGTCAACATTAACACTGTGAGTGATGTCTTGTGAGAAGGTAATGAAGTCAACATTAACACTGTGAGTGATGTCTTGTGAGAAGGTAATGAAGTCAACATTAACACTGTGAGTGATGTCTTGTGAGAAGGTAATGAAGTCAACATTAACACTGTGAGTGATGTCTTGTGAGAAGGTAATGAAGTCAACATTAACACTGTGAGTGATGTCTTGTGAGAAGGTAATGAAGTCAACATTAACACTGTGAGTGATGTCTTGTGAGAAGGTAATGAAGTCAACATTAACACTGTGAGTGATGTCTTGTGAGAAGGTAATGAAGTCAACATTAACACTGTGAGTGATGTCTTGTGAGAAGATAATGAAGTCAACATTAACACTGTGAGTGATGACTTGTGAGAAGGTAATGAAGTCAACATTAACACTGTGAGTGACGTCTTGTGAGAAGATAATGAAGTCAACATTAACACTGTGAGTGTTGTCTTGTGAGAAGAGAATGAAGTCAACATTAACACTGTGAGTGATGTCTTGTGAGAAGGTAATGAAGTCAACATTAACACTGTGAGTGATGATGTCTTGTGAGAAGGTAATGAAGTCAACATTAACACTGTGAGTGATGTCTTGTGAGAAGAGAATGAAGTCAACATTAACACTGTGAGTGATGTCTTGTGAGAAGATAATGAAGTCAACATTAACACTGTGAGTGATGATGTCTTGTGAGAAGGTAATGAAGTCAACATTAACACTGTGAGTGATGTCTTGTGAGAAGAGAATGAAGTCAACATTAACACTGTGAGTGATGTCTTGTGAGAAGATAATGAAGTCAACATTAACACTGTGAGTGATGACGTCTTGTGAGAAGGTAATGAAGTCAACATTAACACTGTGAGTGACGTCTTGTGAGAAGATAATGAAGTCAACATTAACACTGTGAGTGTTGTCTTGTGAGAAGATAATGAAGTCAACATTAACACTGTGAGTGATGTCTTGTGAGAAGGTAATGAAGTCAACATTAACACTGTGAGTGATGTGTCTTGTGAGAAGGTAATGAAGTCAACATTAACACTGTGAGTGATGTCTTGTGAGAAGGTAATGAAGTCAACATTAACACTGTGAGTGATGTCTTGTGAGAAGGTAATGAAGTCAACATTAACACTGTGAGTGATGTCTTGTGAGAAGGTAATGAAGTCAACATTAACACTGTGAGTGATGTCTTGTGAGAAGGTAATGAAGTCAACATTAACACTGTGAGTGATGTCTTGTGAGAAGGTAATGAAGTCAACATTAACACTGTGAGTGATGTCTTGTGAGAAGGTAATGAAGTCAACATTAACACTGTGAGTGATGTCTTGTGAGAAGGTAATGAAGTCAACATTAACACTGTGAGTGATGTCTTGTGAGAAGATAATGAAGTCAACATTAACACTGTGAGTGATGACGTCTTGTGAGAAGGTAATGAAGTCAACATTAACACTGTGAGTGACGTCTTGTGAGAAGATAATGAAGTCAACATTAACACTGTGAGTGTTGTCTTGTGAGAAGAGAATGAAGTCAACATTAACACTGTGAGTGATGTCTTGTGAGAAGGTAATGAAGTCAACATTAACACTGTGAGTGATGATGTCTTGTGAGAAGGTAATGAAGTCAACATTAACACTGTGAGTGATGTCTTGTGAGAAGAGAATGAAGTCAACATTAACACTGTGAGTGATGTCTTGTGAGAAGATAATGAAGTCAACATTAACACTGTGAGTGATGATGTCTTGTGAGAAGGTAATGAAGTCAACATTAACACTGTGAGTGATGTCTTGTGAGAAGAGAATGAAGTCAACATTAACACTGTGAGTGATGTATTGTGAGAAGATAATGAAGTCAACATTAACACTGTGAGTGATGTCTTGTGAGAAGATAATGAAGTCAACACTAACACTCTGAGTGATGTCTTGTGAGAAGATAATGAAGTCAACATTAACACTGTGAGTGATGTCTTGTGAGAAGATAATGAAGTCAACATTAACACTGTGAGTGATGACGTCTTGTGAGAAGGTAATGAAGTCAACATTAACACTGTGAGTGACGTTTTGTGAGAAGATAATGAAGTCAACCTTAACACTGTGAGTGTTGTCTTGTGAGAAGAGAATGAAGTCAACATTAACACTGTGAGTGATGTATTGTGAGAAGATAATGAAGTCAACATTAACACTGTGAGTGATGTCTTGTGAGAAGATAATGAAGTCAACACTAACACTCTGAGTGATGTCTTGTGAGAAGGTAATGAAGTCAACATTAACACTGTGAGTGATGATGTCTTGTGAGAAGGTAATGAAGTCAACATTAACACTGTGAGTGATGTCTTGTGAGAAGAGAATGAAGTCAACATTAACACTGTGAGTGATGTCTTGTGAGAAGATAATGAAGTCAACATTAACACTGTGAGTGATGATGTCTTGTGAGAAGGTAATGAAGTCAACATTAACACTGTGAGTGATGTCTTGTGAGAAGAGAATGAAGTCAACATTAACACTGTGAGTGATGTATTGTGAGAAGATAATGAAGTCAACATTAACACTGTGAGTGATGTCTTGTGAGAAGATAATGAAGTCAACACTAACACTCTGAGTGATGTCTTGTGAGAAGGTAATGAAGTCAACATTAACACTGTGAGTGATGATGTCTTGTGAGAAGGTAATGAAGTCAACATTAACACTGTGAGTGATGTCTTGTGAGAAGATAATGAAGTCAACATTAACACTGTGAGTGATGTCTTGTGAGAAGATAATGAAGTCAACATTAACACTGTGAGTGATGATGTCTTGTGAGAAGGTAATGAAGTCAACATTAACACTGTGAGTGATGTCTTGTGAGAAGAGAATGAAGTCAACATTAACACTGTGAGTGATGTATTGTGAGAAGATAATGAAGTCAACATTAACACTGTGAGTGATGTCTTGTGAGAAGATAATGAAGTCAACACTAACACTCTGAGTGATGTCTTGTGAGAAGGTAATGAAGTCAACATTAACACTGTGATTGTTGTCCTGATAACGCGAACTGTGGCTGGCAGGTGCTCACAGTGAGTGCGACTCACGACCATAGGGTGAGGTGAGATCATCTTACGGAAAGTCACCAACATGTGACAGCTGCTGATAATGGAGGTCACTGAGCCTCACTCAGACAACAACAAGCGATCTACCAGCGCCATCTGAAGCCGAGAAAAAACAAACTAAGGCTTTACACTAACTTCAGCCCGACTACATACAGACCATCAGACAATAAGGCCTTACACTAGCCTCATCTTGACAACACACACACACACACACACACACACACCATCAGCAAATAAGGCCTTACACCAGCTTCAGTGGCCCTCATGCTGTGAGACTGTGTAGTGGCTACTCGTGGCTACTGATGCAGGCCCGAGACATTGATGATAGCTACAAGACTGAGGCGTGAAGACAGATTGTAGCTGAAGCCTTTTGTCAGCTGCTGGTTAGAAGATTCGAAAATAGGAAAGAACAAAAGGAATGATTGGTTCAATAGTATGAAAGAACACAGCGATTGGCTGATTTATAAAGATTTGGACTGCTTCTTCATGACCTGGCGTTAGTCAGTCAGTCAGTCAGTCCCTTGACCGGCACCTGTGGTTGGCAGGATCACAAGGATAGACGCGGCAGCTGACAGGGGCCGCCACTCTTGTCTATTGTGGGCGATAGTCAGCAGGTCCTGTACAGGACGACCAGTCCAGTCTTTGATGTTGGTAAGTCAGTTCTTTCTCTGACCACCGCGGTGTCAGCCACCCTCCAAGGTACCTTGATGGACAGTCTTCGACAGGGTGTCGTGCCGGGTCACGTGACCAGCCTACCTTGACCATAACCCTCTCCGCCCTAATCCTACCCTGCGTACTCCGATCAGATCCTGATCACCATGACCATACCCGGTCTACCCTGACCAAACCTTGTCTACCTTTGTTGTCTGCAGTCAGAGAGTTCCCCGTGGTGTGTGTAGCGTGCCTAGAGGTGTGTGATGGGCTGTCACACAGCGGAGACCACCCTGTATGCTAGCCCCTGTCAGCGGCGGGTGTGCGTCAGGTGTGCGTCGGGTGTGCGCTGCTGGAGGAGGCGGACAGCGCCAGGTGGGCGGCTTGGTCCTCGCTGGGAGGGAGGCTTAGAGCTACGGCATCCTCAGTAGAAAGATGTATGAGACATCTCCTGGTGTATGAGACATCTCCTGCTGTATGAGACATCTCCTGCTGTATGAGACATCTCCTGGTGTATGAGAGATCTCCTGGTGTATGAGACATCTCCTGCTGTATGAGACATCTCCTGGTGTACGAGAGA